>CAJQZJ010026257.1:8059678-8118231 GCA_907164525.1 Lophiomys imhausi
AGTTCCTGCTCACCCATACTGTCAAACATAGCATGGAAGCAGCACAGAACCCCTGCAGTTCCAGCCACAAAGACGCCAAGCATATACACTAAAGCCTCTTCAACAAACCACGGTACTACAATAACTGGATATCCACACGCTAAAGAATGAAGCTACATTTCTACCCCTCACCTTCTACAAAGGTCTGTTTCAAATGGTTCAAGCATCTTTATAAGAGAGACAGACAGACATAGAAGAGACAGACTCCACCTCAATATGCTGAGACTGTCTTATTGGAAGAACAAGTGGCCCCAGCCTTTCCACAAAATGAAGGTTCATCACCCTTACAGGAGATAGGGGACACGTATTTATACATAGGTAGCCAAAAGTGTTCTGTGGTTTGACTGGGTGTGGGGTCCCTTGTTTTCAATACCCAGACACATTGTTTCTGCAGATGGAGTCAAAATAGTCAGGCTTGGGCTAAGCAATTCTATATGGCTTGGGGCTATCGCTCAACACACCCTGACTCAATTCCTCATGACCTGAGGCTATTATTACCCAACAATTGTAAAACCAGAAACTCCTGTTAGAGAAAAAATTAGGATAATCATTTTAAGATACAGGAATAGGCAAGGGCTTTCTGAGAAGGATTTCAGATACTCGGGAAATAATGCTAAGAATTAACAAATGGGATTGCAAATTTTAAAAGCCATGCATAGCAAAGAAATAGTTGACTGAAAAGACAGCCTGCAGAGTTAGAGAAAATCTTTAATGGATGATGAGCATCTACAATATGCAAAGAACTCAAAAATGAATACCAAGAAATTAAACCCAATCAATAAAATGGGCAAATAATGAACAATTCTCAAAAGGTGAAGTATAAATAGCCAAGTAATTTTTTATAAGTTTATCAATAGCCACTGGGTAAAGAGAAATTAAAATTACATTGAGAGTCTACCTTACTCCAGTCAAAATGGTAGTCGTTAAGGAAACAAGTTAATGGTGAGGAGTCAAACCAAAGGGAACCATTATACAAGTTTGGTAGGAATATAAATTAATCCAGGCACTATAGGAATAGGTGTGGAATTTCCTCAAAAAAAAAATAATTAAATAGAGATCTACCCTAAGACCCAGCTATACAACTCCTGGGAACTTTGCTGAAGGACTCTACAGACACTAGCACATCAATGTCCACTGTAGCACTAGTCATAACAGCTAAGTTACCAAATCCGCCTAAGTGTCCATCCACAGAGGACTGCATGCAAAAAAAATGTGGCCTGTGTGCACATAGCAATTTTATTCAACCATAAAGAATAATATGTCATTTGCAGGAAAATGGCTGAAACTATAGATTATGAGAAGATATCTCAGACCCTGAAAAGCAAATATCACATTCATGATTCCTAGGTTTCACATAGAGGGGGAGAAGGAAAAAAGGGGCGACAGTAGGAGGGATGAGAGGAACAAGATCAAAGTACATCATACAATGGTATGAAAATGTCTTTATGGGTTTTTAGTTTTTTAGTACTGTGTCCACTGAATATATACCATAAAATAAAGGGCCAGCAAGATGACTGTCAGTGAAGGAACGTGTTCCCAAGACCAATGACCTAGGTTCATTCCCTGGAACCCAAATACTGTAAGGCAAGAGCTAACTCCCTCAAGCTGTCCTCTGACTTCCCCCATGTATGCTATGGCTTACATACAAATAAATGAATATAATGAAAAACTAGACTTATCAGAACACTGAAGTACTGCTTTCAAAACATTGCTTTAAAAGCAGCCTGACTCAACCAGTGCTGGCACTTTCTAAAAGCTAGATAATGGCAGAGTATCGTGGTGCATACCTGTCATGCCAGCATGGGTTTGTGAGGTAGAAGGGTCATGAGTTAAAAAAGGCCAGCCTGGGCTACACAGCAAGCCCAACTAAACAAAACAAAACCAGACAATAGGCCAGTCTCATGTCAGAAGGCACATACCTGAAAGTCTACTAGCCAGTCACACTCTGGGGACCCCATTTTTGCCAGAGTCCAGCTCCAGTGGGTTTCTGGAATGCTGGATGGAGGTGTGGCATAGGCAAGAATGAAGACACTGACCACCAGCTGTCATTCAAGCAAGTGGCCCCAAGTAGCTCAAGCCATCTTTATTTATACAAGTTCTAAAGCATTCAAGCATGAGCAATTTCAATGTATTTCTCTTTAATCATTTTCCAAAAATCATTTACCCATTTTAATTTCTTCTTCCCCTTCTTCCCCTTGTCATCATTAGCTGACCTTTATCCCATTACCTCATATCTAAGCATGAATTTTATATTGCAAGCCAAAATGATTATATCTAGTCAGGCACATCCTATCTGTACTGTGCCCAGACCAGCAGCAGACATGCAGTTACAAAAAACGAAAGACACGAACCCTAAGCTTAGTAACAGTACGGTGCTTCTTTATTTTTGCAGTCAGCAGAGGATATGATACTATACCTAAAATAATATTTTCCAGGTGTTAAGTCTAATAATAATTTCTAAATGGTTTACATACCACTTTTATGTGACCAGTTTTATAATATGGTCCTGTTCTTTTGTTATAGATTCCCATTGATGCCTGACTCTTTAACTGTTGAGACCAAGTTTCTATTCTTCCTGGCAGTTTCTACTTTACTTTTACCTCAGAGGGGACGACTGGAAGATTTAGATTCCTTGGTTGATTTTTTGGCACCAAAGAGATGTCTGACCTTTCATACCCTTTCTTTTCCTTATTATGTTCCCATAAGTTTTTAAAACCATCGATTAAGAAGCCACCTCCTAGGTTCATGAACTGTAGTAATCTCTTCTCCAGAACAATTAAATAAGCAAGAATGATTAACCTTAATGACTTCCTCCTGCTTACTCAGGATGACTGCAGAAGCAGCCAGGGGTAGTAGCCCAGAGAACTGGTTTGAACTCTGTTTAAAAAAACAAAAACAAACAAACAAAAAAAAAACCTTGTGGTTTGGTGAAGAATCTTTTGAATATATGCCTGGGAGTGGTAGGGCTGGATCTTGAGGTAGAACTATTCCCAGTCTTCTAAGATATCGCCAGACTGATTTCCATAGTGGTTATACTAGTTTGCACTCCCACCAGCAATGGAGGAGAGTTCCCCTTTCTCCACAACCTCACCAGCATGTGCTGTCATATGAGTTTTTGATCTTAGCCATTCTGACAAGATGGAATCTCAAGAGTCGTCTTGAGTTGCATTTCTCTAAGGATGCTGAGCATTTCAAGTGTCTCTCAGCCATCAGAGATTCTTCTTTTGTGAATTCTCAGTTTAGCTCTGTACCCACAAAGACATCCTCAACTATGTTCATAGCAGCCTTATTTGTAATAGCTAGAAAATGGAAACAACCCAGATGCCCTTCAACTGAAGAATGAATAATAAACTATGGTACATCTACACAATGGAATACTACTCAGCTATCAGAAACAAGGAAATCATGCAATTTGCAACCAAATGGATGCAACTAGAAAAGTTCATCCTGCGTGAGCTAACCCAGACCCAGAAGGATGCACATGACATCTATTCACTTATAACTGGATTTTAGCCATGTAGTACAGGATAACTATCCCACAACTCACAGACCCAAAGGAACAGGAACCTAGCATAACTATCTTACAAAAAAATTCCACCCAGCAACAGATCAAAACAGATGCTGAGATACACTGTCAAAGTATGGAGCTCTGGGAGTTCTATGCAAGAAAAGGAGGAAGAATAGAGAGACCTGAAAGGGTCAAGATCAACACATGAAGATCAACAGGACCAACCAACCTAGGTCCCTGGAGGCTTACAGAGACTGAAACACTAGCCAAAAAAAAAAGAAGAAAAAAGCTTAGACTTGACCTAGACCTCCCTATACAGATATAGATAGGTAACTTGGTCTTCATACAGATCCCTTAGCAAGTAGGGATGGGGTGGTGTCAATCATGGACTTTGTTACCTGTTAGTGGGACACTTTACCTTAGCTGAGCTGCCATGTCAGGCCCCAGAGCAAGACGAAGCTCTTAGCCCTCATGTGACTAATGAACTGAGGGAGGCTGACATGTGGGGGACGCCCCATACTGGAGGAGTAAGATAGGTGGGAGATGGGGTAGAAGGTGCGAGGGTGGGACAAGGAAGGAAGGAGGGAAGGGGGCTGTTATCAAGATATAACTTGAATTAATAAATAAAGGTTAAAAAACAAACAAACAAAAAACACCAGGTTCATTATCACACCTGAATCATCAAAGAGGGCTTAATTCCCCTGTAGAAACTTTAGAAAATTTAACAAAGACTTGTAGGGGCTTTTCTTCCCAGTAAACTCAACAAATTACCATAAACACAGCTAAAGTCAGGAGGGCTTGAAGGCACAGGTTTCCCAGAGCTTCTAATGGCTCTTGCCAAGTGGGCAGGAATCTCCAAAGGCATTTCCCTGAAGAGCTCCAATCTCAAAACACTTATCCGCCATTCCCTGAGGTCACAGCATGGCTTCTGTCACAAACCTGCCTGAATCTGATGATGGTCAATACCTAACCTCTCTGCTTCCCCAAACCCAAATGAGGTCAGTGCTATGCTCATGGCCCTACTGTCTCTGGAGCTCTGTGTTCCCTTGCTGAACAGTCTATTTCTCCAGTCTTATGTCATGGCTCTTCTTTCAGCTTCAGGATGTTTGTAAAGCTCCCTCTGTCTTTAGACAACTTCTAACTCTGGTGAAAGGCAGGCTTAACCTTTGCTGCTGCCAGCCCTCAGCCAGGGTCTTACCTTGCTTGGGAAGAAATTGACTAAAGAATCATCACCACACACCCCTAACTTGTCAAAAACTGATGTTCCTGGCAGCAACCTGAGCTGTTGCCTTAATTTTATTGCCAAAATGGCAAAAAGTTTGCAGACATGGTATTGGGCAGTATGCCCAAAACAACTGTCTCTTCATGACAAGCCATGATAAGAGACAGTGAGGGACAAGCTCCAGGTAAAGGAATGGCACTTGGAAGTAGATACCGCTTCCAGGGACTACCTTTGCTACCTCTTAGCCTCTCAGGCAGCTGGAAAGCTCACTCATTTTTATCATTAGTGGGCTGAGAGGCCCATGAAGAAAATAAGATATCTTCAGCCAAGCACAGACAGGACTATTTATCTCATGGTACATGAGCAGTGCTCAGGGTTTGAGGGAACAGGCCAAATCTTAATCCACTACTTGAGAGCTGAGGTTTGTAGCAAGCAACAATGATGATTGTTAAGGTTTTCTTTCACTAAAAGACATAATTGTACCAAAAGAATAGCTTCACGAGAGGGGTTGGATGAAGTCACACATGAGACATTTAAGGCTAAGTATGGCTCATTTCCCATCCACATGGAAAAAAAATGTGGTGAGTTCTATTCACAGTTAAGATTGTTTAAAAATGACTTCCCAGGATAAAACATTTCCCAGCAAGCTTTGTAGCAGGTATGGTCATGTGACTGAGATCTGGTCATTTTGATTCACCTTGAATCAGGAGTGCTGGTTCCTAGTGTACATTCTTGAACCTCCCAAGACATTATATACACCTAGAACCCTGTTCTATCCGCTTCCCACCTAGACAGGACTATGACAACTTTTAAGCTGAACTAGATTTCACCCTCTGGGGACAATTCATGTACTCACTGCTCACCCGACTCCAGGCTTGTCTCTTCAGTGTCCACATACTCTAGCCATCAACATGACACCTTCAGTTGCAGACTTGATCGTGGCTGGTTCTTATGGGTGCACAGGAGGCTCTCATGGCATACTTACTGTGAATCTGTGGTCTGAAGCAGATAGCCAAGACCAAATCCTGTCTCAGCCCTCCCCCACCACCCAGATGGTAGAGCCCAGTGCCTCAGGAGCCCATGCCTGTTAAATGTGGATCATTAATAAACTAGTGGGGCTCACTGGGGAGAGTATGAGAGGGAAATCAGTGGCAAGGCAGGAAGGCAGAAAGCCACTTGGTTCAGGTTCAGGCCTGCACAACTCGATCCCATAATGACTGACTATGCTGGCCAGGGACCATACTGACCCCTGTGCTTCTGTGTGTGCCTCACTGTATTTAACTCTTACAACCAGCCCAGGTAGGATGTCAGCCGCAGCCAACAGAACACCCAAAAGATATTTGCTTTTGTATGCATGTACATGCTCCTATTGATGTATTCATGTGTGTGTGTGGGTGTGTGCTTATCTATGCTCACAGTTAGTGACAGGTATCTCCCTCAATCACCCTGCACCTTATTTTTGGGGGTGTATGGTCTTTCACTTAATCTGGACCCTGGCAATTCAACTAGACTGGTTGGCCAGTGAGCCCTAGGGATCCCGCTGTCTCTTATTGCCTCAGCACTGGGATTAAAGGCACACACTACTGTGTCTGTCTTTCTTTGGGGAAATGAGGGGGGCAGATTTGGGGGTAGATTAGACTTAAGTCTTCATAACTGCGCCATCTCCCCAGCCCAGGACAACTGCTTTTAAAGGGGCTTTGTGAGGGCTAGTATGTCAACTTGACACGAGGTAGGGTCACTTGGGAAGACAGAATCTTGACAAAATGTTTCCATTAGGTTGCCTGTAGGCAAAACTATGGGGCATTTTGGTTGATGAGGAACATGAAAAGGTACAGCTCCCTGCAGGACCACAGACTGGCTAGGGCTATCTGCAGACCCTGTGAGGACTAAAGCACACGAGAGAAGGAAAGGGGCACTGGGGGAAGACTAGCTGTGGTACCTAGTCTCTGGTCACATGCCAAAGGAGGCTAGCACTCAGCTAGTACTTCTGAGCACCTGCCACACATCGAACATTATGTTCAGGGCACAACCACGAGCAAAGCAGCCACGGTCACTTTCTGATCTTGTGGAGGGATGAACAAAACACTGAGGATTCTGAGGCGATGTTTGGTGACAGGATGGTGGACAGCACAAATGGGAACCACACTACTGTCTCCCAAGAGTAGTAGTGGGGACCTTGTTAGGAAGATCTTGGACTGCTTGCCAGCAGGGCCACTGGGTTGGAGGCCTATGTGCTGATGCTCTTGGCCAGGGCACTTGGTGGCCTCTGGCAGGATGTGTCCTCATCTACATCTTGAAAAGAGAGCACGACAGAGTCAACCTGCCAGAGTGCTGCAGGTTCAAAGCACTTAAAACTCTTGAATGCTGCTATCCACTGATTAGCAGTGACCACATGTGGCTATTTAAAATAAAATGAACTGTTTAGTGGCCATGTTCTGAGTGTTCCACAGCACTAGTGGTGGCTGGAGGCTGCCAGGCTGCAGAGAACAGGGAACTTGTCCAACACCTGGCATGGTCATGTGCTATACCTGTGTGACCTCACAGAACTCAATGCAGACCTTCTCATCAAGTAGGCATTTGATAGTCATTTATTGAAGAAAATGAAGTATCCCAGCCCCAGGACCCCAACCCCATGTCCCCACACACACCAATCAACACCACCAGTCCAATAGTACTCAGGTTCCCTCAACCTCTGCCCTAAGCTGAGTAGACAAGGAGGTTAATAGTCTTCAGAGTCGGAGTCCATGTCTGAGCTTTGCTGGTTCTGAATCTGACTCTGCTTCCAGTACAAATAGGCCACCTGGGGAGAGGACAGGGTGGGTATCAGCAGCTCCCCAGCTACTCCTACTTCTACAGCTCTTGGACAGAACCAACCCTCCACCCAGGGCCTCACCTGGTCACTGGTGGTGGCCTGCTCTGGCTGCTTGTCTTCACGAACTCGAATGAACCGAGGGAAACGAAGGGAGATCCCTTTCTCTTTGTCCACCTGTGGGAGAGGACAGTAGTAGGGGAGGGGCTGTGCTGGGCTCCAACTACAGTAAGGTGACACGTGATTCTCTCTCTAGTCCCTTCCTCTTTCCTGACCTGGGCCACAGGTCAATGGGACTGAGCAACGGGCTATAAGGGTTAAAGAAGGTGTCAGCACGTTTGAAATTTTGGTGCCTGGTATACATACTACAGCACTCAGGAAATGCCAGTTGCTATAGTTACATATGCTGTTAGCATCCTGGTGATGATGAGTGGTGAAAGGCAGTCGGGGCTTCAATGCCAGCTAGCAGCTCTCAGGACAGTTAGTTACTTCAGCACTCTATACCACTATCTCTTTCTCACCTATGAATATAGGTACACAGATTGGCATTTCTGGGAGGCTTAACTGGCTAATATACCAGTTACTGATCTATGGCTGTGTCATAGTAAGTATAGGGCAAAGGCCAGCTCCTTGCACTTGGTACCAGGGGCCCTGATCTCTACTGCAGAGTAAGTGTGAAAACAAAATTTAATGAGATAATCCAAGCCTAGTAGAACTCGCTTGTAACCAGCTGCTCAGAAAGATGAGGCAGGAGAATATCAAACAAGTTCAAGGCCTGTATGAGTTAATGACTTGTCTCAAAATGAAAAAAAAAAAAACAGAGAAAAAGAGGTAAGAACATCCAAGTGAGGAGTTGGGTGTATGGCTCAGTGGTAGAGGCCCTAGACTCCCTCAGTGAGGCATGTAGCAGTCAAGCAGCTTTCTTAAATACCAAGAAAACCATAAAAATCAAAAATAACAACAAACACCCAGCTGGTCCACTTTTCAAGATACAGGTCTGCTTCTACTGAGAAAGTACACACCAGCCAAGCTTCAGGACAGGAAGAAAGATCAAAGGAAGAGTCCTTGAATTTGAGCTCCACTATGTCCTGTGTGTTGCCCACAACTCCTGCAACCACCAAGGCTACATCACTGATCTGTTCTGACACAGGGATGTTAGCCATGGAACTGCAAAACTTGGTAGTATAACAACTAATTCTGAGTGAGGTAGCAACTTCAGTCACGAAGCAAACACTGGGGAGGCATGCTGAACTTTCACATAAGTCTGGGTTCTCAAGTTACTTTGGGGATGAAGGTGGAATGCTACCAAAGGGAGCAATGTCACTCACTGTCTTCTGACATTATTTCTGAGGATGATATCTGACACCCACATATATTCAATGTCCCTTAATCAATACACAGGAACACGTCAAGGTCCCTCTCCATCAGCTCTAATTTCCCTCCTAGAGTCCTTCCCAAACCCCAGCACTTACCAGGCCCCGCGCAGCAGGGTAGATGGGGGACAGGGACAGATCGGCACATTTCACCTCCCACACAACGCTTGGGTCCAGCCAGTGGTCTGGAGCCACTGCCCCATCAATCCTCACATAGGGGCGTGGGGTGGGCAATACCAGGGCCTGCAGTGGGCAGAGGGAAAGGAGATGAGCTAAAACCTCCAAGTCAGGACCAAAGCTTAGGGGGAGGGCGATAAGGGATGAAAGAAGGGAAGAGAGTAGAGCGGTCCTTAAAGTCAAAAAAGTAGACAAAAGGTATGAAAGAGAAGGGGGGGAAGGGAAGAGAGGACATACGTTGGGACTAAGAGGGATAGTAAAGATACAGAGGCAGAAGCCCAGAAAGACACAGAGACATAGACACAGACACAACACACAAGGAGCGGGGAAGTTTGAACAGGGGAGGCACAAACCTGGGAACAGCAGAGAGATTATCTAAGAATGGGACAGAGATGGGGTCACACCTGCAAATACTAACACACAGGACAGAGCTTCACACCCCACAATGCCTGAGACCAATAAGAAAGATCATCCTCTAGAGGCTCGTGGCACTTCTCAGGGACAACTACCAGAACCCAATGATCACATGTGTGCTGTGCTGGTGTGTAGTCCCTTAGACAGCATCACCAAAAAAGCAGTTGACAGATCTGGGACTTAAACCTGGATGCTCTGGGATCCCATGTAGTCAGAGCCCTGCACAGAGTTTGGTGAGGGTCACAGGGCCCACCTGCAGACACTGGTGATGCTCCTCCAGCTCCTCATCGCTGAATCCAGTTCCCAGCTGCAAGAGAATATGACAGATTAGAAGCTCATCCATCCACGTGGTCCAGCACCTAACCTTGCTCCTGACACCTGAAATAGGGTGGGGTGATGCTACTCAGCATTTAGCCAAAGCTCATAGAAGGGACAGTTCCCTGCCCTGAAAGGCTGTACTTGTCATACACTGCCCCTTTGCTTTCTTTAAAAAAAAATCCACTCTTCTCTGATGTGTCTCTCCAATGTCTAGGCAAGATCTCTACCACTGAGCCATGTCCCCAGCCCCTCAATTGGAGGATTTTAGGCAGGGGCTCTACCACTGAGCCATGCCTGAGCCTCTCACTGGAGGATTGTAGGCAGCATTTGTACTACTCAACTACATTCCCAGCTTCATATCCAGGATGGCACTAGCAACTCTCCTACCTCCCAAGTGGCTGGGATCATAGGCTTGCACCACCACTTATCACTCCTACTCTTAACATTACCAAGGAAATGCTAAAAAGGAAGTGTCTGTGCTAGAAGCTATCCTGATACTGCTTACATTTCTAACTAGACAGGTCCTGTCTGTATTAATAGCCTTATTAGTTTTTGCATTCTGCCCTAACAACAGTGTTCTTAAAACCCAATTTTAGATAAATGTTGTAAAATGATAATAGACTAGTGCCCAAAAATTACAAACCACTTGATCACATGGGTAAACATGTAAAATGTCACTCATTTATTTAGAGCAGGTTGAACCTGCACATGCACGGTGACGCAGGCACATCCCAGAGTGTAGCTAAATCCCTCCCGATTCTGTAACCAGCACCCAGTCACCAGGACCTTGCATATGGCCTGCAGCTCTTCACTCTCTTCATCATAGGTAGCCAACAGGAAACCTCCATATCGGCCTGCCCTCTTTCCCCGGCCCAGGTAGGCACCAATCACCACGAGGTCCAGAGTGTCACCCACACCATCAAGGTAATCCTTCTTCAGCTGGAGGAGGGAAGTAAGGGATGAGAGAGGCAGAAGGGCAGGTAGGAACTCACTACTGTCCCTGAGTACTTGAGAACTCTTGAGGAAAAGAAGCAAGGCTCTTGGGGAAGCTGTCGGTAAAAGGGATTGTCAGCTTAAAGCAAAGCTTAAAGCTGGAGGTGTATGAGGGGAATCATCTTTTACCTTTCCAGGCTGAGCTGGAATCTTGGTCCTTCTGCCTCAGCCTCCAGAGTGCTAGGGTTACAGGATGTGCCACAACCAGCCTGGGAGTCACCTTGTTTCCCTCTTTGCTAACAGTTCCCAAACAGTCAATGTTAATTTACTCAACCCACTCCTTTACACTTAACTGTCCGTTCCAGAAGTACTTATGAAGTACTGGCTGGTTACTAGGCAGGTGCTTAGGGTTATGGGTACAAGAGTGAATTACTGCTAAGGAAGAGAAGTTTGCACACAATGAGCTGATTCTAGACAGGAGAAACAGACCAGAGCAAAAAGAAAATGCACTGGCTTGCCCAGCTCTCAAGAACCTCCATCTGTTATCTTGTGCCAGAAAACACTCCCACACCCTCCTTTTCATTTTTACCCAATCCTGTATCACTTTGGCAGTCAGAGAACACCTGCAAAATGACAACATGACTTTCTCAGAGCTCCTGCTGATCTCCTGAAACCTTTAGAGAAGAACCCAATTCCATCTCACAGGGCCCAAGGTGCTATACAGTCTACAGCTTGCTCCCTTGACCTCCACTGCCCATTCTGTGTTCTTTAATACTGAGCCTGCTCCACCTCTAGGCCACTGTACCTGTGGCTCTTGCCCAACTACTCTCCAATAGCCCACCCCTTCCCGCTGTCCACTTCTGGGCCCAGATATCACTTCCAGTGGACATTTCTGAACTACCCAGAACCCTCCCAAAACCCTCCCTAACCCTAATCAAGCTAACACTTTCCTCGTGAGCTCATTAGAGGTAGTTTACCTTGGATACAACCCAGAAGCCTCTGCCTGTATACCTTACACAAGGACACAAGCACAGGGGGCATGAAGACCTGGCTTAGCTTCCTCACCATTATATTCTTATAGGCTAGGCAGTTCACAGTGAGTTCCTAGAAGAGCCATAAACCATGCTTTGCTTTGGGAGGGCATCTGCCTAGGGTAGAATCTTATAATGGTACCCCACGCTCAATTAGGAAGTGGCTGGAGACTCCGGTGCACAGTAAGGACGGCCAGGCAGAGGCCAGAATCACCTTGAGCCAGTTGTGCGACCTCTTGGCGATCTCATAGGTGGCATCAACATCCAGGGTCTTTACCATCAAGCCCTCACAGGAGTCTGTAGGAGACATGGAAGCCTGACTAAGGAAGCAGTGCCGCACATGGCATAAGCAGCCAGGAATCCAGGCAAATCTCAGGGGTTGGGAGATAGGAACATGGTCAGCACAGGCTACATACAGCAAAGCTTGAGAACCTGGGACACAAGAGTAGTTGCACTCACCCTTCACTGACTGCTCCAAGAACTCAGCAATCTGCTCGATGTCCTTGGTGTCCAAGGAGGTGGCGAAGACAAACTCACCCTCTGTCTCCACGAAGTTCTCCCGGAGCAGCTGCCGGCGTCGAGACAGGGGCTGGCGAACCAGGGACTGTGAGGGAAAAAAGTGGACACTACTGAGGAAACAAAATCTGTAAGTCCATACTTGACAGCACACACAAGGGTCATGCATAACGGCATGGTCACAGGAAGCCGGGGGAAGGAGGACCAGCAGCCAGCAACACTGCTGTACTAAGAGTCTTAACTGTAGATGAAGGAATCAGAGAAAGGCAGGCCCACTAGCGTGCTGAACTCACAATTACCTAGTGGAGAGCCACCATCTTCCTGGTGCTAGAATGGACACTTTGTGGAGTTATAACTTAGTTTTTATTCATTATTAGTTTCTTCATCGTAACATGTAGGCATGGATGTGCCACGGCATGCATGTGGAGTTCAGGTGATAATTCTGTGGGGTCGGTTTTCCCCATCCACCTTCACACAGGTCTCAAGGACTGAAGTCATGTCACGAGGCTTGCCTGGCAAGCACTTTTACATGCTGAATGCCATCTCACAGGCCCCAGTTCTTGTCATTTTTAACACCACTCGGAAAGGATTAGGATCATGAGGTCAATACACATTTCCAATAGGATCTTCCCAACACTAATGAAGGATTGGAAATCACCTTCTAAGCGAGAAGCAGATTAGTCGATGCAATGGTCCCTCAGTGTCTATGGGAACGGGCCTGCAAGCCCTGCCCCAGATACCAAAGTCCACACATGGTAAGGTCCTTTACAAACAGTGGTGCATGCAGTAAGATACACAGGGGGTGGGGCCTGTCTGCTAGATGAAGAGGCTGAGGCAAGATCACACTCACACAAACTTTATACACACAGACAAGGCAGATATAACATGAATTAGGGTATCATCAACCCATTGGAAAGCTAGCCTCTGCTCACCTTACTTCTCTAAGGTAAGTTCATCTGTCTGGTGGAAATAATCTACGCTCTGTGGCTCAATTAGCCAGGAACATATAGACCGTCAGTTCTCCTGAAGGCCCAGTGACAGATTCAGATCTGGATCAGGCACACAGATTTGACTGGCACTGCCCAGACAGAAGTCATTAAGAGAGAAGCAGAAAGAGGAGGCAAGAAGATGGGAGATCTCATCACTCAGCCCAACCTCCTAAGCATACAAAATGAGTTGTCTCCAGGCTGAGGTGAGAATGATTTCTGGTACCCTAAGTGTTCGTTTTCAAACTTTTGAGTCTCAAGACCCTTTACAGTCTTTTTTTTTTTTTTTAAGCAGATACTAGAGATATAACTTAGGGTGTCTCTAGGCAGGCACTTTACTTCTGAGCCCCAGCACCTCACTGGGGAATTCTAGGCAGACTCTGCCACTGAGCCACAGCTTGTTAAAAGCTGGGCGTGGTGGCGCACGCCTTTAATCCAGGACTTGGGAGGCAGAGGCAGGCAGATCACTGTGAGTTCAAGGCCAGCCTGGTCTACAAAGCAAGTCCAGGACAGCCAGAGCTGTTACACAGAGAAACCCTGTCTCGAAAAGAAAAACAAACAAACAAAAAAAAAAGGTTCTTGAGAACTCTCTTCAAAGGGCTTCTATTTAGGGGGAGGAGAGAGATCATACTTCTTGGTATTTCATATTGGAAGTTCAAAATTTAAAGAACAGTTGTTAATTCATTAAATAACGCTGCATCCAATATGCCCAAACAGCATTTAGTTTTCCCTTTTGATGTGTTCTGCAAATGGAGCTTGGGGCATCGAGAGCAAGCCAGGCAGGTACTCTACTCATACCTCCAAACAGTGTATTTTATAAAACACACCTCAGTTTAAAAAAGAAATACTGAGAAGAGGAGCAATGGCTGAATGACAGTGTGCAGACCCTTTTGTTCAACAGAACAGAGGCTGGCTTCTGCAGTCACAGGAAGAAAAACCTATTTCATACAGATGTGACAGGGAGAAAAATCTACTTCATACAAATGCAAAACCAGAAGAGGAGACCTCAAAAACACCCTGCCAGGGGGTCTGGGTGTGGTAGAAGTTAGGCTATATAGTGAATTAGTAGGCAGTTCAGATCAGCATCTGGCAGCACATAAGGAGAAGCTTGGGGTCCCTTTGGTTTGCTGAAATGGACAAACCCAAGTTGTGACTGGATGCTATGCCCTGTTGGGGGCGCGTGGCTAAGAAACTGCACAAGTCACACAGATGACATCAGTTTCTGTGAGAAGTAACTGGACTGCTAGACATCACAAGAAATCTCGTGGTCCCTTGAGACTGCCAAAGATCAAGAGATATTGTGATATATAAGCTAGAGAACTCCACAAGGTCTCTCTCTTGCTCTTGCCCTCACCAATTGAGAAGTCATGCTGGAGAAGTGCACAGCAAGGTATGCCATTGACAGAATTTAGATTGTGATAGAGACAAAGGCCTGGCATAAAACCTGCTGAGAAAAAGTTTCTTCAAGGCATCTGTCTTGGGGCCCCAGAGCACTGGAAAAGTGGGCAAGGCAAGCGAGTTCGGAAGCCGCTTGGAGAGGCTTTCGGCCGTGAGGCTTGCCCAGGCCAAAGAGACCATGGAGGCGAGTCTTAGCTGATGGAAAAAGCCAGCCTCAGTTTGGCAGTTGGAACAGATTGATTTTAAAAACCGGCCACAATTTGGTGGTGGAAATAAACTAGCCTTGTGAACTGGCAAAGTAAGGCCCAATGAATACTAAGCTTTGAAAAGGACTGACAAGCAAGACTGCCGTAAAACCAAGTCATCCTGCATGGACCTACACTAAGAATATTAATATTCTTTTAAGAAATTTAAAATAGTGTTCGTTAAGTGTTTTTAGATAGGTATTAAAGTGTTTTTAGATATTAGGGTGTTTTGGATAGATTATAGGTTTTAAGTTATAGGATTTAGGTATTTTATAGGTGTTTATTAAATATTAATAAATATAAGTATTTATAAATAAAAATAATTTGTTACAGTCTGGAGGCCCCTGGTCTCCTAAGCTCACACTTTTAAGAGACCCACTGCCTGAGCAAGACATCTCACCTCAATGATGGGGCAAAATCAGAAACGGAAGCCAGAGGGACACCTCCAACCTCACTCCAACCTGCCACCCTGAGGTCACCTGTCACAGAGCAGAACTCACCTCTCCATTGAGGTAGATGAGGTCAAAGGCATACAGACACACCTGCACCTGTATCTCCGATGCATCAACCTCCTAGTTGGAACAGAATAAAGACCAGGGATGAGGGGAAGGGTGTTCCCTACCATCCCTCACTCCTCCCCCAGCTAAGGCCACACTACTTAGGAGGCAGCAATGCTGCAGGCATAAGCCCTGAAAGAGGATGGCTCCTGGGAAATCCTTACTTCATTCTTCCTCCACACGATTTGCTTTCCTGCCTCCCTTGAAGCTAATGATGATAAAATGCCACAATTCTAGCCAACTAAATATAAAAGGAAAGCCAGCTGAAGAACATAGGTGACTTCCCAAGTTGGTCTTTCATAGTGAAAGGACAGATACAGGAAAAGGACCCTTCTATCTTTCCTAACTGGGATCCTGGCATGAGAATGTGATGGCTGGGACGATGGTGGCCACTTTGCCAAAGCTAGGAGATCCACATCCAGGTTCACTGCCCCTTAGAGAACCAAGCAGGACCCACAAGTCAGGACTGAGAAGAAAGAGACAAAGTGTGGCACTGCTCCAGATGTAGATGGGTTGATGCTACCTTGCGCTTGCGTGTGGTGAGCACTTGGAATGGTTGGATCTGCTTCTTTTCCTGGTCCCAGGCCACAGCCTCAGTGTCCAGAATGAAAGATGTGACTGAGGGGCGTTTAATCTGCAAAGGGAGGGAAGAGGTCAAAAGACAGAAGCAGGTCATTGAGTTTTTTTTTCCCTCCCATTGCTCGCTCATGAACCACAGCTGACCTCAGCAAGACACAAGAACATAGACCTTCCTGAGTCCTCACCAAGATGTACTAGCTTTCCTGATGACTTGTCATTTGGTACTACAGACCAGACACAGCAGCAGTGGCCACAAAGAAACTTCCTTCTTTTCTTAACCACATTCAACTTCCTTTGAACCCAGTACTTCCCCTCAGAGGTCTCTGACTAAGTCAGACTGTTTCTACCTCACCAACCCTGCCTTAGCTACACCAACTGCTGGTCTCCCATTCTGCAGTGACCCCTACAATAGTCTCTGAACAACACCTAGAGTAATTGTCACAAACCCTGATTATTACTGCTGTACTTGCTGATAAAATTGGTGTACCACTTCCCTGGGCTGCGGAGAACTCTCATCATCCCCTGGTCCTCGCTTTCCTTGCCTGGTCCCCTCAGCCCCTCATCACTTCAGCACATCAGCTGGTCTCTGTCTCTCAGGGCAGGTGTCTCACAGCACTGGGCTTTGCACATACTGTTCCCTATGCAATGCTTGCCTTCCTCTCAACCTTTCTTGTGGTTTGCCATTCCTAGGAAGCTTTCTTTTCCCTCACTAAAACACTGGTACAATGCCAGGGGCTGCTATTCAGGTTACATCCCAGAGCTAGTTGTATGGTTTAAGAGTTCTGCTTTCTTGACAATTCAAGAAAGTCCAATTCAAATCTATTTTTCCCTCATTCCGTGCTAGGGTGCTAGGGACTGAACATAGGGCCTTGGGTAGTTCATGCCAGGTAAGCGTTCTACCACTGAACCACACCACCAGCCTCTCTCTGGTAGACTCAAGGCAAGTGCTAAGCCACACCCTCAGTTTCTCATTGGTAGACTCTAGATCAGTGTTCTAATCACTAAGCAATATCCCAGCCACAGCTATAGTACTTATTCAGGGCCAAAGATACTGGATCTTTCCTTCAGAGTCTACATTGCCCCTCTCTAATGAAGGCAGAAAGCCCTGGCTATGATACCACAGGCTATGGCACACAGACAACATGCTGCATAAAGCCACTTCCGAAAAACAGCAAAACTAAGATGTGCTCAGTGGTTAAGAACACGTGGTGTTCTTACAGAGGAAGTGGTTCAATTCCCAACATCCACATGGTACAGAGAAACCCCTGGCCTGAGGCTCTGCCTCTGCTTTTTGTAAAGTTCCAGCTGCTCCCACGCCAGAGCCCTTCAGGTCCTCTCTCAGCCTCACCACTGGACAGACTCCAGCCTGATCTAGGATTCTAAGGACATTCATGAAAAACCGGGTTAAACTGAAGCCAGTGGAAACAGAGGAAAAGGGCTCCAGGAAAGCATTAACTTCCCGCTGGGCTGGGTGGGACATAGCCTAGAACCCTCTGTCCCTTCGTTTCTGTCTGGAAGTGTGGCAGCTATGGGGAGACAAGAATGGGGATGAAAAGCTAGCCAACCAACCAAGGACAGTAGAGTCAAAATAACCTTGAATCACCTGCCTCCACACTAGAGAAATAAGCAACATCTGCTCTTTGGGCCATGCTGAAGCAAGTGTGATATAAGCAGCTACACATCTTCTAGTCTGCTCCTAGTAAACCCCACCCCTGCTGCACCAGGTGGGTCCAGGTTGGGCCACGCCACACGCCAGCAGGCAGATGCTCACTTTGGGGATGCGGCTGATGATGTCAGGATATTTTCCTGTGTTGTCTTCCTGATTCCTGCTGAAAATCTTCACCTCTCCACCTTCCTGAACGTGGATCTACCATCACAGGAGAAGAGAGAGGAAGTCAATCAAGGTTTTCTTGTGTGATACTGTCTTCAAATCTCACCTTCACTTATAGGTTTGGGAAACTCAAAAAGCTGCTACATAAATCACCTTAAGTTTCCTGATACCTGCAACCTGTGTGTAGCATCCACCATCTTTTTTTAAATCTTTATTTAAAGTGTGTGTATGTGTGTGTGTGTGTGTGTGTGTGTGTGTGTGTGTGTGTGTGTGCATGTGTGAGCGTGTGATGTGTGTGACATGTGTGATGCACAAGGTTTACTATAGTATGAGTGTGGAGGTCAGAGGACAAGCTGAGGGAGTTAGTTCTATCTCTCCACCACATGGGTCCTTCCTGGGGATCCAATTCAGATCATCAGGCTTGGTAGAGCTCCTTTGCTTACTGAGCCATTTCACCAGCCTCGTGCCTGCTTTCTTAGTTTCTATCTTCCCATTTCCCTCACCTCACTATATCTGAAAGCTCATCCACCTTCCTGAGTGAGACACAGACGTGTCTGAATGAACTACGCTACAACTGAACCATTCTGGTTTCTACTGTTGCCTTAGTTGTTTGAATACTGTCTAGTCACAGGGTTTGAGCAGGGTTACATATATGCCATCTCATATATATATATATATACATATATACACACACATATATATACATACATATATATATATCTGTACCACGTATATCATTTAAACAGGCATATGGTTATAATGATGACCATTACTATAAACTGTTTTCTGATTGTCTTCTCAGTATTATTCTGGAGTCAATGCTGAGGTTGTATAAGTGGAATCCATTGCTGTGACTGCTTCAAAGCCCCAGATACTACTCACCTCATGTGCTACCCCTTCCTCATGTGACCACCTCTAAGCTAGTCCTAAATCCCATCGAAGCAGAAGAGCCATAAAACACTTCCCCAGAACCAAGGCCTTGGGTCACAGGAGGGACATGCCTGTCTCTACACTTAGGGTCACACAATGGCCACCCCAGTGCATATTGCATTCAGCAAGCAGTGGGGGAGTCATTGCCTTCTGATGCCCTTTCTGTAGGTCAGAACTTCTGGCAATCTCATTTTGCCATAAGCTGGCTGTGAAGGGTACTACACTCACTAAACAGAAGGAAGATTCAAGCCAGAAAGAGGACCTGTACTGGGTACTTTCCTCATACAGAAAGGGTTATGCTCACACATACCTGTGCCCGCTGCCCATCATATTTATACTCGCAGGTAAAGTCGACCTCCTCGAATCGTTTTAGGACCTCACTGACACCTCGAGTAGGATGGGCCAGCATTGGTTTAAGAGGGACCCCTGAAAGAGAAGAAAGCAAGTTAAGAGGGCAGAGGAAAGGAGGTGGATTAAGAAATTAGAGGGAGGGAAGAAAACAAGTTAAGGAGGCAGAGGAAAGATCAAGAAATTAGAGGGAGAGGCAAAGGCCACCAATGTACCTAGGACCTACTACTCTCTTCTCCTGCCATCACGTAAGGGAAAGGACCAACCCCATTTCTAAAGGGACCCAGCCTCCCTGAAAGCTGGCAAAGGCCATTAATGAACACAGAAGTAACAAGAGCAGTGTATGGTCACATCAGTGACATTCTTTATAAGCAACATTTCCCTGATCTTATTGGAGTGACAGCTTCAAGATAGCAGAGGGACAAGATAGAAGGAACCCAGGTCCCTGGATGACCACTGGAGCATAGCCACATGCTGCCATGGCTGCCAGCCTTGCTCTGAACATGTATGTGCATAGCAAATTCTCTGTGGCCAAGTCACTGCCTTCTGGAAAATATTTGCTGCTGTGGCCCAAGCTCTGCCCAGTTCATAAGGGTGAGCTCAGGGAAAAAGATAAGGGTCTTGGAAAAGGGAACAAGTACTCAGGAACTATCTGGATAAAGCTGCTCACACCCACTCCATAGAAGACAGCTGCCCCAGCCTCGGGTGCCCATGACATGGTACCTGGGCTCAGCTTGCAGTGCTCGGGGAGATGTTCCAGGCCATGTTCCAACAGCACAGGGATGATTCGATCCAGGTCAGGCACCTCACTAGGGAGGGGTTGGAGAGAAAAGGGCAAGATGACAAGGTCCTTTGTTTTCTTCCAGGCTGCTGGGACAGGGGGTATATCCCAGGGCCTTGGGCATATGAAGGAAATGTTCTGCTGCTGGGGCACACCCCCATCCCAGATAGGGACGGATCTACACAGGCACTGGTAAATTCTAGGTGATGGACTCTAGGCAAGTACGCCGTTAGCCCCTCACTGCTGGATTCTAGGCAAACACTCAAATGCTAAGCCACAACCCCATTCCTTGATTTATTTAATAAGACAAGATCTTGCCACAAATCCCAAGTTGGCATAGAACCTGAGATGTGTCTACTGAGATTTCAGGTGTACCACCATGCCTAGCCCGTGAAGTTTCTTTCTAGAACTCTCCTAACTTGAAAACTCCACTGTCTACATACATGTACAAGTACAGAGATCTCTTAGCCCATGCCAGACCTGGGCTCCTGAACATTTCTTATCTCTGTGACCATGTCCCCAACTACTGTCACTATGTGTCCTACTCTCATTGTCCACGCATCATGCTGATTGTCTCCATTAGCATACATCTTCCATCACCCCTTGCTCATGTCCCAAACAGTGACTGCGTCCCACTCAAGGCTATTGATGACTTACTCAGGTAGTCTGGGACAAGTCAGAGTGGGTTGGACAATTTGGCAGATGGTGAGGCCTCCAGAGGCTGAGGCACTGGGAGATTTGTGAGAAACTCATCACTGCT
Organism: Lophiomys imhausi; assembly: GCA_907164525.1. NCBI lineage: Eukaryota > Metazoa > Chordata > Mammalia > Rodentia > Muridae > Lophiomys > Lophiomys imhausi. The sequence continues at coordinate 8,080,434 of CAJQZJ010026257.1, forward strand.
GTGTGTCCAGCACGCAGGGCAGTCAGACCCAGATTAGGTGCCTTGGGAACATCTACGGAACTGCTCACTGTCCCTCTTTCTTCTGGCATGGTCACTAAGTCAGTTAAAGGTCCTAGGTCAGCTGCTGGCCAAAGTCCCTCCATGTGGCTCACTAGAGCCCTGATCCTTTCTGTGCCTTTAACATCTATTGTGAGTAGTCACCAGCCTCTTCCCTGGGTCCCTTAGGGTTTTGACTACAGCTCTAGGCATCTTGTGCCTGTAGCTCTCACATGCTGCATCTGCCTCTCACTGTTCACAACCCAGCATCAGCCCTGTCAGTCATTCACATGTTGGCCATTATTCTGCCCCAACCCTGCATCTCACCAGAAGGTCTGCTTCAAGATCATGCCTTGTTCTTCCAACCACATTTTTCTGGCCTCTGCTGTCTTTCCCTTCCCAGCATCCACCACGGCTGGGGGAAATTCTATGAAAAGACCCATCAGCAGCTTAGTAATGAACAAGACCCCTCAGTTACTCAAGGGCCCAGGGTCACAGAGAGCAGTGTATGGCATGTGATGGGGCAAGGAAGAGCATTCTTATAGGAGAATGGGGCAACAGACAGAGAAGAGAAGTCCCAGGAACACAGTGATGAGATAAAAATGGGCCAGGGCTACTCACCTTGGCCAGGGGGTGTGAGGCTCACAGCCTGGGCAAGCGCAGCCAGCACCGACTGTTCAGCTAGCCCAAGGCGCAGCCGCCCACTTAGAGACCTGAGGACAGAGTAGCAAGGGTGAGCCCTCCACACTTTACTTACTCCCATCTCCCCAGCCTCCACCTGTTGTGGAGCCTCTTCAATATCAGACAGTCTTCAGAGCCTCAAAGGGACCCAAGACATCGCATAACCCCTAAATGAGCAGGAAACTGAGGCTAGACAGGAATGGCCATGACCACTGGCCATTAGGAGACAGAAACAGGAATCTCACAGGTAAGAGGGTAATGGCTTGAGGAAGGCAAGTCACAGGCAAAAGCTGAAACAGAACATGACTCTGCTAGTAGATGTGTCAGTCAAAAGGCTGACCCAGCCCAGGCACTGCTTTATACCAGCGACTACGTAGGTATGAAGCGCCTCTACCACTATCAGCTACAGTGAGGAGAGGCTCTACCTCACAGAGTGGCTAGGAGGCTTGATGTCATCAGACAGTAGGTACAGGGCAGAATACCAAAAAACTGCTTCACGACACACTTCAAGAGGTCAGTGACATTCCTTCCACTGTCAAATCAGCTTTATGCTCAACTCAGGCCAAGGCAGACATCAGTAATCAGTCACAGAATTTACTCTTGAACTCCAGGATCCTTCTATAGGCAGCACACCAATGGAGGGGAGTTAGCCCATGACAGGAAATTATTATCGTTTGGAATGGAATATTCCCCAAAGGCTCATATTTTGAACATTTGTCCACAGCTGGTAGCACTATTTTGGGAGGCTGTGGAAACTGAGGAAACAGGGCCTACCCAATGGAAGCAGGTCACTAGGTCACTGTGCAAGAAGTTATACATGCCTTGGTCTGGTCTGTTTCCTTGTCTGCTGTGCTATGAGGAGCCTCCCCCATACACTCCTATTGCCACACTACACCATGCCTTTCCCATGAGCCCCAGGCTTACCTGGCAATGAACCGGGCTTCCGAGTGGCGGCAGGCAACAAAGAGGCCCTTGATGATGTTCATCTTCTTGGCCATGGACTGAATAAAACAGAGAATAGACAAGGAACCATCACAGGAGAAACCAGATACTTTACTTTTCAGCTTTGGAAAAGGATTCATTGCCACCATCACCACCTGTTGTAGCTTCGTGCTCTGAGGGTAATGACAATGAGCTAGCTCTCTTTGTCACTCTCCCTTTGTCTAGCAAGCATTAACGAGAGTTCTGACCCCCCCCCCCAGGAGGCATAGCATTAGGTGCTAGGGTCACCAGTGGCAAATGGGAAGAGATACTGTGAACCACACAAGCGGAAATGAACACTCAGCCCCAACAGGTAAGACATACAGTTCCCACCACACGCTTTGCTTTAGGTCCCGGAACATCTCGGTGTTGGGATGAGCCACCCTGCTCTACTTACAGCATTGCCAGTGAGCCGGGCAATGTCACAGAATTTGGTAAAGACTCCAGAGGTGGTGAGTGGAGGTGGGGGCAGCATAAGTCTCTGAGTGCTGCGGCTGTTCTCAGCCACCAGCCCCACATCACCCTTCTCAGCTACCTCGGCCCGGATGGACTCCAGCTGACGACCTTGACAGAGGATAGACACAGTGGAGGAGGAAGGGGGGAGGGGAACAACACCGCAGCTACATGTCTCCCTTCACTGGCTGGATGTTTCTCCAGCTATCTTGTTGAGATTCCCCTTTCTTACAGATTGCTTCCTTGCCTACTAGTTGTAACTAGTAAGTACCTGCTCCCGGTAGGTCAGTGTAAGAACCCTAAGCAGCAGTCATTCAAAGGAAGACAAGCAGCTGGGTGAGCAGACCCAGACTGGGGAACATGTATAAATGAAACTGAAATCTATGGAAGTGGAGAGGACTGCCTGTCCAATCCTTAGTTGGTCTCTAACAGTCTCCAGCCTCTTGTTTATTGTGTTTCCACTGTTCTACCTTTCAAAAATAGAAATTACAATATGAGGTGTGCCATGACCTTGCTTATGGTTCAAAACAGGGTCATTATGGCACACTTGAGGTAAGAGCAGGAGGCTGGCAAGATGGGTGAGCAGGCAGCCAAGACAACTCAATGGCTGAATTGCATCTCAGTATCTTTCCTCACCTCCGCTTTCTACCTCACAGCTCCTGTCCCAACACAAGCTGTGCCTCCCCACCCTGAACTGCCCAGACCTTGAAAATCTGGCCTCGTCAAGTATTCTTCCCCATTGGCCTATTCCTCTACCTTTATCCCCCATCCCCAACTTTTTCAACATCCTCCAAGTATCCCCTCCTATTGGGCCCCTCCTACCTGTGGCCTGGGCAACTGCCTTGAGGAGAACACCATCACCAACACCCAGCTCTAGTCCCTGCTGAGGTGGCCCAAGGCGGTTGAGGGTGAGGTAGAGGACAGGGAGCAGATCTGGAGGTGACAGGGCCACCACAGAGCGCAGCAGGTTGCTCAGTGTCTCCACCATCTTGAGCCTGGAAGAAAGGGCCAGGGTGTATCCACCCATCTCAAGGTCAGTAGGCTGTGGGGTCGTGATGGGGTGATGTTAAGCATTCTAAATGTTAATTAATTGGTCCTGCTTGCTGTCTGTTACTTACATTGTCTCTGATTGGTTGAATAAAATGCTGAGGCCTGAGATTGGGCAAAGACAGAGATAGGTGGGACTAAGGTGCATGGGCTTCTGAGACAGAGAGCATCTTGGGAAGAGAAACCAGGAGCAGGCAAGGAGGACACACACCACGGGTTAGAGAAAAGAACATCATTCCACATGGCCTGGAACATCAGCATAGCATGGAGAATACCAGTCCAAAGGGACGTATGTATATATGGGGTCATACTTGAGTAACAGAATTAAGAGCTAGCTTAGATGGGCTAGGATTGCACAATTCAGGCCAAGGCTTGTTAAAATCCATCCGCTGTCTATATGTACTCATTTATAATGGCGGATTAAGGATTAACAGCTGCCAAACCAATTAATCATAATCTAAATACTGATAATTTAATTAGCCATTTTTTAACAGGGTCCCAGGAAGTGAGAGGGATAAATGAAAGAAATAAGAGAAAGGAGAGATGAAGAGCCAAGGGAACAATGACAGCTTGCTTGTGGAAAGGTGACTGTGAAAAAATTATAATGAAGATGGTGGTAATAACTGGCAGAAAGCAGCAGCCGTACACAGACACTTCCTCAAGAAGGCACTGCTTTTAAACCTTTTCCACCATTCAACTGATGGTGAAATGGCCTCATGCCCATGCTGAGAAAGATGGCATTATTATCCCCAGTTTGTAGGTGAGAAAAACAGGCATGGAAAGACTATGTGACTTACTCAAGATCAGGAAGCTAAGTATCATCAGGCTGAGGTTCAGGCTGAGGCCGTCTACTCAAGCCACAGAAGATGATGCTCCCTGTGAAACTCTGGTTGTGTTGACACAGTCAAACTGTGGGCTTGCTGTTTGCTGAACTTCTGTGCCTAACTAAAGAGGCTGTGTGGCCTGGGAATATACTTCCGTTGATAGAATGCTTGCACAGCATATACAAATTCCCACATAACCAGGGTGTGGAACCCATATGCAATCCTAGTATTAAGAAGGTAGGGGCAGAAAGAGCAGTTCAAGACCTACATGAGACTTGTCTCACAAAACAACAAATTTTAAAGAAAGGCTGTGTCTTAATTAGAACAAGCCTGAAAAACAATTCTTTTAGAAAGGTGGGAGGAAGAAGAGAAACGCAGATCACCATTTCAACCCTGTGCAAAGACCACAGGAAAAGTTGGCTGTTACAGAAAAGGAACAACTGCTGGATAGTGGGGTGTGCAGACACCTTCCTCCCAAAACCCCTGTCTGCTCAGCTCAAGAATGCAGCAGATCTGGAAATGAGAACTTTGTAGGAATGATTAAGGATGGAAAGAAAAGTATGCTGGATTAGGGTGAGCCCTAAATGCAGGGCCTCTCAAAAGAGGATATGGAAAGAGAAGGTGGTGATATATGCAAGCCAAGGAATACCAAGGCTGACTGGAGCCCCAGAAGCTAGAAGAAGTTGGACCAAGTTCTCTCTCCAGGCCTCAAGAGGAGTCAGCCTGCCTACCAACAACCAAATTGGCTTTAGACTTCAGGCTTTCTGTGTTGTGGATAAATAACTTTCTGTTGTTTGAATCCATCAAATGCCAATCTGTTTCTGCTGCCTTGGGACAGCAGCAGAGGTGAAACTGTGGGTGAACATTAGAAAAAGAACAGGAAGTCTCCACAAGGTTGCTAAGAGGGAGGCTGCACAGTGGCAAAGCCAGGCACTCGACATTGGGGCCAGTGATGGAGGACCAGACCAGTGACACATATGCAGTGAGAAAGCACTGTCTGAAACAACTTCTGAGGAAACATGCCACAAATCCAAACTGAGACCTTCACCCAAGCCAACAAAGCCTTCACCAGTAACAAAGGCACAAAAGACAAAGACAGACAGAGGGGTGCCTGAGGACAGGCCAGCTAAATACCAGATGGGAATCCCAGACAAGAAAGAAGGACAGAAGTGGGCAAGTGTCACAATGTAAATGAAAGCAGGAACCCCTGTAACCAACAGCCTGTGTTGACATCTTGATTCTGATCATCTTGGTTCTGACCATAGCCCTAAACCTGAATGAGACATCAACACAAAGAAAGCCAGTCCAAATACATGGAGACACTCTATTGTTTTGAAGGTTACCTAGAAAACCTTCCAAAAAAGCCTTTTCAAAACTCTGATACCCCTTGTACCCTAGGATTTTGGATTATGGGTCAGGACAGCCACCTGCAGCTCCTTCCAAGTAGACAATGTCTGAGATTCTCTGAAAGCTAATGTGTCCTCCTACATATGTGGATAAATTCAGTCTCTACAGAATACAGAGATGTACACTCTCATCTTTACCCATGGGGAAACTGAGGCTTAGAGAGAAAGGCCAAGCCACCTGCCAAGGCACACAGTTAGGAAGCAGAGCAATGCTAACGGTCCCCTTGGCTGACTCACCCAGCTGTTGCTACAAGCTGCTTTCTGAGCTACATATCCTGGTTCTTAGTCCTTCCTGTGTCCTCCATCACTTCACTGTGGGGTTACATGGGAAGTTCTTAAACATTCCCAAGGAAACACTTCTAATGACAAACCACTGAGGGCAGCCCAAAGATGTATAAAAACAAAGGAATGTTATAGGAAAGTTTATATATGCCAGGAAAGCTTAAACCAGCATGTAGAAGTAAGATTGGGCAAACAAGCACGGGCAGAATGAGGTGAACCCCATAATACTTGTATCACCTAGACAAAAAGAAGAAAGCCCCAGGTATGGAAGGCCAGGAAAGGGCAGGACTCAGCAAAGGAGCCAGCACGGACAATCGATGCTGACACTGAGCATCTCTGGGAGGGAAGACTCTGCAGGAGAGGCTCAGCAAGCGAGGTCATCCTCACTGTAACCAACTAGACTCCATTCACTTCAGATGTGGAAACAAGGCTGCCGTCACTCTGTCGTGTGACACACCTCCTGTAATTCCTAGAGTCTGTTTCCTAATCCTGCAGACCTGGCTGACCCTATGTCTCACACAGGCACATTCAATGTTTGACACTGACAAGTGAGGCCATCTGCAATGTTCACACTCCAGAACAGTGCAGTCAAGTTACAAGCCAACAAGAGACAGTTCTCACGAGCAGGAAGTGTAAGACCTCTGTGTTCAGCCACATTCACAGCTATCTTGACTGCATGCAACATTTGAGCACAGGCTGGACCCACTTAGACCAAGAGAACATGCCATCAGAAATGCTGCTGTGGCCAGGCATAGGGCCACATGCTTTTAAACCCAGCACTCAAGGCAGAGACAAGTTTGAGGCCAGCCTGGTCAACATGGTGAGTTCCAGAATAGCCAGGGCTATGTAGAGAGACCCTGTCTCAAAAGACAAAAGGAAAAGAAATGATGCTGAGGGTCATCTGAGGCTGGGCCTCAAGGTGATTTGAGTCATTTTTGTGAATGGAAGTGACCATGATGAGAAGTGAGGAAACACTGCAGGGCAGGAGGCAGCACACAATGCCATGCAGAGAACAGAGCCACAGAACACCTGTCCCCGTGCCTGAGTAATTAATTACCGAGCAGAAACCTCCTCAATCTTCTCAAATGCCCGAGCCACAGCGAGAAAAGGGACCCTGGGAAAGGAAAAGAGTTATGAGAACCATTTCAGCAGGCCATAACATCCTGTATCCATCCTGCTTTTTTACACCCTAACATAGGTCCCACAGTCCATGCAGAGGAAACTATCACTTCCCATGGTGCTGTGTTCCTAAAACAGCGATGGGAGAGATAGAGATGTGATTGTTCTTCCAATAGAGGCGAAAGTGACGGCCTGCCATAGTCACAGGGACAGAAGTTAGACATCATGGGAAGGCTAACTCCTTACTTCTGGCCATGTTTCCAGCAGGCATCTTCAATGGGATGGTAGTTATTCTTAGAAGGATTGTAATTTGTTGGATCCAGGGTTCTGTGGAGGTAAAAGGAAGAAGAAATTGAACGACTCTGGGTCTAAGAAGTTATTTCTCAAAGGAATGTTTCTACTGTGTTGGGCCTGGCTCATAAAGCCAGACCACCACACTCCCATCTCCCCACTAATAGACAGGAGCTCTACCACTGAGCAATGTCTCTAGGTAGGTGAGGATAACAGGTAGGTGCTCTACCACTAAGCCACACCCTCAGTCCCTCACTAGGGGATTCCAGGCAGGTACTCAATCACTGAGCCACAACCCCAGCCCACATATGGTTTTCAGTGAGGCAAGGATGGGGTCTGATCCCATTACTTTATAGGATATTTATCCACCTATCCACCTGATTGTCCATTCAACAAATCTTGTGTTCATAATCAGTGGTATAAGAATGGCCCAATCACAATAAAACAGTCACTTGGCAGCCTCAGCAGAGTCCCACAACTCTAATCCACAGTGGTTACCAGGAAAGAGAAGAGGCTCTACATGACTCATACCCATTAGCCACCCAGAGCTAGCACAGAGGCCCTCAGTAGACCCTGATGCAGATGTGTGCTGTTTCTAGAACATGTGCTCAACCTGGTAAGCTCAGTATGGGGGAAGCAAAGTGCTAAGAACTGAGGATGGAGTGCTGGGTGAGACCAGAGAACAAAGACACTTAAGTCTGTGTCCTGAAAACAAGGCAGATCCACTCTAGGCAGGTGGGCAGAGGTGAGGAGCAAGAATTACTACCATGATTACCTTGTTGTACGCCCCTGGCCCTTTGTGGGTCAGACTGGAGGTTGGTGGTCAAGTAAGAGGCCAAGCAATCAATGGGTATGCAAACTCTGTCCCTGAGCAGGTCTTATTCTGCTTGCATCCTAAGGCTTTGCAAAAGGAGCCAAAGTGTCTAAAACACTGACCAATGGCCAAGGCCTGCAAGAGGAGGAAGCCCAATCTAGGGCTGAGTCATGGGCATAGAGAAGGGAATATGCTAGATCTTTCTCAGACCTTGGCACTGACTCACCCCTTGGCCTCTTCCTTCTTTGGAGCATCTGACTCCTGTTTCACTTCAGCTTTCACTGCTGGCTTCCGGGGGGCTGGAAGGGAAGACAGGAAAAACAGGGTCCCTACTCCTCATAGGCCCCACATCCCATGCCTTGTGCACTGCTTGAACAGAACTCCACAATTTGCTGTCGGTACAGCCCAGAGGGACAAAGAAGAGAGACGTGCTCACTGAAGAAGCTGCTGAGTGTCTTGGCACCTCTGGCAGGAGGTTTGCTCTGCTCTTCTTCCTGAGGCTCTTGTTTCACACTGGCCTCACACACTGGAATGTTCTCTGTCTTTGTTACGGTTACTGACTCTGAAGTGAGAGAGGGTAGATGGTGATATAAACTGTTTCTACCTCTGGACTTTAAGATCCCAAAGTCATTGTGCCCTGTATGTGGAAAACTGAGCGATTCTGATCTTTCTCTAGGTGCTGTAAATGCAGGGCCTGTCTGGCCTAATGTCCACTCCTCAGTGCTAATGAAAGCACAGCTGACACAGGGACAGAAATGGCAGACTTAGGAATGGTAGAGAAAAGAAACCTCAGCACTCAGCTGGGTGGCATCAGCCTGAAATGCCAGCTACTTAGCACACTGAGGCAGAGGGATTACAAAACTACAAGGCTACCCTAGACCTCATATAAGATCCTGTCTTAGACAAACAAAGAAACAAACAAAAAACCAGAGCTGAGGGTATGGCTCAGTGGTAGAGCACCTTCCCAGAATCCCTCAATAAGGGGATAGGGGTGTGACTCAGTGGTAGAGCACCTTCTCAGAATCCCTCAATAAGGGGATAGGGGTGTGACTCAGTGGTAGAGCACCTTCTCAGAATCCCTCAATAAGGGGATAGGGGTGTGACTCAGTAGCAGAGCACCTGCCTAGAACCCACTAGTGAGAGGACTTAGGTGTGACTCAGTATCAAACATTTGCCTTGATGTGTCAGGCCCTGTGTTCTACCACCAATATCACAACAACAACAAAAAAAAAAAAAACCACTAAATCTTAGCATGATTCAAATAAACAGCACCATTTTTCTATTTTTCTTGCACTTATAGAAAACCAGATATAAGTATATGCCTAAAACTGTCCTTGCAGCTGGGCATATTGGCACACACCTTTAATCCCAGCACTTGAGAGGCAGAGGCAGACGATCTCTGTGTGCTGGAGGCCAGGCTGGTCTACAAAGAGAGGCCAGGACAGCCAGGGCTCTGTTACCCAGAGAAACCTTGTCTCGAAAAATCAAACAAAACAAAACAAAAAAAACTGTCCTTGCAAACGTCATCTATGACACAGGGGTCTCAAGGACACCAGGGAACAGAAGCTGCATATGGCCTACAAGGGCACTCCCACTTCTGAATCCTATAACTAGCTTAGATGTTATACTTAATAAACGCCTACTCAGTCTGCTGTATGAGACTGGCACCTATAATGTCTACAAGCACTTTATTTGAGAGCTCTTTCCCATTTTCCCATGTTTTAAATGAACCACCCTCCATAGACAAGTGACTCCCCAGTCAGGATTATGAAGCTGGGGGGATAAGCAACTCACCAGGGGACTTTGTAGGCTCAGGGAGCACTGTGGGTTGGTCCCCCTCCTTTTCTTCCTTCTGTTTTACCTCTTCAGTCTCTGTAAGGCCTTCTGTTGGAGTCTGTGTTTCTGATGACAGACAGAAATGTTAAACAGCAGTGAGGCCTAGAGGCACTCCCACCCAGTAGACAATCTGAAGTAGGAAGGTCACAAGTTCAAAGCCTGCCTGAGCTACAGAATAAATTCAATTCTTAGTTTGGGCAACTCTGTGAGTTCCTGACTCAAAGATACTGACAAGTAGCTCAGTAGTATAGCGCTTGTCTAGCCTGTACACTTTTATTTACAAACATACTAAAAAGTCATGCAGCAGGGCAATGATAAATCACACACACTAACTTGGGGGAATTTGCCTCAGGACAAAGACACTCCTTTTACTTGGAGATACTCAGAAGGCTAAAATCTCCAACTTACAGTGAAATTTTTTTTACTGACTACAAATTGCCTCTAAATAATTCAAACCTGCCATGAGAAACTGAGCCTAATGGAGATTTTTTTCCTTTATGACATGAACAAGAACTGGCTATGTAAACAACTGCAACTGATGGAATAACAGACAGACCCCATGATCAATGGATCCAACCCATGGCTGTTCCCCAGCATTGCCCCAAGATAAAGGAAACTTTCTCAATGGTACGACAATGCTACAGTCTACAAGGAAACACAATGACACCTGCTGGAGACAACGTGAAAAGCTAGCTGAGGGAACGTCAGTTCTCATCTCAAAGTACATCCTTGGATAAACTCACCACCAATGAAAAATAGTTTCCAGTAAATAAAAACAAGACAAAAATGAAATTATACTTAATACTGAATTAAGACAAAAGAAATGTTTCAAAAACCTTTCACAATGAGCTCCTGTGCACTAGTCCACTGAATATTGTTCATTTAGCTATTTATTGAAATAGACCAGGCTGATCTCAAACTGACAGTGAACCTGCCTCAGCCACCTGAATGCTAGGATTATAAGCATAGGCCACCATGCCTGGCCCCAGTCTGAAATGTTGACTTAAAGGTTTAGACACCAGGTTTGGAAGTCTAAACATCTTGTACTGCACACACCTCCCATACCTTTGTACAGAGGTCCCCATTGTACACGTAGACACACACAGATAAACACAGACAGACAGACACACACACACACGCTTTTCTCATCCTGGTCCCTCACTTTCTTCCTTCTTCCTTTTCTTGGCTGTTATTTCTTCGTCCTCATTCTGCTCCTCCAGAGTGTCTTCAATTGTCCGTTTCGGGAGCTGCTTCCGGGCTGGGAAGGCAAAAGGAGCACTGTGGCTAACCATTGGTTTGTCTGTGCCTCCCCGTGAGATGAGACACACTGCCTGGTGGAAGGGGTGGCTTAGAAGGCTCTGGATCACCTTACTCTTCTGTACCTGCTATAGCCACTACCCAAATGTACACTTCATCTTTCAAGCTCTCAATCTGTGACCCTAAGTGAGTTATTTACTTTGCCCCTCCCTTTTTTGAATTTTGAAAAAGGAAACAAGCTCAAGGAAACAATAACAGGAGGTACTCAGCACCCTCAGCCTGATGTCTGAGATCCTCAAGGATCCAGCCACTACTCTCCTCTCTAGCCATCTTAGCACACACTATCCTCAAGCTGCCTCTCTACTCTTCACACCACACTATATTCTCAAGAAATACCATAGTGTCAGAATTCCCAAACATGTCCTCTTTTTCCTACCTCAGAGCCTTTGCACATGTGGCTCCTATCTGGGATAGTCTCCACTTGTCTTTTCTGAACCTCCCTTCCCTAGACACTATGGACAACTGACTTCTGAGCTCCTGGAGCAGCCCTGTGACCAGCTCTACCCCATGGAAACATCCAGGGAGCTGCTAAGTGATATCAAACTTGAGCATTTTAAAGGGGGAAGAAAAAAAAGACAAACTGAAAAACCTAGTTTTAACTAACCACACATTAAGATCTGAATACAATTTCAGATTTTTGAGCAGTCTTTTTTTAAGGCTGAGTTCATACTCATTGTAATGTGACTAAATTTGGAATTCCTATGGGACACACCTCTGTGTCTGTGAGGGCGTTCCTGTGAAGTTTTAACTGTGGGAGACTCGTCCTGAATTTGGGTAGTACCATCCCATGGGCTGGGGACTGGGAATATGTAAAAATAAAGGAGAAAGTGAGCTGAGCACCAAGTTATCTACTTCGGCTTCCTGATATGGATGCGGTGTGACCAGCTGCCTCACATCCCTGCTATTTTACCTTCCCAATCATTGTAGACTGCACCCTCAGACTGAAACAAAATCAACTCTGTGATGACTGTGGAGGGTATATTGTCACAGTAATGAGAATGAATATACGCTATCTTCAAAAATCTGACCTGCTGTATGTACAAAAACCAATTCAGGTTTTTGTCATGAATATTTGGCCTGTGCTTAGGCTTTTAAAAATTGGCAGCATTCTATATAAAAAGCAGATTCTCAAACCCAAGTTCCTCATGGGACACTGGAAAGCCTTCCCTTGCTGAAACCAGCTCTGGTGGAACACCTGTATGAAATGCTTGAGTTCAGAGTTCCGGGTTTTCAATGTTAAGTCTGCAGACTGCACTGGGTGAACCGGTGAGCATCTCAGATCTGACGGATTGGGATGCTCAGCCATACCGGCCTCCCGACGTCCATTCATTAAAGTGCTGAAATTTACAAGTCCCTAGGTCACATGAGGGTCTCTCACCTGGCCCTTCCCCATATCAAGTCTTCTTCCATCTAGGCATTTTGTCTCGGGCTAATTCTCTAAATAGTAAAATGCTCTCCAGTCTCTTCATGCAGTGTCCCTGAACTCTGTGCTCCCTATGACAGCACTCCAAACTTACATGACCCAGATGTTCCCAACTCATTCACACTACTTGGAATTCTCTTCCTTTCTCCTATCCCACCTGGTTCTCTTTACTTTTCAGGACTCAGTTTAGTTACCTTCTCTTCCCAAAGTCTACTTATGTGCACTCTTGTGCTCCTACGCAGAGCTGTGAAATAACCATCACTCCCCATAATAATCACAATTTCCAACATATACCAAGCGCTGACTGTGGGCCAAGTCAGGCCTACGCAATTGACATGAATCAGCTTTTAATCCTGGCACCTGGAACCTCTAAGCACTTGGCACTATACTTCAGACCATCTGTTCCACAAGTAGAGAAGCCACACCTCTGCAAAGGTGAAGTTGTTTGCCCTGGGTTACACAGCTGAGGGATAGTTAACTGTGCTCCCCACCACAGTACACCATCAGAGCCACTGGAAGGATGATGACCATGGGAAGTATGGATGGAAGGGAAGGAGGTGATCTGTCCTTACCAGTGCGACGCTTTGGGAATCCTGATGGGGAGATGTCCGTGGGGGGGCTGCTGGTGAAGAAAGGACTATTCTCAGGACATGTGTCAGAGCTGGAAGGAGAGCTCTGTTTGGAGTCTGACACAGGCTTCTGGAAGGAAACAGAACAGTTCTAGAGTAAAAAAGACGCATGCATCACCTGGCAGTCGTAGCTACCATGTGCTTCAGAACAGAATGGACTCAGCCTGTCATGTCTACCATCATTTCTGTTTCCTCAGTCTCATCCCCACCCAGGCCACCTTCTCTCACCTCGGTATCATTAGAACACCAACACGCTTTTAGTGTCCCAGATTCACTCAAATGTGAACCTCAATAGTAATTCTGCCTCTTAAAGTAATGGAATCTTCATTTTTCAGTTATGCATACGCTGGTTTAACTAAAGACGGTACCTACCAACTTCCCTTGGAGTTAATACAATCATGGGCCTGAGTACTACATTTCTCTGCCTCCTCTACAGCTAGTGTGGTCATGAGACTTAAGGACTGCATTTTCAGGCCCCATTGAAGCTCCCACAAAGTGCAAAGAGAGGAGTAACTCTTGCATGTTACTGTGATACCATATACATGGCGCAAGTGTGCACGCACACACACACACACACACAGTTATTTTAAAAAATTAAGTAGAAGCAAGAATCACAAGGAAATGTGATCACAGAAAGCACAGAGACCATAAGCCTGGCTCAGAAGATGGAGAAACAGGCTTCTAGACACTTAAAACAGCATGGAAGGAGTATTCCCCTAGGGGCTCCAGAAACAAAAGACCCTGCCCACACCCTAAGATAATCCACTCCAGGCACCTGACCTACAGAATTATAGGATAATTTTGATGTAGGCAGTACCACAGGTATGTTCTCCATGAGGCACCTGAGGCATAATGAGGTCAAGGGACCAAATGAGCCCCACTTCCCAGAGGTGAGGCTGGGACCCTGTATCCCAATTCTCCTGCCTCAAGACACAACAGCAGAGATTGCCTGTCTCCTCAATAATGTCCCCAAGGTCCTGCTGCACAGCTACTGCACTCAGCTACATAGGTGAGTAGGAAACTTGCAGGCCAGAGATCAGCAAGAAGATGGCTTGGTGGGTAAAGGTGCTTGCTGCCAAGCCTAGAGACCAGAGTTCAATTCCTAAACCTCATGTGAAAGTGGAAGGAGAGAACACCACAAAGTTTTCCTCTGACCTCCACATGCAGGGCAAGGATATACACACATACACACAAAAATTAAGAAAAACAGCAGGCTGCTGGAAGCTACCTGGACTTCAGGGGTGCCAGGGGCTTCATCCTCCTCCTCCCCTTCACTGCTCAGGACCTGGGCCACCTTCCTTCCTGGCCTCTTCACTGGAGAATCACTCTCAGGTACCACTCGATTCCTCTCCTTCAATGCCACCCTGAAAGTCAGGAGGAAGATGACGGAGCACATGACAGGGAGCATGGCAAAACTGCCCAAAAAACTCTGCATTCCCTTCTCTTCCATTTCAGTGATCATCTTCTAGATGCCTCCATGACATTTGCTCTAATTTTTTTTTCTTTTGAGATGGTCTCATATAGTAAGGCCTGGCTTCAAACTCAGCATGTAGCAGAGCCTGACTTTGAACTCCTGATCGTAACTACACCTCATCAGCACCGAGATTATAGTGTGTGCCACCATACTTGACTTCATTATACACACTTAATCCCTCCCTACCTCCCCTTCTCCATCCCATGCCTGAGGCATCCTGTAAGGACATGTCATGAAGAGCATGTGGGTTTCTTGGCAGGGATCAGGGACCAGCTTGACACTAACATCCATTTGGAGACCTTTTCTCTTAGTCACAGGAATTTTAGCAAAGCACATAGTTGCTCAGGCAATAGCATAATATCCTGAAGTTTTACATGAGGAAAGAGAGACTGTTATTCTAAGTCACTGTCCCCTTGATGCCAGCTCTGAGCTCCCAGCTTATGTGGAAACAGGCATGGTGACATGCATGCTGATGGCACTCAGGTGCTGAGTGTACTCAGAAAGCTCACATTCTGAACAGAGGCCGCCATGAGTACCAGCGGCTCCCTACTTCCTGGTGATCCTGCACAACTTCTTTACAAAGAGGGAAGCAAGTATATGCTCAGCACCACAGAAAGACTTCTATAGACTTTTTGGAGAGTAGAAGAATGGCCGTCCACTTTGTTCACCTCAAAACCCAGAGTGTGCTGAGCTGTATCTGATACATAGCGAATACCTGATAGCTCTTTTCTGAGTAAATGCATATGCACAATATCATGAACATAACAACATATAGAAGCAACATGCATATACAACAGCCTCACTTTTGTTATTTAAAAATAAGCTAAAGGCATTTGTTAATAAATATGGATTACATGTCAGACACTGCGCCAACCACTTGAGCTGTAACAGTGGCAAGCAGGCAGGCCTTGGGCTATATTATGAGAGATACTTATCCACTCATCATATGTATTAGGTATCTACTGTGCCAATAAATGAATGTGTCTGCTGCAGCACTGTAAACTGGCCACAGGACTTCCTCTGGGAGGGATCAGTGGAAAGAGGTCAAAAAACCTTTTTAGATTAAAAAAAAATTATTCACTTATTTTTATGTGTAATGATGCTTTGCTTACATGTATATCCATGTACCACATGAATGCCTAGTGCCTGCAGAAGCCAGAAGGCATCAGATTCCCCCTGGAACTGGAGTTGCAGGTGGCTCACCATCTGAGTGCTTGGAAACTGAACCCAGGTCCTCTGGAAAAGCATCAAGTGCTCTTAAGTGCTCAGACATCTTCGCAGTCCCTAGATTTATCATTATTCTTATTTAAGTATCTGTGTGTGAATAGGTGCAAATGGGCACAAAGAAGTCAGAAGCATTGGATACCCTAGAACTAGAGCTGTGGCAACTGGATGCTGGAAAGCAAATTCTGATCCTCTGCAAGAGTAATTTGTGCTCTTAACTGCTGTGCCATCTCTCAAGCCCTGAGGTCAAATTTCTACCTTAGTGCTCTGAGTTAATCTTTTTACAATTACCATATATAATTCCTCATACAGAGACCTATGTTAAACAAACAAAAATACCTGCAAACATAATTACACATACATATAATTGAAAATAAAACCAAATCTAAATAAATTAGTATAGAACTGTTAAACACACAAGGAAACAACCTAAATATTCACCATAAAGGAAATGCTAAATAATTTCTATAGGATCTCCATAGAAGGGAATTCAACAAGAAGGTAAAAAGAACTGAGCCCCAGGCTGGAGAGATGACTCAGCGGTTAAGAGCACTGACTGTTCTTCCAGAGGACGCGGGCTCAAATCCCAGCACCCATATGGCAGCTCACCACTGTCTAACTACGTTCCAAACAATCTGATGAAACACATGTAGTCAAATACCAATGTACATAAAATAAAAATAAATTATTTAAAAAAAAGAGCCCCTGTGTTCCTTAACATGAAAAAAAAATTCTCTATACCATAATGTTAACAGAAGCAAGCTGATGAACAGTAACACACAACATACATAGCATGACCTAAGTAAATCACAGAAAAACTTCATATGCATTTTCACAGAGCAATGTATATGACTGACCAAACTCAACATCATAGCTTGACTCCTACATGTACAGAGTGCCTTTTCTGCAGTAAGTAGTATTACAAATGGCATATCTGGCCAGGTATGGTGGCGCACGACTTTAATCCCAACACTCAGGAGGCAGAGGCAGGTGGATCTCTGGGAGTTCTAGGCCAGCCTGGCCTACAGAGTAAGTTCCAGGACAGCCAGGCTACACAGAGAAACCCTCTCAAAAAACAAAAACAAGCCAGGTAGTGGTGGCGCACGCCTTTAATCCCAGCACTTGGGAGGCAGAGGCAGGTGGATCTTTGCGAGTTCTGGGCCAGCCTGGTCTACAAAGTGAGTCCAGGACAGCCAGGGCTACACAGAGAAACCCTGTCTCAGAAAAAAAACAAAAAACAAAAACAAAAAGGCACATCTGTTTACTCACTGACCCCATGCCAAAACCCTGTAAGAGACTAGCCACCTTTGTACTTATGAGGAAACTTTGACAAAGAAAGTGATCTTTCCTGCTCAACATCTCAATTTGAAGATTATGAACATTTATTCACATCCATGTTCTGGCCCAAGGGTGATCATGTTACCCAAGCAAGGCCACACAGCATCTTTCCTGAGAATGCATGAATCAAAATGTGGCTGGCATCTCTACCCCATGGACAAGAGTCTGGCCTACAATGAATACAAAGCATGTGGAAACCGAGCCCTGACAAGAACTCTGAAATCCTGAATCCAGCTTTGCCTAAGGTTGGATCTGCCTTTTGGTTGTCAGCTATTTAAATTAAAAATCATTTTGAGGTAGGCATGGTGGCTCACGCCTTTAATCCCAACGCTCAGGAGGCAGAGGCAGGTGGACCTCTGTGAGTTCAAGGCTAGTCTGGTCTACAAAGTGAATCCAGGACATCAGAGATACACAGAGAAACCCTGTTTCAAAAAACAAAAACAAAAACAAAAAATCATTTCAGGCCTGACACATCTGAAGTAGGTTTTTAACACAAGCAGACAAAAGAATCTTGACTGCTAAAGCATATGTCCTGTCTCAGCCCCCTTACATACTTTGGAGGGGGTTCCTTCTCTCTGGTGCTATTAGGTGTCTCCTTCTCAGGCTTCTTCGCTTTACTCTCTTTTGTGGGTTGGAAAAATGACCTGGAGGAGCACAAGGGGTTGAGTCATTAATATCACCAATGTTCTGCCCATCAGGAACAAACCTGCAGCTCCAGACACCATCCCCTGCCATGTAGACTGCTCTACTTTTGTATGATCTTAAGGTGGGGAAGGGGCACAGTAGGGATGTAGTAGCTCAGTAGTAGAGGGAGGGCCTCCCTAGAATGGACAAAGGCCCTGGGTTTTATTCTTCTACATTGTGAAAATAAAAAAAACAAAAAATGAAAAACAAACAAGTAATAGGGAAAAGAGAGAACAGAAAGCATATGAGCAAAGAGTTGTCATCCCAGGACAGACCATATCAGGGTTTCCCCTCATGAGTAACTAAGGATTTGTGGCTCCCAGGTTTCTAAGGTGGATGTCCAGGTCTGAGTCTACTAATATTCACTCCCTCCTTTCTCTGATGTACCCTTCTTTCTCTTAGTACATGACATGAGTAGCCTACACTTACACCTATGATACACAGATACATAGGCCTGGAAAACTATTGCAATGCACTGCACACCTGGAGCCACCATGACTGTCTCAAGCCGAAATTTGACTATGGATATTGCTGGGTTAGAAAGGAAAAAGGTGGAGGGCCAGGAACCAGAGACTGGACAGCTCAGAGACCCAGGATAGAACCAAACAGGACTGGCTCAAAAAAAAAAAAAGTCAATGAAATGATTCATAATGATATTCTGCTATGCTCATAGATTGGTGCCTAGCCCTACTGTCATCAGAGAAGTTGAGCAGGGAGCTCCAAGGACACAACTTTCAGGAGTCATCATCCATGCTGGAGTGGGCTTTGGAGTGATGCACCTGCCTCCTGAGGCACTAAATTTCCTATAAGTCAACTGGTTCACCAAGCTAAATTTAGATGTGTGGTACAAGTTAGGCCTTTTACAGTTCACCTTAGCATCTAGTAGCACAAAGGGATTTTGGCCTGGCAAAAACTGGCATCCCTGAAGGTTATGGAGATGAAAAAAATATGGACTGCCCTGTTAAAAGGGCGTGACTAAAACCCCAAAAGGTGGGCAGACCAGGTGGGTTACCACGGCAACGTGAATGCTGGGAGATCCTGAGACTTTTGGACCCTCACTCAGAGAATCCCTAGATGGGACGATTTAGAAGCAAAAGACTACACACAGTCACTCTCTTCTCCCTGCCCTCACCCACTGAGAAGCCGCGCTGAAGAAGAGCACAGCAGGGTAAGCCATTAACCGAATTTAGACTGCTATAGCCCAAGGCAAAG
This sequence comes from Lophiomys imhausi, assembly GCA_907164525.1. Lineage (NCBI taxonomy): Eukaryota > Metazoa > Chordata > Mammalia > Rodentia > Muridae > Lophiomys > Lophiomys imhausi. The sequence continues at coordinate 8,099,505 of CAJQZJ010026257.1, forward strand.
GCATAGCATAAACCTGCTGAGGGAGAGTCTTTTAAAGGCTCGTCTTAGGGCCCCAGAGCACCCTAAGTATGCAGGGCAAGAGGAGTCAGGAAGGCACTTTGGGAAGCTTTTGGCATTGAAATTTGCCCAGGCCAAAGAGACCATGGAGACAAGTCGTAAGTGACTGAAAAGGCTGCCCTCAGTTGGCAGTTGGGACTGACTGACTTTATAAACTGGCCACAATTTGATGGTGGAAATAAACTGGCCTTACGAACTGGCAAAATAAGGCCCAACAGACTTTAAGCTTAAAAGGTACTACCTGATGGGACAGCCGTAAACCAAGCTATCAGGCACAGACCTACGCTAAGAATATTAATATCCTTTTAAGACACTTAAAATAGTGTTAAGTGTTTTTATATAGGTATTAGAGTGTTTTTAGGTATTAAGGCATTCTTAGATTATAGATTGTAGGTTTTAGGTTATAGGATTTAGGTTTTTATAGATGCTTGTTAAGTATTAATAAATATAAGTGTTGATAAATAAAAATATTCTGTTACATAGATGGAATCATTTCTTTGGCTTATCATCGGTGCCGTATCTGGGGTCATTTTCCTAGGAAACATCAAAACACAAAGTGCCTGGAGCAGGGCGGGGGCCTTACATAATACTTCTCTGCATGGTGGCAGCAGGATTCTCCCCTTTCCTCTCCTGCTCTTTTTTCCTCATCAGTTGTGCCTGAAAAAGAAATCCAAAGACCTGCTAAGGATATTGGCTATGCAGAGACTAAGACTTGGGGGTAGAGAGGAAGACCCTTCTTAAGGAAATAAAAGAACAAATACAATCAGGGGCTGCAGACATGGCTCAGTGCCTAAGAGTACTTGCTGTAAAACCAACCAAGAAAACATGAGTTTGAATCCCCAGCACCCATGTTTAAAAAAGATAAGTAAATAAATGTCAGGCATGACTGTACATGCCTGTAAACCCAGCACTGTGGGGTAGAGACAGGTGGACAAAGGTAAATGCCAGAAGCTCACTGGCTGGCCAGACAGACTAGTCAGAATGGGGAGTGAGCTTTTAGGTTCAGCGAGAGACCCTGTTTGAAGACAATGCAGCAGAGAGTGGTACTTGCACACATGGGCCTGGATTCCCATAGACTCATGTGCATTACCAAACACATTACACACACAATACCTTGTTGGAGGATGTTTTTGTGCACTGTGAATTCAAATGCTGATTTCTGTTCTCAGAGATCTGGTTACAGTCCAAATTTTGGCACTGCCATTATTATGAAGCATCTCCAGTCTTGATATGTTGTAACTCTCACCTTCTAATTGGTTAAAATAAAGAGCTGGCCAGCCTGTAGCTGGGCAGGAGTGCAAAAGGCAGGACTTCTGGGCCCAGAGAGAGAGAGTGAAGATTTCAGGTGGACACAGAGAAGTCGTTAGCCAGACACAGAGCAAGAAGCAGGCCAGGACTAAAGGAAAGGTAATAACGAGTCACATGGCAGAACTTAGATTACTATAAACATGATTACTGAGTTACAAACTTGTTAGGAACAAACCTAGCTATAAGGCCTAGGCATTCATAAATAAATATAAGTCGCTGTGTCATGTCATTATTTGGGAGCTGGTGCCCCCAAAAAAGTTCCATTTTACCTGGTATACACACACACACACACACACACACACACACACACACATACACACACACACACACAAGAAATTTGCTTTACAATCAGACACATGCATTTCTTCTTCAGGAAAAACATCCAATTTTAAAAACCAATATGGAACTTTAAGACTTACTATTAAGGCATAACATTTCCAAATCAAAAAAATGGAAGTCTTTCTCAATGGTGCCTGCCTTCCATCTAATACGAAAATTTTACTGAGGACGCCTAAGTTTTTATTCTTTGTTTGAGACTTCTTTGTCTCACCACCACCACCTTACAGTACTGAGAACAGAATCCAGGGATCATCTGGTGCTACTAGGCAAGCACTCTATCACTAAGCTATATCCCAAGGACTCTTGGCTGCCAAATGCCAGCTTACCTTTCCAAACGTCCCTCCTCACCTTGACAACTTCCTTCTGTTCTCCCTGTCCACATTTCTCTGCCTCCTCAACTCCACATACACTAAGCAAAGCAACAAGACCTGATCCTCCCCGAAGTGTTTTCAGACCTCACTTCCAGACATCCAGTCTTGCCCCACCCGTGCCCAGGCCGGTGTCCCATTCTGGCAAGCCTAGCTCACTTCTTCCCTGGCTCTTGACGAGCTTCTCTGATCTTCAAACAGGACCTCTATCTGACTAGTGACGCCACCTCGCTCTCTCTACAAGCGTCCCACTGCACCTGGCTCCATTACATCCAGCATCCTATATTGATTGACACTACACGCCGAAACCTTCCCTCTAGCCCCAGGCCGCCCCACCCCTCTAGACACCACTAATTGCGATGGCCACGCCCACCGCCGGCCTTTCTCCCAGGTCCCGCCCACTTCCAGGCCTCCACCAGTCCTCCGCAGACGTCGGCGTTTGCAGCCCGCTGCGGCCTCGGTCCACCAGTCAGCCGGTGGCTCCTCCTCCACCCGGCTCCCTGCTGCCCTCTCCCCTGCCCCCTCGGCCGCAGCGATGTCCCCGCGCCCGTTCCGCTGCCCACAGCCCAGAACCAGCGAAGCTCGCCGGCGACAAGCGTTCGGCACGCTCACCGACCCCAGCCCCAGTCACGTGCCCACGGCCCCACTTGCCTCTCGAGTCACCTCGCCGCACGCCTCACTCGCTCACTCGGCTACGCGGACCGGAGAGCCCCAAACTCGCGCCACACGGAATTCGCGCGCAGACTTCGGCGGGCGGGGTCGGAGGCGGAGACGGCTGGGGGCGGGGCCGGAGCTCATCTCGCGCCGTCACTGCCGCCCGAAGGCTGCTGGGAGTTGTAGTCTAAGGAGCGTGAGGCAGCCTGCAAATGGGACAGAGTGGGGAGGGGAGGGGCGCTGTCCCGCACAGCATGCTGGGAAGCGGCCCAGAGCCTGTCCTCCTTGTGGATGAGCCGGTGAGGCTGCGAAGCCGTAAGGGTGACAGACGGGAAGAGGAGAAGGGTTGGTGAAAAGACACCTTGCCAGGCACTGCGGGAAGAAAGGCGGGATACCGCGCGGGGCATCCCGGGAGCAAGGGCCGGGCCGGGCTTGGGCGCGGGGCATTGTGGGAGGTGGACGCCGCTTAGGGTTGGGTAGGTGAGTTGAGGGGGAGGGGGCGGGAAGGGTGCACAGCTTGGGGAGTGGAGAACCACCGCTGTACGGGATGGTCAGGCCGGGAGGGGCAGCGGAAAGACGGGCTGGGAGGGTCCGGAGAGGTGGGAACCAGATAGAAAGTGCTGAGCGTGGAAGGAAAGGCTTAGCAGGACCGGGGGGGGGGGTAGTATTAGGGGTGAAAAAGCCCACCCGAGGACAAGGGGCCAAGTCCAGAACGAAGACGCCCCTTGAGAATCATAGCTATTCCTGGAAAGAGGGGAATACAACTTGACCCAGGGGGAGAGTAAATCTTAGGAGTATGGACCAAAGATAACTATCAGTGACACTTCTGAGTTGAATTTGCCACAAGTGGGCCACACCCCTATACGCGAAGGATCCGTGACTGGACGTGGGCAGCACTTCTGGAGATAAGAGCGTATTTGGGAAGCATTTGAGTCACAGATCAATGTAGCAATTCAAGGCGGTCATATCTGAGGGGCAGCAGCTGCACGTCTGACACATCTTGAGAGAAGGAAGCCAAGGTGTATGAGACTATGCCTGGGATGAGAGATGCCTAGCTATGAGGGTGGATGTGAGTTACAGTCAAATGTAGAATAGTGGGAAAAGGGAGTTCCAGATGAATGTGGCCACTAGAGGTTATCACCAGTGGTAGGAGACACATCTGGAAGAAAGAGAAATCTTAGCCAGAAGCTAGGAATACATCTACAAAGATGTCCATAACTGAGCTGAAGGCAAAATATTTAGAAGAACTGATTCCACTTTTACCTAAATGTCACATCTAAGGCAACTGACGCTAGAATTAAAATTGATTAAGTGCTAAATGAACATAGGGAAGCAACAGGTAGACTGGAAAGATGGGATGGAGATTCCTTTGTGGAAAACAAACAATAAAACCACTTTGATCTGCCCAGAGATACCTGAAGCACCAGTAGCTGATAAGACAGTCTGTGAATAGGGAAAATGGGGTAACACAGGTGGGGATGGGTCTGATGTCCAGCTCTTCTCCCCACTTCCACTCAGGGCCCCAGGATGGAGCTGACAGAACCCCCACCAGGCACAGCAGTGCAGAAGGAAGAACAGGAATTGTTGGATCGAACCTTCTTCTCTTGGGCTGAGTTCAGCCGCTTCTTCGACAAGTGGTGCCAGCAACGGCTGGTGATCTTCTCGGTGAAGAGCTCCACAAATGTGGCACGCAGCCCCTGGGCCAGTGCGCCCCCACTCTACAGGCTTATCCACGTGCTCAAGTACAGCTACGTGCTGCTGGTGTGCAAGGATGTGCGCATGCCCAACCAGTCCACAGCGTGGTGCGTGAGCCTAAGCTGTGACCCTGCAGGGGGAGGGGAACAAGGGGTGATCCAGACAGAGAACTTCCTACCCACAGATTCAGTACCAGGTAGAGAAGCCCACTGACTGCCAAATACAGAGAGGCCAGGCAGGACAAATTCAAGGAAGGATACTTACTGGGACAGAGACTGAGCCAGGAAACAAATATACTCACTACAAAACAACCTAGATTTGATATACAGGGTTTAATAGAGGCCACTGGACAAAGTTGGGGACACCATGAAACAAGCCAAAAAGAAAAGGGAGAATTGAATCCTCAGTACCAGACCCAGCCAGGAAATTTAGAGAGCCAGGTTTTGTGCACCCATGAAAAGCAGCCTGGGAGACTGAACTTTGAGGAAAGGCACAAGACAGGAAGATGTCTCTATTCAATGAAGAGCTGGGTCCTATGCTGGGAGCTTGGAATGTTTTAGACTAAAATCTGCTCATCTGAAACTTTCTGGCTGGCCAGGAAGATTGTTGTTAAAAGAATAAGCTTTCTGGTAGCTCCTGGCAAATGAGTAGTACCACTCATTTGGGTTAGTTGACAGTCAAAAGTAGCCACTTGGGGCTAGGGAGACTCTCATTGATATGTGTCCAGTCTTCCTAGAGTATAGGACAAGACAAAACCATGCTTCTATATAGGAAATGGTCAGCTGTTGAGACAGGCCTTTGTGGTTCCTGTTTGTCCCCTATTCTACGTCTCTTTACTGCGTCATGCTCAGAGCTGCCACTGTTTTTTCCTACCTGTGTGTATGTGAAAGAGAGTTTAAGAACATTAGTTTGAAGCCATGGGTAAGAGCAGAGTACTTAAGAATAGAGGCTGTGCCTTTGGACCGCTGGACTCTAGCTCTACTGTTTACTGGAATAGGATACCACTGGACAATGGGTTTCACACCTCCAAACTTCACTTTTCACATCCCTGAAATGGGGGTGTCACATGTATACCTGCTTTTGAGGACCATTGTGAGGATATATGAGCTTGCATAAGAAGGCATTTACCCTGTGCCTGGCATCCAGGGCAGCCAATTAAGTAACAGTTGTTACTAAAGTAAGGACGTAGACTCAGGGCTGGTGTCTACCTATGATTATGGTCATGGAGGAAATAACTTCACCTTCCTGGGCCTCAGTTTGTTCATTTGGAAAACAGGGAACACAGAAGTATCTGGGTCATAGGTTTTGAATAAATGAATTAATACTTGTTAATGTTCAGAAGGGCATCCCACATGGAGTAAGCACTCCACAGCTGTTATTACCTGAGGTATTTCAACATTTGTTGTGGGGATATGCTCTAGTTTGTTCCTTATTCTAGAAGTGGAATTCAGAGGTCTAATATCAGAGCAGCATCAAACACATGTCCTCACACATGTCTGGAGAGTGAGCAGAGGCATTGCAAAAGGGGCAGGCCTAATCCAGACTGCCTTTGCTAGGAGGACCCAAGTCAACATTTAAAAACCATTTACTAAGTACCTCTTGTGTGAATACTTCGAGTTTTGGCACCAGAGTCAATTATCTGATCTCTTGGACAACTCAGAATCTAATTGAGGAAACAAAGACTAAAGGAATGGAAGGAAAATGTCAAATAGTCACACATAATAGTGAGAGTCAAGTTGAAGTTGGAAATGAGAGGTGGAGAAAAGGAAAGTGGTCCAGTCTACTTAAAATCTTAAACAGATATTTATTTTATGGGAAAGGGGGAGCATGCCACAGTCTAGGTGTGGAAGTCAGAGAACAAGTTGAGGGAGTCACTTCTCTCCTTCCTCCCTGTGGTTACCAGGGATCCAACTTAGGCCTTTAGGCTTGGCTTGACAGCAAACACCTTTACCTACTGAGCTATCTAGTACTTGAAATCTTAAGGGTTCTTGGTTTTCTAGACGAGATGACCAGTAAACAGGTCCTTGAAAAGTTTTATTTATGTACTTAGGTATGTACAGTTTTTTTTAAACACATGGCGTTTACTATCTGTAGTTACTGTCCCAGATGTTCTACAAATGCCAGAAAGAGCCCTTCCTTGGGCAGTGGGTACATGACTGTGGAGAGAGAACATTGCCTTCAATTTGAGCCTGATGACCCAGTGGACAGAAAGATTGGTTTCTGTGGTGGGGTTGGTGCCTAGAGTTGAGAGGCCTGGGGTTGAGAGGCCAAGGAGTAGGCCGAGTATCTGGGGAGTATTTGAGAATCCCACTTTGCTGAGATTCAGTGGCCTTAAGTTGCCCTCCACATACCTTCAGCCCTCCAGCACCAGTGTCATTTCCCCTAACATTTTTCTCTGTAGGACAGTATTCCTCAACCCTTCCCAACATACCCCAGCCTTCAAAACCACAAAGTCTTCAAAATCTGCAAGATGAAGAACAATTATGTCAGGCCAGTGAGATGGCTCAGTGAGTAAAGGTGCCTGCCACCACCTGACCACCTAAGTATGATCCAGGGATCCAGATGGTAGAAGGAAAGAAATGGCTCCTACAAGATATCCTCTGAACTGTACACACACCATGACACAATTTTTTTAATTTAAGAATAAACATGAGGGGAACACTAAATGGATGAAAACCAATTTTGAAAGAAAAAAAATGTTTTGGGAGTAACAACTACCATTGGTTAAATGGTTGCTCACCCCTCTCTAGCCGCCGCACACCACTTTCATCAAGCCTGGAAGAATGGCAGTATTTCAGCCCCAGTTTCCATATCAAAAAAACAAGGCATGGGTTCATTAAAGAGCCCACACACACAGTAGCCCAACTGCTGTGAGGAAGCCGAGACTTGGACAACCCCACAGTCCCGATTACAAAGCTCATGCTTTTAATTTTTCCCATCTTGCCCCACCCATCTGTATTTCAATCATGAATGGTCAGTATAGGAGTCAAGTGTTCCAGTGTCCTGATGGTCTCTTGGTTCTGGAATCAGCCTGTTAGTCCAATCAAGAAAGCTATTGAGAGCACCTCATACATGTAGTATCTGTGTCTTCAGATGTAGTGGGGAGCATAGAATATACAAGGGCATCCTTCACAACATTACCCTATATATGTGCTGGAATCTATTCTAACCTGGTATTCATCAGAAAGGATGTCCTGAAGGAGGTGATGCTGGTGGTCTCTTCTAGAGGAAGAGTAAGTCAAGTGAATGTTTAAAAAAAAAAAAAAGACAAAAAGATGTTTCATGATGGAGGAAAGATGCTGGTCGCTGTAGTAAAAATAGAAAAAAAAATCATAGATGGTCCAGAGACATTTCAAAAACATGACAGGCAGGGCATTGTGATGGGTGCTTTTGATGAGATGAGAAAGCTTGCTGAATGTGTTGCCATGTATTTAGGTGGGATTCAATGACTCACTCCGTATACAGTTTGTCTTTGGTATCTGTGTATTGATTCAAGAACACCAGAGTCCACCGGTGCTCAAATTGTGTAGCATTTGCATATAGCCCATGAATATCTTCCTGTGAAATTTAAGTACCTCTACATGACTTGTAATACGTACTGCATGCATATGTTTAACCCTGTTGTTAAGACAAAGGAAGTGTGTACAAAGCACATAGATGGCTTGGGGTATGGGGAGTTCTAAGTAACTTTGATTCAAGATTGAGGAATCTGCAGATAGATCCAATGGGTGTGGGGAAAACCACTATAAATATTTGCTGAGCTTCTTTGAGGGCCAGGTGCTGCTGTAGGTGACCAGGGTAAAATGGGTAATTTCTGCCCACATGGTTTGCATTTAGGGGAGCTGGCATTACCCATCCCTATGTGTAGGGAAGCAACTGCTAAAAGTGACATATTGGGAAACCCATATTTTGTCATGTGAGATGCAAGGACCCCACAGAGGACATGTGTTTTCTGGCAAGATGGATGGCTTCAGAGATGTGGCATCCCCTGAATGAAGATCTGACGTAGGGGCAGAACCACCCAGTCTCAAAGAGATCAGGATAGACTCTAACAAATGACTATGAACTCTCCTTAGAAAATAGACTGAATGACATCTTGGGAATGTGCAATTTTCAAGTAGATCAAATGTGGTTGCATGTTGCTTTCACCTGATACCACTGTGGGGCCTCTATATTTGTTTTTTACTTATAATTTATAGACTTAAGAAATTTGTGATCACAGCACTAGAGTGGGGAGATTGTGAGTTCATGGCCAGCCTGAGTTGCACAGCATGATTCTATCTAAACACCAAAATAGATAACTTCTCTAACTTCGTATTTTATTATTTTAAATAAGGAGGAAAGTAATTATTTAGTTATTTTTTCCTTTTTAAGCTGCTGGACTCCTTAGTGTGCATGTAAGAGAAAAGAGATGTCTTGTGGAAATGTTTCATTATGCTGTTGATCCTGAGGACAATCACCTGTCTCAGGAGTGATTTGGAGACAATGGAAGATTATTTTGGGAGCATCCACTACTGATATTTACTAGACTGCCAAGGAACTATGTCTTCCTAACTATATAGCAGGCTCTGGATTTTACAAGGGCCATCAAGCTAACAAGCTTTTGGACTCCATCCAACCTGAATCTCATTTTTATAGTTTTATTGAAACAGGCACACTGTGCATTTGCATGCATTTGCATATATTTGCATGTATCTGTTTACAGTATATCAACTATCTGACCCTTAGCAGAAAATGTCTGCCAACCCCTATTCTATAGGTGAAACCTCCTGCGGGGGGGGGGGGGGGAGTGCTGATATCCCACAACTACACAGAGAAATACTCCTGAACCCTCTTTCAGGGAGATGTCAATTTAAATATTATTATTATGAAAATACTGATTTATTTTTAACATACTCAGGTCAAACCCATCACTGATTTGTATTTCCTATTCTCATTAATTCTTTACAATACCGATTATAACTCCTGAAATTTATTTCATGCAACAGGCTGTACTCTGCAGTTTGAGGAACCACTGTTCCAAACTCATTCACACACACAGGTATCTAAGAGAGTGTCTGCTGAGATGAATGACTGGGACATAATAGATATCAGGGTCACGGAGTGGAGCAATAGTAAGCAAGTGAAAAGCCTGGGAAAAATCTAACAGTCTTCAAAGGAAGCACAGAAGGTGCCCATTGTATTTGTCTCCTATTTTGTAACCAACTACCACTAATATGGTCGCTTAAATCCTTTTTTATTTATTTATTTTTTTTGAGACAGGGTCTTATGTAGACCATAATAACTTTGAGCTTGCTGGGTAGCTGAGGGTGACCTTGAATTTCTGATCCCCCTGGAGGTGCAGGGACAAGTGTCCTCTACCCTCTTAGCTTCTGGAGTCCACGCAAGCCTCATAAGTGCTTTGGTTCCTTCTCTGAATCGTTCATTTTCCTTCCCATATAAAGATCCTGGTGATGATATTAGCCCCTTGCCACCACTACAATCCAGAATTGTCCCATCTCAATATACATAATCTAATCACATCTGAAAAGTTCCTTGAACATTAGATGACATACAGTTCTGATGACTAGGCTATGTACAGTTGTGAGGGGGTATCAGTTTTCTCACTGTTTTCCCCAGAGTGTAACACACATATAGGAAAATACCCACTATTCATGTTCAACATGATGACTTTGCCCAAAATAAAATACATGTGTTAAAAAAAAAAGTAGAACTCCTGTGAGTCTGAGGCCAGCCTGGTCTACAGAGCAAGTTCCAGGACAGCCAAGGCTACACAGAGAAACCCTGTCTCAAAAAGTTAAAACAGAAACAAAAAAACCTAGTACTCGACGAGGTCTCCAAAAGTCCCCAGATCTTCCCTCCTAGTGTTAACCACTCAAAAGCCACTACTATCTAGTCTAGCAGTAGAGGTGAACTTAGTCCGCCATTGAATTTAATGTTGATAGGAATCCCACAGTGGGTTGCTCTTCTGTTCCTGGCTTTGTTGAGGTGGTAAGGTACCACTCTGGAGATGGTAATGGTTAGTTGGTTCTTAATGCTGTTTGGTGTTACTTTTTTTTTTTTTTTTTTTGGTTTTTCGAGACAGGGTTTCTCTGTTTAACAGTTCTGGCTGTCCTGGACTCACTTTGTAGACCAGGCTGGCCTCGAACTCGCAAAGATCCGCCTGCCTCTGCCTCCCAAGTGCTGGGATTAAAGGCGTGCGCCACCACCGCCCGGCTACTTTTTTTTTTTTTTTTAAGAGTATATCAAAGCCTGTTTTCTTGATCTGTGACTGTCTATCTAGGTTTCAGGTTCTGGCTGCTACACATAGTCCTGTTGTGTACATTCCAATCAGTGTCTTTTGGTGCCCCCATGCAGGCAGTCATGTTGATCAGGACCATGAGGTATAGGACTCCATAGGTTGGTAACACCCTGGTTCTTCAAAGTGTCTTTGACACATCAATGACAGGAACTGTATAACCTGATGAATACTATTGTCAGTCTCTGTTCTTGAAGATTTTTTTTCATGTGTTGAGTTATTTAAGAAGGGGTCTGGCTGTGCTGCCCAGTCTAGTCTGGAATTCCTGGACTCAGGTGACCTTCCTATTTCTAGCTAGAGTAGAGTAACTGGATATACAAAGTTTGGAAGCAAAAATCCATTGCTTATTATTTTGAAAACATGGCAAGTCAAAATACATAATTACAGGTTGGGGTTGCCTGAGGACAGAGGGAGGGAGATGTGTTAAGACCTCATCTGGAGATGGTATTGTGAAACCAAAAGCAGATACAAGACAGTCTGAAGTGATTTTTTATATGATTTTATTATATTTAATTACTTATTGCATGTATCTGTGCTCACATGTGTAGCAGTCAGAGAGCAATTTGCAGGAATCTGTTCTCTTTTTTCCAACATGTGGCTTCCAAGGATCCAACTCAGGTCATCAAGCTTGGTGGCAAGTATCTGAGCCATCAAATTTCTTACAGTAATGTAACAAGGTATGAGGTCATTTTGGACAAAGCTGGGTGTGTGGATTTACCCATGTATGTTGTAGATTTTGTTTCAGTCTTTGGGGGTTTTAAGCATACCAATTCTTTTCATTCTCACAAGAATCCTATGAGTAAAGTTTTATGTCCCTTTTACCGTACAGAGAAAATGAAACACAGAAACTTCTAAAAATTCACCCAGCTGGTATATTCTTAAGTCTCTCCACACTTCTCTACCCTTGAAACTTAAAGAGAGGGGGGAGAGAGGGAGAGAGAAAACAGAGAATTGAGACTACACAAAGGGTTGTGACAGAGGCGCTGGTGGTTCCCCCTGCAGGCCTCCCCAGCCCAGTTGTCCGGCCTTCATCACCGTCAAGCTGAGCCCTTTGCGGGATCGACTCGTGGTGTCTGAGTGCCAGCTGACCCACTCGCACCCTGCCTGCCCACGTGAGTTCGCCTACCATTTCCGCCCGGGTCACTTGCTAGCCAATGCCTGCCTTCCAGTCCGCATCACCAACCAGATCTCCAAGCAGTTCGTGGCCCCTGCTGACGTGCGCCGCCTGTTGTCCCACTGCAAGGGCCCAGACCACGGGGTCCTGGATGCCCTGCAAGTGCTTGAGGGGCTCTTCCGCACAGATCCAGAAGCCAAGGTAGGGTATCTCAGGAGGCAGCACTGGGCGGGGAGAACTACATTCACCGATTTCATGGGTCATTCATTCGGTTTATTCTGTAAGCACCTGCCAGGGTGCCTAAAGTGCAGCCACAAAACATCCTCTAGTGTGGGCTGTCCAGACTAACTTTCTGTCATGTGAAGACTTATATAGGAGCTCCGGACATTCATGGCTGGTTAGTACTTAAAAATGCAACCGGAGCCATAAGGGTCTGAGTTCATTTTAATAGACTGAAAGCTGAATAAGCAAATATGGCTGTTGGCTGCCTTGCAGAAGTTGCAGTGACAGAGACAAAAACGCCCAGATAGGATGTCAGGTGGGCACTTGGAAGAAGAGGGCCTAAGTAAGGGAAGATGCAATCTGATTTTTTCACTTGTACTATACAAATGGAAAGTGCATAAATAAGGGCATTGTTTAATGAATGTTCTCAGGATATGCCTGAACTCACCACCGAGGAAGCTGTAGAGCAGAAAAAGCTGGGGATATGCAGAGTGATTGTAATGTACTATTAACTATCTGTTGTTTGTTTTTGCACTCCTTGGGATGGAAGGAGAGGCCTACTACATGCTGGGCAAGCACTCTCCCACTGACCCATGCTCTCAACCCCTCACTGGGGGATTCTGGGCAAGCATTCCACCTCTGAGCTGCATTTCCAGCCCCAGCTTCCTGTACTGATAGTAATTGTTTTCCTGCTATCTAATATAGTAGCCATTGGCCTCAGCCCCAGCTTCCTGTACTGATGGTAATTGTTTTCCTCCTATCTAATATAGTAGCCATTGGCCTCATATGTCCTTGGTCATGTGAAATGACTAACATGATTGAGGAGCCAGGTTTTTTGGTTGGTTGGTTTTGGTTGTTTGTTTGTTTGTTTTTTATTGTTGTTGTTCTTTGTGCTGGACGCACACACACCTGAGGTTGACAGTTTTTAAATATATGTATTTATTTGTGAGAGTGAGTATGCAGGTGTACCCATGCCACAGCTTTCATGCAGAGGTCAAAGGACAACTAGCTGGCGTCAGTTTTTTCCTCTACCATTTAGGTCCTGATGATCCAACTCTGGTCCTCAGGATTGGTTGTGAGTGCTTTTGCCTGCTGAGCCACCTTGATGCCCCACCCCACTGCCTAATTTTTGAGACAGAGACTCTCACTAACCTGAAGCTCATTAATTTGACTAGATTGGCTACCTGGCCAATGAGCTTCAGGGATCTACCTATCTCTGCTCCCACCTCCCAATAGCTTTTTATGTGGGTTCTAGACACTTGAATTTAGGTCTCTGTACTTAAATGGCAGGCACTTTATCAACTGTGCCATTTCCCAGCCCATAGCTGAAGTTTTTAAGTAATTGAATTTAAACAACTCATCACTAGTGTGTCTTTTACATCAGATAGCACAGAACTGTACATGTGAAGGTAAGTTTGCTTTTCTGTATTTAAATATATACAACATACATACACACATATATATTTATATTTATCAGCACATATTCAGTGCAGAAAGCTGTGAGTTCACAAGATTTCCATTAAAGTATACTATGTACTTGTACCTGAGTCACCAACCCCACACCACCTTCTCTTCTCCTCCTTCTGTTATACTCCTTATCCTCTTTCCTAATAATCCTCCTTGACTTTTGTTATGTATACTTTTTGATTGTACATATGAGAGAAAAGTACAATTTTTTTCTATTTTAGTCTGACTTACTTAATATGATCTCCAGTTCCATCCATGTCCCTGTAAATGCCAAATGACCTAATATTGTTCTTCTTTATGGCTGATTAAAACTTCATTAACCATAACCACCCCTGCTTGCACATGCATGAATGACCTCACACATAAACACCACCCCCATACTCAAGAGTGGTGACTATTTTACACATCATTTTCATGGTTTTTTTTTTTTTGGTTGGTTGGGTGGTTGGTTGGTTGGTTGGTTGGTTGAGGTAAGGACCCATGATAGCCCAGGGTGGCCTGGAACTGGCAGTGTACCTAAGGATGACCTTGAACTCCTGATCATTTAGCCTCCACCTCCTGAGTGCTGGGAATACAGTAGTGTGCCACTACTGTACTAGCAGTACAAATGGTTTGTCTAACCTTGCATGCTGAAGAATGTCAAATGTCAACATATTCCCTTCTTTCTCTGGGGCTTGGTCAGGTCCCCTGAGAAAAGTCTTCCCACCTCCTGATTGGGGGTGAAGGCCAGGCTGCCAGAGTCTAGCAGCCATGTGGGAAAGAGACTGGAGCTGGCAGTCAGCATGATGCATGCCGACCCTGCATGGAGCTTGGAATCTCCCTCCTTCATCCTCAGGTGGGCCTGCTGTCCCCAAGGCCAGCAACTTTTTCCATTTACCCTATTTACAGAATAAACCTCCAGTCACTTGGAAAAGAGACAACCTAGAGGGAGAGGAGAATCACCATGATTCTCAACAGCCCTCACCTGGTCTTATGGGAAAATCCTATGTTGCCTGATCCTGATGGGGACTCTGCTATGGGTTTCTAGTACTTCTCATCTGCCCTGTTAGGTCTCATAGTTTTTGTGGGTAGGATGATGATCAGTTTGCCTACCTGCTTTCCAGTTTCCAAGGTAAGATTTGTACCTGACATCTCTTCCTCTCTACCCTGCCTTCAAAGGTTGAGGAGAGAGTGGGGTGCTCAGTCCATCGCCTTGCATAGTCTCGCCCAGTTTGTTCACTTATAAATTCTTTTGAAAGAGTTCTATATTATAAAGGATATCATTAATCTGAAAATAGGTTCTTTATTGTCAACCCAAGACCAGGTAAGCAGCATTCTTAAATTCCTTTCACTGGGTAGCAGTTTTTTGAGTAATAGTGCATTGGCTTCACATCACTATACTGAAATGCCCAAGGCCATAAACTTACATATTAACAAGGTTCATTTAGTTCACAGTTCTAGAGGTGCAGGTCCAAGAATAAGCAGCCTCATTGCTTTGGGCCTCTGGCATGGTGGTACATCATATGAGGAGCATGGGGCAGAGCAAGCTGCTCAAGGCCCTGGCAATCAGGTGGGGGTCACAGTCTTTCAGATGCATACCTCAATGAACTTACAAACTTCCATAGGGCTCCAAGGAATACCACATGAGCCTTTAACACATACACCATTGCAGGACACTGGTAGTACTGAAAAGAATAGCAGAGACTGTTTTTGGAAAGCTCAGTACCTGGCCCTTTTCTTTATATTTCATTGACCAAAGCAAGTCATGATCCTGCCCACTTTCAAAGGACAAGAAGTATGAAATACTAAGTGCTGAGGATGAAGAAGGCTACAGTCATTTGTCATAGTTTGAGTGAGAAGTGTTCCTTATAGGCTTGGAACATGTGGTCTCTAGTTTGTGACACAATTTTGGAATGTTGTAGAGCCTTTACGAGATGAAGCATTGCTAGGGGAAGTGGATCACTCAGGGAGACCCTTGAGTCTATCTATAGCCAGGTCCAACTTCCATCAGATCTCTGCTTCCTGGCTGCAGTCACAGGTTACCAGCCACTTCACACTCCTCTATATCCTAACCTCTGTTGTGAAGGACTGTAGCCCCTCAAACTGTAAGCCAAAATAACCTCTTCTTCACTTCAGTTGTTTCTTAGCAGGTATTTGGTCAGAGTGACTCGAGAAATAACCAATATTTTTTGGCAAAGAACAAAGACTGGGGCCATGTCATCAAGACCTTCCCCAAGTTTTGCCAGTGGTTATACCACATCAGCCATCTTTGGGGGTGTTGATACAGTCAAAGCTGCCAACTTGATTTATTACTATTAATATGTTCTGGAAGCTTCTCATAGGTTGTGGCTGTACTGTTTTGAAAACTCCAAATTAATTAATTAATGTAGTTATTATTAAGTATAAACTGTAAGATTAGGCTGGCGGAGTAGCCAGCAGCTTGGCAGAGGAGCAGGTGACCTGGCCCAAGTGCCTTAACCGGTTGCCTAACTTATCCTGGAGAAAGAGTCCCGGGACCAAGGGTGGCCTACACCACCTGTAACCTAAACTATGTTAATTAATATAAGTTGTTATATTAGGCCGGTAGAATTACCAGCAGCTTGGCGGGAGATTCGCCTGGGCTCAAGGGGAGTCTGAGAGTCTGGAAGTCCAATGGCCTGGGACTGCTTGGACTGAGGGCCTATAAGCCGCCACAGTCATTTCCCCAATAATTAAACACACCAAGACTTTTAATGTTTTAATGCTTAGCCCTTAGCTGGGCAGACTCTCAATTAGCTACTCTAAGATAACCCGGATCGGATCACCTAATCCCAAATCACCATGTGCCTGCGAGTACCTTCCAGCCTTCTCCAGACGTCTGTCTCCTTCTGTGTCTCCCAGCGGAAAGAGAGAGTGTCTGTGTGTGCCGAGTTCCTGCTCTGATCTCAGGAAGTCCTGCCTTCCTATACTCTTTCTGCCCAGCTAATTGGCCTTAAGCGACTTTTATTAACCAATCAACAGAATGCCTCAGAAGGGGCAGTAACCAGATCTCAGCATTGAATTCAATGTATCAGAAACAATATTAGACCTTCCTTCAACACTGTTTACTGGCTGTGGGACAGTGAACACATTATGAACAGGTAATTTAATTTCTTAGAACCTCATCTGTAAATGGAGGTGATAATAACCACCTTATAGGGTCATCAGATGAGGATTAAATATGTATGTCAGGGCCAGGTGTGGTGTCACATGCCTTTAATCCCAGCACTCCAGAGGCAGAGGTAGGTAAATCTCTGAATTTGTGGCCAGCCTGGTCTACAAAGCAAGTTCTAGGACAGCCAGTACTACTACACAGAGAAACCCTGTTTCAAAAAACAAACAAACAAAAAAAGTATGTGTGTCAGGGAATATGTGAACTTTACCTCAGGAGATGAGCAAATGTCTATTCACCCCAGATAGGGTACCAACAACATATCCAAGACACAGTTCCACCCAAGTCTAGCTTGGTAAACTGGTAAGTTTATTTATGGTTACAGGAGAATAGGCAGTTTACAAGAAGCTATACTGCTGAAGAAAATGTGTTTTTCCTAGCAACCAGTAACAGCCTACACATCCTTGAGGAGGGGCTGACCCTCATGAGCTCACCACCATCATCAACTGAAGTGAGAAAGAGTTTATTTTGGCTTACAGTTTGAGGGGCTACAGTCCTTCACAACAGAGATTAGGATATAGAGGAGTGTGAAGTGGCTGGTGGAACTTCAGTGGGCCCAATCTTATGCAGATGTCAGACAGACAGCAGCTGTCATGTTATGACAATGTTCCATAACAGTGAGATAGGGACAGAAAGAGGAAGAATCCAGAAAGTAGGTGGCTCTGTATATTTTAGTTATTTAGCTATTGTTGTCAGTCCCTCATTTTTTCCCCTTGAGGACAAAACCTTGGAGAGTAATATCACTCTGATCATGTGAAAGGGAGAGGGTGTATTTGCATGTAGAGAGGCATGAGTGTGAGTGGTAAGTGCTGTGGTCTCTGTATTAGCACTTCTAGCCTCTACCCTGCACACACCTGAAACATGGCTCCTTGAGCTTTTCCACTTCTGCAGATGCACCACTGTGTACAAAACCAGACCTATGAGTTTGGCCTTATTACCAAACCACATGGACCCAAAGCCTTACTCTGTCAGTTACTATCTGGATGACCCCAGACAAGCAACTGGCCTCTCTGTGTCTCAGTTTCCCCCTCTGAAAGAGGGAGGGGTGATTACAATGCATGCTTTGTGGGGTTATTAAAGGGTTTGGAGGAATCCCTGGTAGAGAAGCTGCTTTGTGAATGGCTAATGTTCCTCAGCACTTCATTTACCTAGAATCATCAACTTAAGATGTATTTCTCTTCAGTTTTCTGCCTGTCCCACAAACACACTCCACAGTGCACCTTATTTACACTCTTCCATGCATAGAGCAGTGCTTTGCATACCATACTTGCCCTGAAAATATTTGGAGGAGAACTAAGCTTGTTTATAATATTATAGCCCCACCTTTATCAAGTGTCAGCAACCAGTTGTCACCCACACATCTCTTTCAACCCTACCTGCCCCTGCCCCACCACTGCTAAAGGCCTGAGCCTTTCTCCTAGCTGTATCACTTGCTAGCCCCAAGACTTGGGCAGTCACTCCCCTGGTGCTGTTGAAGACCTTTTTGGCCACTGTGGGGTTCAGTGATTCACTAAGAGTCACAGAACATAGCATGTTAATGTCAGAGTTAACAGTTTATTACAAACAAGCAAACAAATACAGCTTAAATTTAAACAGCTCCATCTGACTACCCTACTGGGTGCAGCATGTGTGGGTTGAACATCTTTTAAGTGAATTCAAACAACAGTACAAAATGATAGGGGATGGAGGGATAAGTCAGTGGTTAAGACCACTGACTGCTTTTCTAGAGGACCCAGTTCAATTTTCAGCACCCACCTTGAGGTTTACAACCATAACTCCAATTCTAGGGGATCTAACATCCAAATATTGTAGTAGAATCACAACAGAGTCAATGATAAACTCACTATAATTTTTTTCTTAAATATATTGAATTTCAGTACCCTTTGGGGTGCTAAGTGTGTAATTTTAGGGTTAGGAAAGCAATGTCTTAATTCTCTTTGGACTCTACCAAACCTACTATTTAGTAAATATATATTGCTGTCCCGTGTGTGTGTGTGTGTGTGTGTGTGTGTGTGTGTGTGTGTGTGTGTGTGTGT
>CAJQZJ010026257.1:8118241-8157785 GCA_907164525.1 Lophiomys imhausi
TGTGTGTGTGTGTGTGTGTGTGTGTGTGTGTGTGTGTGTGTGTGTGTTGCATGTGCTGAGTGTAAGGGAGCATAAGGGAGCACATGTCCATGCAGAAGCCAGAGCATCTATCACCGTGTTATCACTTTGAGACAGAGTCTAATGCTGAAGTGAAAATTGCTGTTTTCAGCTAGGCTGGCTGTCTCCAAGCTCTGGGGATCTGCCTTCCCAGTGCTGGGGTTACAATCATACAGCTGTGTCCAGGTTTTGTTTGTTTGTTTGTTTGTTTGTTTGTTTGTTTGTTTGTTTGGTGAGTGCTGTGCGTTTGAATCTGCCCATTGAGTGTCTGCTCAGTCTATCCATAGATTGCTTAATAGGCTTTGTGAAGGCTGAGCATTATTCAGTGTTTTTAAAATAGTCTTGCAGGATGAGGTTGGATTATGGCAGAATGGATGTGGAGAGGTCTCTGACTAAATTGGATTCAAATTCTGTTTCCACCACTGTGGGTTATTTCTTACAGAAACTGGCTGAGGGCTCCCAAGCCACTGGCCCAGTCCCTAAAGGGGCTGGTGATGTAGCTCGGTTGGCAGAGTGCTTGTTCGGTTGGCCCCGGGGTTCCACACCCAGCACCTAATATAAACCAAGTGTAGTAGAACATGCCTGTAATTCCACGTCTTAGAAGGTAGTCACAGAAGGATCAGAAGTTCAAGGTTATCCTTAGCTAAATAGTTTGAGACCAACCTAGGCTACATGAAACCCTGTCTTGGAGGGTGCAGGGGTCTTTGAGCAAACAATCAGTATGGTCATCGTGAACTTGGACTCTTAGAGAATACATACCATTTCTTAATAATGAGGATGATGCTTGTGCCAGGCAATGTACAAGACTCATTAATATATTTCATCTCTCTAGTCCCAACTTGATGTCACCATAGATGATAGGGAGGTGAGGCAAGCTGCCAAAAGCCACTCAGCCAGGAAGAAGTGGGGGCAGGACCTCAGGTGGAGCAGCTCTGATCTACAAAGCTTTGTTTTATCTGCTGCTCCCTCTCTCAGGGCTGAGGGGAATGAACAGTCAGTTCCTAGAAGAAGAAACCAGCAAGAATGGAGGTTAAAGAGGAAACTGAGGCAGAGAGGTCAAATCAAGCCATGAGGTGGGCAGGGAAATCAAGACCATCTGATCTGATTGCACAAGCTGGTGCTTACCAGTGGCCCTCAGACTAAAGCAGGAGGGACCCCATGGGAGATTTGTCTAAGCAGATTCAGAGTCCCAGATCTAGCAGGCAGCAGAGTGGGGTCTAGACGTTGGGTAGTGGTCCAAGGCCCTGTCATAGACGGCTCCTCGGTGCAGTACTCCTTCACCTGGATTCCTAGCAGCAGCAAATAGGACTCAAGAATATCACAGGGGCTAACAATATCACACGTGAAAATGCCCCACTGTTGTCAGATCAGATCAGGGTGTCCTGGCCCCAAAAGTGCTACTAGGTTACAAAAACACTTGCTTTTGCTTTTCTTAACCTGCTTCTTCCCAATCAAAAGATTCTGTGCAGATCCATGAAGGAATGGATTCGCATTTCTGCAGGGGAGCAAGCTTGTGTTCTGGGAACTGGGCAGGGCGTGCGCGCGCGTGCATACACACTCACACTCACAGTGTCCCCTGACCTCTTTCTTTGCCTCCCTGCCTGTGCCCATAGGTGAAGCTGGTATTCGTGGAAGACCAAGCAATGGTGGAGACAGTGTTCCTTCTGACATCACGCACCAGGGCTCTGCTGCGGCGCTTTCCGCGCATCCTTTTGGTGGACCGGCTGCCTGGCCTGCAGGGCGCTCTAGACCTAATGGCAGTGTTGTGTGTGGACAGCGCTGGACGCGCGCGCCAGGCTGCCTGTTGTGTGGCACGCCCTGGCACACCAAGCCTGCTGCGGTTTATGCTGGTCTCCCTGTTGCAAAGCGCTCCCGATGTCAAAGGCCGGGTGCGCTGCCTCACAGCTGGACCTGAGGTGGCCGGGCAGCTACGTGCAGTTCGCCAGCTGTTGCCCTGTGCGCGCGTGCAGATTTGTCGAGCTCAGGGCCTGGAAACACTCTTCAGTAAGGCACAGGAGTTGGGCGGTGCCAGCCAGGAGGATCCAGACCTGTGGCCACTCCTCTGCCGCCTAGCAGATTCAAAATCCTATACAGCTTACAGCGAGGCGCTGGCTGAGCTGCGTTCCCAGGCTCCAACTGCCTTCATCAGATACTTTGAGCACAATTGGGCGCCCCGCCACGACATGTGGGTACGTTTCCGTGCCTATGAAGCAACCCGTGACTTGGATGCCTGTGCTCTAGTGCGTGGCCACCGCAGGCGACTCCTGCGCCGCCTCAGCCCCTCACACAGTGTGGCTCAGTGCATTCGCGACCTAGTGGCCATGCAGTGGGCTGATGCTACTGGAGAGGCAGCCTCTGAGGGTGTTAGTGGTAAAAGAGTGTTGCTGGAGAATGAGCCCAGGAATAGGGCACAGGTGGAAAAAGAGAAGGTTAGGGGTGCAGAGACCAGCAACTGGAAAAGGCCTGAGCGTGAAAGTGAGAAAGGGCGGGGATTGCACTTGAGAGATGGTCAACGAGTCTGGTTGGAGAATCAGAAGGTAAGGGGACCTGAAGGGACAATAGCCCAGGTTGAAAAAGAACACTTGAGAGGGCCAGAGGTCAGAGACTGGAGGGGAATCCACATGGAGGATGGAAAGTTTAGTGTGCTGGGGCCCATAGATCGAAGAGGCACCCAGGTTGAGTCTGAGAACCCCAAGAGTCTTGAAGGAAGCCCCTGGAGGGGGATCCAATTACAAGAGGAGAGGGGACATGTGCCAAAAACTAGAGACTGGAAAGGGCCTCAGTTTGAAATGGAGGAAGGGCTAGACGTTAGAAAGTGGAGAGAAGTTCATGTGGAGAACCCCTTAAAGTTGGTCTCTGAGAATGGAGATCAGAGGGAATCCCAGTGGGGAGGTGAGGGGCAGAAAGGGCCAGAGATTGTAGAGGGGAGAAGTGGGAAGTTTCAAGTCAAAAGGAGACGGGGCCTGGAGGACATCGTTGTTGTTCATTTGGAGGACGCAAGAGCTACAGGCATAGTGAACGGAGATGGAAGGGGACCCCAACCTGGAGGTCCCAAGAATGGAGAACAGCAGATGGAGTTCAGGGATCCTGGGGGGAGGCTTCCAGGGATGGGGAATGGTGTACCATGCACCAGCCCTGGGCAGACTGTGTTGGAGGGCAATTCAGAATGGGCAGTGACTAGGGTTGAGTCCCTGACCACAAGGGAGACAGTACAGGGAGGAGGCGAAGAAGGCCCAGGGGAACCAAAAAGGTTTTGCTGCCCCTGTAGAGACGAGGGGGTAGATTGCGAGCCACTAGCCAAATTCCGAGCAGTCTGTGGGCCAGAGCTGACAGACCTAGTGGCAGAGGAGCTGGCTTTCGCCAGACAGCACGGGACCCGGGGTTTCCACTGGACCGGAGCTGGCTTTGCCCTTAAGGATGGCACCTCAGACTTCTTCCTGGACGGGGCCCTGACACACTGCAGCTGCTCGATCCACGCAGCCAGACACCTGCCCTGCAGACACCTCTTTGCTGCGCGTCTCCTCACAGGGGCAGCCTTGTTCCATATGGACCTGCTCAGAGATTGCTGGGGGAAAGGTCAGGACCCCTGACCCTGTGTGCCCCTGCCTGCCACCCTCCAAGGGAGGGTAGGAACATATTCTTTGATCCCAAAGATAATAGGGCTCACGCCCAATGGGCCACCCCAGCCCTTTTAATCTCCTGAGTCATCTAAGGACCACTTCCTTGTCCTCTTCCTCTACATCCTAGGGGATGCTGGATATGATCTCTGAGATCCTGGAACCGTACCTGTAGGAAGTGCTAATGGCCAGAGCACATAGAAAGGGCATTGATTGCTCTGGAGAAGAAATGCATGAGAAGAGATGTAGACAGGGTCAGCTAAGACAGAAGACAAGACAGAGACGGAACTGGGGCGGGGGGGGGGTACAGTGGAGGTCACAGAAAGAAGCTAAAGTATGGGGACACTGACAGTAAAGACTGAAAGCCCTAGCCAGGGAGAATGAAGAAAACTGAAGAAGAAGAAGAAGAAGAAGAAGAAGAAGAAGAAGAAGAAGAAGAAGAGGAGGAGGAGGAGGAGGAGGAGGAGGAGGAGGAGGAGGAGGAGGAGGAGAAGGGGGAGATTTCTGAAGGAGAAGGGAAGAAAAGATAGGAGGAGGGAGGGCAAGAAACAGGACTGGGGAAATGAAGCACACAAGAAGAGAGGGTGGTAAGGGGAGGAGACAAAATGTAAAAGATGACAAAGCATAGGAAGAGAAAAGATAGGATGACCTGGGGATTGGGCCATTTCTCAGGATGGGGGGACAGGGGAAATGGCTCTCTGGTGGGACAACCTAAATACTGCCTCAGAGAGAAGGGACCTTGTTCAATGACTGTGCTTTGAGATTGGAATAAACAGCATTATTTTTGTCTCCAGGCTGAGTTCATAGCTTCTGGGAGAGTGTGGGGAACACAGATCCAGAGGAAAAAATGAAAAGGCCCAGCTTCCAGCTTCCCTTTGTTCTTTTGTCATTGAATTTCTTCTAGGACAGGATGAATGGAGGATTCACAACCCATTGCCAGGACAACTGGTGTCTCATCCTTTTGCTGAACCACCTCAAAACCATGGCAGTCTTGGCATCTGACCATGCCAAAGTATTCTCAGTAATTAGTTTGAAAATGAGCTTCTGGCCAAATTCTGGTCAATGGAGTCTTCTCAAATTGAGGCAAGACTCCATTTGAAAGACTGTCTGACTCCTAAAACAATTCCAAAATGGGGTGATTCTAGACCTGCTCACCACCAGCTACCTAAGGCCAGTGTGGGAATGAAGCCTACACTGAGGTTCTACAAACTAGGAGCTGAAGGTATATCTAACACCAAAGAGATGTCTCAGTATGTTCATGTTTAAAATGGTTGCCTTGCAAACCTGATGATATGAATTCAGTCCCCAGAACCCATAGTGGAAGGAGAGAACAGGCTTACAAAAGTTCTCTCACCTACACACATGAGAGAGAGAGAGAGAGAGAGAGAGAGAATAAATTAAAATGATATAGATTCTTGCTGCACTCTGGATCCAGGTCCTAGGGCTTGATCTAGTGTGGTGCTTCTGGAAGGATCTTAATGGTAAAGAATGACTCAACTTTGGGGTTATGTGTGCACAACTAATACAAGGGACCTAAGTCAAAGGTTGGCTACAAAATCCAGCTCGAGGTGGATTTTGCTCAGACCTCCATGTAGACATGAAAAGGGAAACTTGTTGAGGCACAGACCTGGATTTGACAGGTCTAGGAGGGGCTAGAACTTCTAGAAAGATGAAGCTTCTGTTACTAGTAGATCACAAGGCACACGTAGAATAGCAATGAAAGAGTTTTAAGATAAGAGACTACTCAATGGTTCAGTCAAAGGCTCTAACTACACCTGAATGTCTAGGATTCATAACAGCTTTCTCCTCTTTTGTCCTGCTCTTTGTGTGATGAAACACATGCAAGACCCTCTCTTGACCAAAAAAGATAGCTGTTTGAAGTCTTACTATCACATGCTCATATTTAGATCCCAGCAGACCTTTGTATTCTCATCCATAAATCTCAACTTTGACTGGACTTACTGTCAGTTGTCTATGGCTATACTGATGCTGTGCTAAAAACTGAAACAACTCCTAGGTGTACAACAATAAGGATTTATTTTTTTATTTTTTTCCTTTATTTTTTATTTCTTCAAGTTACATCTCAATCGCAGTCCCCTCCCTATTCCCCCTCCACTCCCACCCTCCCACCCTCAACCCCCATCCTATTCCCTTTTTTTTCTTTTAAGTTTAAGGTATATCTTATTTCCCCAGACAGTTTCTCCTTTCAGTCCAACAAATGGCTCTTTCTCTTATAATAATAAATACAATACAGTACAACAGAGGTAATTAGGCCACAGTTATGAGGGTTATATGGCTTAATGTACATTCCCAATGACCAGTCCATATGTATTTGGTACCTGACTTTAACATTGTACTATCTAAACATCTCCATGAGTTTAAAGTTCTATATCTGACTCAACATTCATACTAATTGCAACACAATTTTAAAAATATCTTTTTAGATGTATAACACTCTCTTGACTCCTAAACAACTCAAAATTTAATTAGGAGACTTTATCTATCTGTTCTTCAATCACCTCAGAGACCTAAGAGGGATAAATATATCTGATTTTATAGGAAGTACGGGGTCTGCAGCTTCCCAAACTAAGAAATGACATACCAGTGGCTGCCTGGACAGTTCCCATTTTCTCTCCATACATTACAGCATCGCTCTTCAGTCGTTTGGCCCCGCTTCTCTGACAGACATTGATTGTAGAGCAGGGATTATGAAGGACTTACCTACCCTGTCTTGGCAGAGCTAGGCTGTCGACTTACCTGCTTCCAGGTTTTGTTCTTTTTTGGACAGCATTCTGTCTACAGTTGGAGCAAGGGGCTTTTCCTACCAAGAGATAGGCTTGCGACTAATTCAATCGTCTCCCACTGGAGATTCTTCGATGCTCATCTTCTACTTGGAGGAGAATAGGGGGTGCTGTCAGGAGTTGATATGTCTTGATATAAAAAAATCTAAAGTTACGAAAACATCTTTGAATGCCATATTCTGCAGATCGCTTAAAGTTTTTGAAGAGGCCCTATCTATCTCTTATATTAGGGTAAGCAGATGTTGCTTGTCTCTTAGCAGGTTTATTTCTGATTAGCTTAGCAAGTAACTATAATAGGCTGTCATAGTACCTAACAGAATGACTGGCTTGCATAACCATTAGTTTGCATTTCTTAATTATCCTAAACAGTTCATGACAGTTAGTAGTAAAAGGACGAAACATCACATTTCATTTTTTTTCTTTACCTCCTAACTCTTCCATCCCATTTCTCTGGGGTGGGGTGTCCTTATATAACAGTCCTTCATCTCAGTTGAGAGGTCATATGAGGGCCAAGAGCCTCTTCATTCATTGGGGATCTATGAAACAGTACCATCAGTGAAAAGTGTCTCGTTGCCTCGAAGAGAGAACTATTAAACAAACAAATCAATAAGCAAACAATAGATAAAAAAGACTAAAAAATAGAAAAAAATATAACTATTATATAAAAAATAAATAAAAAATAACAATTAAAAATAAGAAGTCTATGTCCAAGTTCCCTTTGGTGTGTTAGTTGTAGTATTGATACCTACTACTATATAGCTAAAATCCTATAAGTGAATAGATGCCATATGTGTCCTTCTGAGTCTGGGTTAGTACACTCAGGATGAGCTTTTCTAGTTCCATCCATTTGGCTGCAAATTGCATAATTTCATTGTTTCTGATAGCTGAATAATATTCCATTGTGTAGATGTACCACAGTTTTTTAACCCATTCTTCAGATGAGGGACATCTGGGTTGTTTCCAGTTTCTAGCTATTACAAATAAGGCTTCTATAAACATAGATGAGGAAACTTCCTTATGATTCCGTGAATTGGCATTTGGGTGTGGTATACCCAGAACTGGTATGGCTGGGTCCTGAGGCAGAGCTATTCCAAGTTTTCTAAAATAACGCCAGACTGACCTCCATAGTGGTTGCACAAGCCTGCACTCCCACCAGCAATGGAGTAGGGTATCCCTTTCTCCACACCCTTGCCAGCATGTGCTGTTATTTGAGTTTTTGATCTTAGCCATTCTGACAGGTGTGAGATGGAATCTCAGAGTCGTCTTGAGTTGCATTTCTCTGATGATTAAGGATGTTGAGCATTTCTTCAAGTGTCTATCAGCCATTAGGGATTCCTCCTTTGTGAATTCTCTATTTAGCTCTGTCCCCGATTTTTTGATTGGATTATTTGGTTTCTTGGCATTTAATTTCTTGAGTTCTTTGTAGATTTTGGATATTACCCTGTCAGATGTGGGGTTGGTGAAGATTTTCTCCCAGTCTGTAGGCTGCCGTTTTGTTCGAATGACAGTGTCCTTTGCCTTACAGAAGCTTTTCAGTTTCATGAGGTCCCATTTATTGATTGTTGATCTCAAGTCCTGAGCTGTTGGTGTTCTGTTCAGAAAGTTGTCACCTGTGCCAATTAGTTCGAGGGTTTCTCCCACTTTGTCTTCTAGTAGATTTAGTGTGACCAGCCTTATGTTAAGGTCTTTAATCCACTTGGACTTAAGTTTTGCACAAGGTGATAAGTATGGGTCTAGCTTCATTCTTTTACAAGTGGACATCCAGTTGGACCAGCACCATTTGTTGAAGATGCTGTCCTTCTTCCATTGTGCCGTTTTGGCTTCTTTATCAAAAATTAGGTGGCCATAAGTGTGTGGGTCTATTTCTGGATCTTCAATTCGATTCCATTGATATACTGGTCTGTTTCTATACCAATACCATGCTATTTTTACAACTATTGCTCTGTATTACAGCTTGAAATCTGGGATGGTAATACCTCCAGATGTTTTTTTGTTGTACAGGATTGATTTAGCTATTCTGGGCTTTTTGTTGTTCCATATGAAATTGAGAATAGCTCTTTCCAAGTCTATAAAAAATTGTGTTGGTATTTTGATAGGAATTGCATTGAATGTATATATTGCTTTTGGTAGGATGGCCAATTTTATTAAGTTGATCCTACCTATCCATGAGCATGGAAGATCTTTCCATCTTCTAAAGGCCTCTTCCATTTATTTCTTCAAGGGATTGAAGTTCTTGTTGTACAGGACCTTTACTTGCTTGGTTAGAGTTACCCCCAAGTATTTTATGTTGTTTGTGGCTATTGTGAAGGGGGTTGTTTCCCTTATTTCTTTCTCAGCCCATTTGTTTGTTGTATAAAGAAGGGCTTCTGATTTTTTTGAATTAATTTTGTATCCAGCCACTTTGCTGAAGGTGTTTATCAGCTGTAAGAGTTCTCTGGTGGAATTTTTGGGGTCGCTTATGTATACTATCATATCATCTGCAAATAGGGATAATTTGACTTCTTCCTTTCTGATGTTGATCCCCTTGATGTCTTTAGTTGTCTTATTGCTCTAGCAAGAACATCAAGTACTATATTGAAGAGATATGGTGAAAGTGGACATCCTTGTCTTGTCCCTGAGTTTAGAGGAAATGCTTCAAGTTTCTCACCATTTATTTTGATGTTGGCCACTGGCCTGCTGTATATTGCCTTTATTATTTCTAGGTACAGCCCTTGTATGCCCGTTCTATCCAGAACTTCTAGCATGAAGGGATGTTGAATTTTGTCAAATGCTTTTTCTGCATCTAGCGAGATTATCATGTGGTTTTTTTCTTTCATCTTGTTTATATGGTGAATGACATTGATAGACTTTCGTATGTTGAACCATCCCTGCATCCCTGGGATGAAGCCTACTTGATCATGGTGTATGATACTTTTGATGTGTTCTTGAATTCGGTTTGCTAGTATTTTATTAAGTATTTTTGCATCTATGTTCATGAGGGAGATTGGTCTGAAGTTCTCTTTCTTTGTTGGGTCTTTGTGTGGTTTAGGAATCAGGGTGATTGTGGCCTCGTAGAATGAGTTTGGCAATGTTCTTTAAGACTCTATTTGGTGAAATAGTTTGAAAAGTATTGGTGTTAGCTCCTCTTTGAAGGTCCGGTAGAATTCCGTGCTAAAGCCATCTGGCCCTGGGCTTTTTTTGGATGGGAGATTTTTAATGACTCTTTCTATTTCCTTAGGGGTTATAGGGCTATTTAATCTGTTTATCTGATCTTGATTTAGCTTCGGTAGGTGGAATCTATCAAGAAAATTGTCCATTTCACTTAAGTTTTCAAATTTGGTGGAGTATAGATTTTTAAAGTAGGATCCAAATATTCTCTGGATTTCCTCAATGTCTGTTGTTATTTCACCCTTTTCATTTCTGATTCTCTTGATTTGGATTTTCTCCCTCTGTCTTTTAGTTAATTTGGCTAAGGGTCTGTCTATTTTGTTGATTTTCTCAAAGAACCAACTCTTGGTTTCATTGATTCTTTGTATGGTTCTTTTTGTTTCTAAGTTGTTGATTTCAGCCCTAAGTTTGATGATCTCCTGCCTTCTGCTCCTCTTGGGAGTGTTTGATTCTTTTTTTTTCCAATTCACCCAGTTTAGCTGTTAATTCGCTAATATGAGCTGTCACAATTTTCTTTTTGAAGGCACCTAGTGCTATGAACTTTCCTCGTAGCACAGCTTTCATTGTGTCCCATAGGTTTGGGTATGTTGTGTCTTCATTTTCGTTGGATTTTAAGAAGTCTTTGATTTCCTTCTTTATTTCTTCCCTGACCCAGTGGTCCTCTAGTAAAGAGTTGTTCAATTTCCATGTGAGTGTAGACTCTCTGTTGATTCTTTTGCTATTGAAGTCCAGCTTTATTCCATGGTGGTCTGATAAGATACAAGGGGTTATTTCAATTTTCTTGTATCTGTTGAGGCTGTCTTTGTGTCCAACTATATGGTCGATTTTGGAGAAGGTTCCGTGAGGTGCTGAGAAGAAGGTGTATTCTTTTGTGTTTGGGTGAAACGTTCTGTAGATATCTGTTAGGTCCATTTGGTTCATGATCTCTGTTAGACTCATTATTTCTCTGTTTGGTTTCTGTCTTGATGATCTGTCCATAGTTGTGAGTGGGGAGTTGAAGTCTCCCACTATTAAAGTGTTTGGATCGATGTGCTATTTAAGATTTCGAAGCGTTTCTTTTATAAATGTAGGTGCCTTTGTATTTGGGGCATAGATGTTCAATATTGAGATGACCTCTTGGTGTATATTTCCTTTAATGAGTATGTAATGCGCTTCTCTGTCTTTTTTTATTAACTTCAATTGGAAGTCTATTTTGTTTGATATTAGGGTGGCTACTCCAGCTTGTTTCCTGGGTCCATTTTCTTGGAAGACCTTTTCCCAGCCCTTTACTCTGAGGTAGTGTTTATCTTCAATAGTGAGATGTGTTTCTTGTATACAGCAAAAAGATGGGTCTTGTTTACGGATCCAGTCTGTAAGTCTGTGTCTTTTTATTGGCAAGTTGAGTCCATTGATGTTGATGGATATTAGTGACCAGGGGTTGTTATTTCCCATTATTTTGGTATAGCTGGCTGTCTTGTGTTTCTCTTTTGTTTAGTTGCTGTGGAGGTTTCTATTTCCTCTGTTTTCTTGGGTGTAGTTATCTTCTCTGTGTTGGAATTTTCCTTCTAGGATCTTCTGTAGGGCTGGGTTTGTGAGGAGATATTGTTTGAATTTGATTTTGTCATGGAATATCTTGTTTTCTCCTTCTATGTTGATAGAGAATTTTGCTGGGTATAGTAGTCTGGCTGGGCACCTCTGTACTCTCAGGGCTTGTAGGACATCCTTCCAGGCCCTTCTAGCTTTTAAAGTTTCTGAGGAGAAGTCAGGTGTGATTCTGATGGGTCTGCCATTGTATGTGACTTGGCCTTTTTCTCTTACAGCTTTTAATATCCTTTCTTTGTTCTCTACATTTGGAGTTTCTATTATTATGTGGCGAGAGGAGTTTCTTTTCTGATCTAATCTGTTTGGTGTTCTGTAAACCTCTTGGATTTTTACTGGCATCTCTTTCTTTAGGTTTGGGAAGTTTTCTTCTATGATTTTGTTGAAGATATTTCCTGGACCATGGAGTCAGGAGTCTTCTCTTTCCTCTATGCCTATAATTCTTAGGTTCCGTCTTTTCATTGAGCCCTTGATTTCTTGGATGTTGTGGGTAAGAGATTTTTTATCCTTCTCATTTTCTTTGGATGTTGTACTGATTTCTTCCATCGATTCTTCCATGCCTGAGATCCTGTCTTCCATTTCTTGCATCCTATTTTTCATACTCACATCCGTAGTTCCTGTTCTCTTTTCTTGATTCTCCATTTCCTCTTTTAACTCTATGTTTTCTTTATTGTTTCCATTTCTATTTTCATGTCTTGAATGGTAGTGTTCGTTTTGTACATTTCCTTCTCCAGTTTGCTTGTTTTTGTCTGGAGATCTTTCATTGCTTTATCCTTTTCCTGTTCAAGATGGTCACCTTGGCTTGGAGCTCTTTAATGATGTTATTCTTATTCGTTGTTTTGACTTGTAGAATTGTGGCTTCTTTGAATTCCTTCATAGTTTTAAGTTCTTCTTGAAAGGACTTTATCACTTTCCATAATGTAGAACTGTCATCGTTTTCATGTGTTTCAGTTGTGGTGAGGTGGTTCGGGCTGGACGGAATAGCGTTGCTTTCTTTTGTTGGAGACATTTCGCTCTGGTTTTTTTTGTTTTTGTTTTGTTTTTTGTTTTTTTTGTTTTTTTTTTTTTTGTCTCTGGCCTCTGGCCATGAGGAAATTTTTTTTTTTTTTGCTGTCTTCTGGACTTGGGTCCAAAGGGGGCACTGTGGTGTAGGAGTTGCCTTACTCCACCCCTATAAGGAGAGTCATTCAGTCCCGCCTCCCAGGTGGGGACCTAATTAATTCAGGTGGCGGCGCTGTGCACAAGTAAGCTCTGATTCCCCACCAGAAGGGCCCTTACTAGTACAAAAGTTCGATATAGGACAGTTTCAAATATCTCGCAGTTTGCCCGGGTTTGGTTCCTGTAGGAGGTAAATCTGCAGTTCAGCTCCGATAGCCTTGCCGCTCCTGAGGCTTGGAAGCTGGCCTGTGACTTCACAGACTGGGATCTGAAGGCACTTTGCAGTGGAGCTACTTCACTTCCAAGGGTTGCAACCTTTCCCAGATAATTGGATCGTCTGTGTGAGACCTGGGAGTGCCCAGCAGGGTGGGGATTATCTCTGCGTGGTTTCTGAATCTGCCGGCTGGGTATTAGGTTGGAATTTACCGGGTATTTCTCCTTTTGGGGGGATGGGTTATCCCGATTCCTGGGTCCAGAGGCTTCCTAGCGTGTCCAAGAGTAGGAAGGGGTGTCCTGCCCAGGCATCTTCCGTGGTCCCTGTGTAGCTGGGTGAGATTTAGAAGGGGTCGTGCCCTTTGTACAGCGTCCTGCAACACTTGCCACCTTGTGACTGTTGACCCTGAAATCAAAATACGTCCGCGTCGGCCGACGCCATCTTGGATCCCTAAGGATTTATTTTTGATGTGTCTTGGATCACCCAAGAGGACTGTCTATACCCTTGCTTCCCACAATCCACAAAACAGCATTGATATGGAAACATATAAGAAATCAGGTAGGGAGGTGTTATAGACATGGCTTAGTGGTTAGGAACACTTGCTGCTCTTTCAGAAGACCTCAGTACAATCTCCAATTTGACATGGATGGCTCACAACCATCTATAACTCTAACTTTAGGAGATATGATGCCCTCTTCTGGCCTTCATGAGCACACAAACACACACAAACACACACACACACACACACACACACACACACACAAGGGCAAGGCAGAAAGAAAAATAAAATTTAAAGCAGAAATAGAGCATAGAAAGAGATTTAGTGAAATGGGTATGGTTTTCCTCATGAAGATCATCACCTTGAAAGAAATGGTTGCCAAAACAAAACAAAATAAACAGAATGAAGTGTATTTTTGGCCTAGGGACAGTATATATAAAAAGATTTTGCCTTGGGAAAGGCAAAAAGGAAACTCAAGATTTGTCTTGTTTTGTTTTGTCAGCTTGACACAAACTAGAATCAATTAGGAAAAGGAACTTCAATTGAGAAAATGCTATCATTTTCTCATATCAGTTTGTGTGTAGGCAAGTCTGGAGCATTTTCTTGACTGCTAATTGATACAGGGGATCCCAATCTCTGTGGGTGGTGCCACCACTCACAAGATGGCCCTGGGTGGTATAAGAAAACAAGCTGAGCAAGCCAAGGAGAGAAGGCCAGTCTGCAGTGTTCTTCCATGGCTTCAGCTTCAGTTCCTGCCTCCAGGTGCCTGCCTTGAGTTCTTGGCTTCCCTCAATGGACTGTAACCTGGGATATCTCAGTCAAACAAACCCTTTTCTTCTCAAGTTGCTTTTGGTCATAGTGTTTTGTTGCAGCAACAGAAAGCAAACTAAGATAACCTCTGTCAGTTTTCCCTGTGGACATTCCTGTGAATCATTTTTCTTAGTTGCTAATTGGTGTAGAAGGACCCAACCCACTTTAAGCAATGCAATCTTTAGGCAAGTGGGCCTGGGATGTTTGAGAAAGGTAACTACGAAAGCCAGTAAGCAGCATTCCTCCATGGTGTCTGCTTCAGTTCCTGCCTCAGGTTCCTGCATTGGCTTCCCTTGATGAAGAACTGTTACTAGTAAACCAAATAACCCTTTCCTTCCTTCCCCAAGTTGCTTTTGGTCATGGTGTTTATTACAGCAACAAAAAGCAAAGTAGGACTGTGACTCCTGAGGCATGCTCCAGGTACCCAACTCTTGAGTAAACTCAGCCCCTTTGGGCCTGTGTAAAATTCCTCTCCTACTGAAGACCAACCCTGAGTAGTTTCTGTAGAATCACCTCACCTTATACTCCCACTTTCCGGCCTCATTCCTCAGAACACTCACCACATCTGGAAGTCTCTCATGTATTTACCAATGTAGCACTGTGCTTAAGCTCTTTAAGTACTAAAACAGATTGCCTGGGCTTACGTCCATGGCTCCACATATGAAGTTTTCAGTTGATTAACCTCTTTGTGTTACAGTTTTTGTTTGCATAAACAAATAAATTAATTTTGTGTGTATGTGTGGTTGCCTATGCCACAGTATATGTGATGAGGACAGAGTAGGTTCTTTTTTTTAATAATTTATTTTTTATTTCTTCAAGTTACATCTCAATCACAATCCCCTTCCTACTCCCCCCTCCATTCCCACCCTTCCACCCTCCTCCCCCTCAACCCCCCATCCTCTACCCTTTTTTTTTACTTTAAGGTATTTCTTTTTCCCCCCAACAGCTCTCCCTTTCAGTCCAACAAATGGTTCTTTCTCTTATAACTATAAATACAATACAAAACAACAGAAATAAACAGACCAAAATTATGAGTTATATGGCTTAGCATATATTCCCAATGTCCAGTCCATATGTATTTGGCACCTGACTTTAACATTCTACTATCTAACCATCTCCATGAGTTTAAAGTTCTGTATCTAACTCAGCTTTCATACTAACTTGCCTCACAATTTTAAAAACATCTTCTTAGATCCAGAACACCCTCTTGATTCCTAAACAACTCAAAATTTAACTATGAGACTCTGCACTTCCTATATAATCAGATATATTTATCCCTCTCATGTCTCTGAGGTGGTTGAAGAATAGGTAGCTAGAGTCTCAGAGTAGGTTCTTGATTCCATCTGTGTCCCTGGGATTCAACCCTGGTCATCAGGGTTCATACCAAATGCTCTCACCTGCTGAGCCATCTCCCTGGCCTCTTTATGTTACAGTTTGTGCAGTTAGAGAATAATAATAGTACTTCAGGGCTCCTTGGGGATAAAGGAGTGTGCCTACATAGAGTCTAATATTCCCTTCATTTCGTCTTTACTCAAAGCATCCTATTCATCCATTATTTTGTAGTTATTATCAGTCTGTGACCAACACTCTACACTCCCAAACACAACAACAACAAAATCTAATTAGTTCTCCATTCTGTCCTGGATTTCTGGTGCAAAATAAGCTGTGAGTTAGAAAGATGAAAGGAAATGGCCAACCAGTTGGAATGGCTGGTGCTGTATTGTGTCTGTTGCAAAAATACTGCTTACCCTCCTCCCCCCATCCAATTCACCCATTGGTCACTTGATGTAGAATGTAGAAAATTACAACTTCCATCAGGCTGAGCATCACTCCAGCTTCTGAGCCCTTTGTGTGAAGTTAGAGCACATAACTAGTGCCCAAGCCTTCTTGCTAAGAGTGCCGGCACTATTCCAACCATAACTGGCTGCATAACTGTGGATGCTTAGTCAGAGGGAGAGAGTAGAGGAGTGGGTAAGATGTTTTATTAGCCTAACAATAGGGGAACCGCCATGGCTCTCAGGTCCAGACAGCTACTGAGCCTAGGTCTGGGTGTTGTGCGTGCATGCGTGCGTGCGTGCGTGCGTGTGTGTGTCTGTGTGTGTGTGTGTGTGTGTGTGTGTTTTATGTGGCAGCAGAAGCATCTCGTGATGGGAAAATCCAGTGGTTGCTATTGCCAATAGTGATCCTGGTGCAGAAAGAGGTGAGGTGAGTGATATGAAGGGGTTTAGGATGTCAACCAAGGAATTCAATGAGCAAAGCAAACTGGGGTGAACATAAAGGAATGGAGTGAGATGGAGGGATTGGCTTTAAACAGGAGGAATTAGGGAAGCTGGGATATTTCAAAGGAGTGGGAATGTTGTGAATGTGTGTATAATAAGGATACTGGGGGAGCGCTCTGAAGATATGGCTCAGTGCTTAAGAGCATTGGCTGCTCTTGCAGAGGACTAGGGTTCGATTCCCAGCATCCACATGATAACTCACAACCATCTATCACTCCAGCCCTAGGATCCCAATGCCCTCCTGTGGCCTCTATGGCCACCAGGGATTCACATGGTACACAGACAATCATGCAGGCAATGCAAACATACACATAAAATGAATAATATTAAAAATAAATAAAAAGAAATAAATTTTTAATGAAGAAATGTAGGGCAGTCACTGGGAAACCAGTATGTGAGGAGATGAGGGGATGCTTTAAAGAAAGTAGGAGTGTCCTAAGGGAAATTCCTAGTCGCTGTGCAGTTCTCTGTAGGATTCCTTGTAGTTCAGGTACTGACAGCCATGGAGATACCACATCTAGCAGGGCAGAATGAGACTAGAGACAGAATCCAAGACATCCACAGAACTAGAAAACCTTAAGAAAAGAATAGAAACTACAGAGACTACCATCACCAACAGAATACAATAGATGGAAGAAAGAATTTCAGGCACAGAGGATAAAATTGATACATCTGTCAAAGAAAATGTCAAATCTGAAACAGTCCTGACACAAAACCTCCAGGAAATCAAGGACACAATGAAAAGACAAAATCTCAGAATAATAGGAATAGAAGAGAAGAGTCCCAGCTCCATGGACCGGAAAATACCTTCAACAAAATCATTGAAGAGAATTTCCCAAATCTGAAAAAAAGAGATGTCTATAACTGTACAAGAAGCTTACAGAACTTCAAATAGATTAGACCAGAAAAGAAAATCTTCCCACCACATAATAATCAAAACACTAAATGTACAGAACAAAGAAAGACTATTAAAAGCTGCTAGGGGAAAGGGTTAAGTAACATATAATGGTAAACCTATTACAATCACACCTGACTTTTCTTCAGAGACGCTAAAAGCCAGAAGGGCCTGGACAGACATCTAGCAAGCCCTAAAAAAAAAAAAAAAAGAAAAGAAAAAGAAAAAACACAAATTCCAGGACAGACTATTATTCCTTGCAAAATTGTCAATCAATATAGATGGAGAAAACAAGATATTCCATGACAAAGCTAAATTCAAACAATATCTATACACAAATCCAGCTCTACAGAAGATGTTGAAAGGAAAACTCCAACCCAAAGAGGTTAACTACACACAAGAAAGCACTGGAAGCAAATAGCATGCCTTCAGCAAAACCAAAAGAAGACAAGCTCACTCACACACTATTTCCATATGGAAATATTTCCATATTTCAAGATGGCAGGAAGTAACAATCACTGGTCATTAATATCTCTCAACATCAATGGACTCAATTCCCCAATAAAAAGACACAGGCTAGCAGAATGGATGCGAAAACAGAATCCCACATTCTGCTGCTTACAAGAGACACACCTCAGCAAAAAAAAGATAGGCATTATCTCCAAGTAAAGGGCTGGAAAAATATATACCAAGCAAATGGAGCCAAGAAAAAAGCTGGAGTGGAAATTCTAGTATCCAATAAATTTGACTTTCAACCAACATTGATCAAAAGAGATAAGGAAGGACACTACATACTCATCAAAGGAAAAATCCACCAAGATAACATATCAATACTGAACATCTATGCCACAAATGTAAGACAACCCACATTCATTAAAGAAACACTACTGAAGCTCAAATCCCACATTGAACCTCACACATTAATAGTGGGAGACTTCAACACACCACTCTCACCAATGGACAAATAAATGATGCAGAAACCAAATAGAGAAATAATGAACCTCACAGATGTCATGAATCAAATGGGCCTAATTGATATCTACAGAACATTTCACCCCAAAACAAGAATACACTTTCTTCTCGGCACCTAACGGAACCTTTTCCAAAATCAACCATATAGTTGGTCACAAATCAAGCCTCAACAGATACAGGAAAACTGAAATTACCCCTTGTAACTTATCAGACCATCATGGAATAAAGCTAGGCTTCAACAATAACAAAAATAGAGAGCCTGCAAAAATATGGAAACTAAACAACTCTCTCCTCAATGACCTCAGGGTCAGGGAAGAAATTAAAGTCTTCTTAGAACTCAATGAAAATGAAGGCACAACATACCCAAACTTATGGAACACATTGAAAGCAGTGCTAAGAAGAAAGTTTATAGCACTAAGTGCCTTCAAAAAGAACTGGAGAGTTCCCATACTAGCCACCTAAAAGCACATCTGAAAGAGCTAGAACAAAAAGAAGCAAACACTCCCAAGAGGAGCAGATAAGAGGAAATTTTCAAACTCAGGGCTGAAATCAACAACTTAGAAACAAAAAGAATAATACAAAGAATCAACAAAAACAAGAGTTGGTTCTTTGTGAAAATCAACAAAATAGAAAAGCCCTTAGCTAAACTAACAAAAAGCAGAGGGAAAATACCCAAATCAACAAAATCAGAAATGAAAAGGGGGAAATAACAACAGACATTGAGGAAATCCAAAGAATCATTAGGTCCTACTTCAAAAACGTATACTCTACAAAATTGGAAAATCTAAATGAAATGGACAATTTTCTTGATAGATTCCACCTACCAAGGTTAAATCAAGAACAGCTAAACAAATTAAACAGTCCTATAACCCTTAAGGAAATGGAAGTCATTAGAAGTCTTCCAACCAAAAAAAAAGCCCAGGGCCAGATGGTTTCAGCACAGAATTCTACCAGACATTAAAAAAGAGATAACACCAATATTCTTCAAACTCTTCCACAACATAGAAACAGAAGGAATACTGCCAAACACATTCTATGAGGCCACAGTTACCCTGATACCTAAACCTCACAAAGACCCAATGGAGAAAGAAAATTTCAGACCAATTTCCCTTATGAACATGGATGCAAAGATACTTAATAAAATACTTGCAAACCAGATCCAAGATCACATCAAAAGCATCATACACCATGATCAAGTAGGCTTCATCCCAGGGATGCAGGAGTGGTTCAACATTAGAAAATCCACCAATGTAATCCACCACATAAACAAGCTGAAAGAAAAGAACCACATGATCATCTCATTGGACGCCGAAAAAGCTTTTGACAAAATACAGCACTGCTTCATGTTAAAAGTCTTAGAGAGATCAGACATACAAGGACCATACTTAAACATAATAAGGGCAATTTACAACAAGTCAATAGCCAACATCAAACTGAATGGAGAGAAACTTAAAGCATTTCCTCTAAAATCGGGGACAAGGCAAGGCTGCCCACTCTCTCCATATCTCTTCAACATAGTACTTGAAGTTTTAGCTAGAGCAATAAGACAACTAAAGGAGATCAATGGGATACAAATTGGAAAGGAAGAAGTCAAAGTATCCCTATTTGAAGATGATACCATAGTATACATAAGTGACCCCAAAAATTCCACCAGAGAGCTCCTACAGCTGATAAACTCCTTCAACAAGGTGGCTGGATACAAAATCAATTAAAAAAAATCAGTAGCCCTTCTTTACACAAAAGATAAATGGGCTGAGAAAGAAATAAGGTAATCAATACCCTTCACAATAGTCACGAATAATATAAAGTACCTGGGGGTAACTCTAACCAAGCAAGTGAAAGACCTGTATGATAAGAACTTCAAGTCCCTGAAGAAAGAAATTGAAGAAGATATCAGAAGATGGAAAGATCTCCCTTGCTCATGGATAGGTATGATCAATATAATAAAAATGGCCAACTTACCAAAAGCAATATACAGATTCAATGTGATTCCTATCCAAATACCAACTCAATTTTTTACAGATCTGGAAAAAAAAACTCAACTTCATGGAATAACAAAAGACCCAGAATAGCTAAATCAATAATGTACAATAACAAAACATCTGGAGGTATCACCATCCCAGATTTCAAGCTGTACTACAGGGCAATAGTAATAAAAACAGCATGGTACTGGTATAGAAACAGACCAGTTGACCAACGGAATCGAATTGAAGACCCAGAAATAAACCCACACACCTACGGTCACTTAATTTTTGACAAAGAAGCCAAAAACATACAATGGAAAAAGGAAAGCATCTTCAATAAATGGTGCTGGTCTAACTGGATGTCAACATGTAGAAGAATGCAAATAGATCCATACTTATTACCCTGTACAAAATTTAAGTCTAAGTGGATCAAAGACCCCAACATAAATCTGGACACACTAACATTAATAGAAGAGAAAGTGGGGGAAAGTCTTGAACTCATTGGCACTGGTAGCAACTTCCTGAACAGAACACCTATAGCTCAGGCACTAAAACAAACAATCAATAAATGGAACCTTATAAAACTGAAAAGCTTCTGTAAGGCAAAGGACAGTGTCCTTAGAACAAAACGGCAGCCTACAGACTGGGAAAGGATCTTCACCAACCCAACATCTGACAGAGGGCTAATATCCAAAATATATAAAGAACTGAAGAAATTAAACACCAAAAAATCAAATAACCCCATCAATAAATGGTTTACAGAACTAAACCGAGAATTCACAGATGAGGAATCTCTAAAGGCCAAGAAACACTTGAAGAAATGTTCAACATCTTTGGTCATCAGGGAAATGCAACTTAAAACAATGCTGAAATTCCACTTCACACCTGTCAGAATGGCTAAGATCAAAAACTCAAATGATAGCACATGCTGGCGAGGATGTGGAGAAAGAGGAACACTCCCCCATTGCTGGTGGGAGTGCAAACTTGTGCAATCACTTTGGAAATCAATCTGGAGATAGCTTAGAAAATTGGGAATAATTCTACCTCAAGAACCAGCCATATCCCTCTTGGGCATATATCCACAAGATTTGAAACGAAACCACAAGGACATTGCCTCAACAATGTTCATAGTAGCTTTATTTGTAATAGCCAGAAACTGGAAGCAACCCAGATATCCTTCAACTGAAGAATGGATAAAAAAAAAAACCTGTGGTACATTTACACAATGGAATACTACACAGCAATCAGAAATGAGGAAATCATGCAATTTGAAACCAAATGGATGGAGCTAGAAAAGCTCATCCTAAGCGAGTTGACACAGTCCCAGAAAGATAAACATGGTATGTACTCTCTTATAAATGGATATTAACCATACATCACAGGATAATTATCCTACAACCCACACACCCAAATAGATAGGAACCTAGCATATCTATCCTAGGAAAAATTTCACCCACCAGTGAGTCATGGAATCTGCTGCAGGTTAGTGGAACACCTTACCATAGATGGTATGCCATATCAATCCCCAGTACAAGTGGAAGCTCTTGGCCTTCACATGATGGAAGATCTGAGGGAGTATGATATGTGAGGACCCACCTCATTTGAGGAGAAGGAGAGCACCAAGTAGAGGAACAATAAGGGAGGGAGAGGGGGAGGGAGGGAGGGAAGGGGAGAGGAGAGCAAGGGAGGAAGAGAGCAGCCAGGAGGGGAGGGGGGAGGAAACTATGTTCTAGGAGTAACTTAAGAAAACAAAATAATACTTTTTTAAGAAAAGAGTTAATAAGCTCAAAAAATATAATAAAAATACAATATAAATTTTCAAACTATAATTACCAAAGGTATACTTGCCTTACTGGCATGAAAGGAAAATGGCCTTAATTTCAGATTAGAATGTTAGACTGCATGTGGCCACATATATTACACAAACTTGATAGCACCTTAAAGGGTTTTTTTTTTTGTAGATATATAGGATATTTTCATGGTTTGGCATTAAAAAGCAGATAACAGGTTTAAAATACTGTAAATAAATTAAAGGTTACTGCTGTTCAATTGGGTTTTCTAAACCTCAAGAGTTGGAAAAATTTGGAGCTAAGGTAAAATTAACTCCAGCAGAGACAGGAGGATCACTATAGAGTTAGTTGTCTTATAAATTCTAGAGTTACAAGGAACAGGGTGGTGATGGTGGACACCCTTAATCCCATCATTTGATAAGGATCTCAGAGCTCAAGGTCAGACTGACACAAAATAAGCTCTAAATAGAGAAAAACTTCGATCCAGGGGTAGTGGAGCACATCTTTAATCCCATCAGTTGGGAACCACATACCTTTGATCCCAATACTTAGAATGCAGAGACAGGCACATAGGCTTTGGAAGGATTAAGTTTTAAAACTACTCACAAAAGGCATGCTGAAATTCAAACATATTGTCCTTTGAAATCTCAAAATATAAACACTTAAAGGTTTGTTTAGCTCCAAAATATCAAAATAATTGCTTTTTAAATCCGAATTGAAAGATAATACTTTTTATATTGTCAAAAAAACAAATTTGATCCAGGAAAAATATTACCTGACCCTCCCCCCCAAAAAAAGGTAGTGCCCCAGAGTTAGAATTACAGCAGGGCTCTGTTCTTATCTTTCCAGGATATTTAAAGCATCCATCCAAGGAATCCAGGGACAACTGGACAATGAAAACCTCAGAAGAAAATAGATCAGACACCAAAGAAGATAAGTAGCCCAGACGATCCAGGCTTTCAAACTTCCTCAATAGTTGTTTCCTCAAAAGTCTACAACCACAACAACTCAAAATCGCTAAGATTGTTCAGCTCCATGGACTGCTCCAGCCAGAACTTCAGTAAAGCCCTGAAGTTCAGCTTCTGTCTACAAACTTCTTAGGACATTTAAATAGCTGAGCACAAAAGGACTGAACATCAAATGATTCTATTAACATTTTTAGCCATTTTTCCATTCTTATTTGGGCCTCAAACATGTTTACTATGTCCCAAATCAGCAGGAAGTCATTTTAAGAGAGAGATGTCCCATCTCCAGAAGGTGGGGAGGATGTTTTCCCCCCCCTTTGGTCATTTGATGGGTTCTAGAAAATCTTGTTATTTAGGAGAAGAGATTACAAGTTGTTAAATGGTCTTGTTAAGTAGGTTTTGGAGGCTAGACCCAGGAACTTCTCTCTTTTTCTTTTCTGTAACCCCCTTTCTCTCCTATGTAGGAGTAAACAGACTTGAGAAAAAATGGGACATAGACATAATATAAGAAAGATCAAGGAAAAAGGACAGATTATTGAATATGCCCTTATACCTTTGTATATTGATACAAAACTAATATTATATTTGGCTAAATTGGTATTGATCTTTGTATATTAATGCAAAATTGAGATTGTATTGGGCTACATCGGTATTGATCTTTGTATATTGATGCAAAATTAAGGTTAACACTTTTTAAGGTATTGTACCTAGTAATGCTTAAAAATAAAATGTGTAGTTTCAGCCTTTTGCTACTAACTGTCATAAACTGTTTAGGATAATTAAGAAATGCAAACTAATAGTCATTCAAGCTTGTCATTTTGTTAGGTACTATGACAGTCTATCACAGTTATTTTCTAAGCTACTCAGAAATCAAATTGCTAAAAGACAAGCAACATTTGCTTATCTAAATATAAGAGATAGATAAGGCGTCTTCAAAAAACTCAAGAGATCTGCAGAATATGGCATTTAAAGATGTTTCCTTAAATTAAGATTTTTTTTTTATATCAGGACATGTCAGCTCCTGACAGCATCCCCTTTTCTACTCCAAGTAGATGATGAGCATCAAAGAATCTCCAATTGGAGATGGTTGAATTAGTGGCAAGCCTATCTCGTGGCAAGAAAAACCCCTTGCTTCAACTGTAGGCAGAATGCTGTCCAAAAAGGACAAAACTTGGAAGCAGGTAAGTCGACAGCCTAGCTCTGCCAAGACAGGGTAGGCAATTCCTTCATAATTCCTGATTTGCAATCAATTTCTGTCAGAGAAACTGAGCCAAACTGCTTAGGATTGATGCTACAATGTATGGAGAGAAAATGGGAACTATCCAGGCAGCCACTGGTATGTCATTTCTTAGTTTTGGAAGCTGTGGGCTCTGCACTTCCTATATAATCAGATACATTTATCCTTCTCAGGTCTCTGAGGTGGTTGAAGAATATATAGTTAGAGTCTCATAGTTAAATTTTGAGCTGTTTAGGAATCAAGAGCGTGTTCTGGATCTAAGAAGATGCTTTTAAAATTGTGATGCAAGTTAGTATGAAAGCTGAGTTGGATATAGAACTTTAAACTCATGGAGATGGTTAGATAGTAGAATGTTAAAGTCAGGTGCCAAATACATATGGACTGGAAATTGGGAATATATGCTAAGCCATATAGCTCTCATAATTGTGGCCTATTTAAAAAAATAATTATGAGCTAGCTTAGATGGTCTAGGATTGCACAATTCAAGCCAAGGCTTGATGAAATCCACATAATGTCTTTGTGTATTCATTTATAATGGCAGGCTAAAGATTAACACTGCCAAACCAATTAAATATAATATAAACACTGGGTAAATAATTTAATTAGCCATTTTTTCCTACAAAATCCCAAACTCAATGGCATTAGAGACCAACTAATCACTTTTGAATATATAGGAAGATAGAGCTTTTTATTTTTGTTGAGCTATACACACATTTGAGGCTAGATGTATGTAAAGTCCTTGCTTCTGGTGATTGGCTGCCTATCTGCTGCTCATTGGCTAGTCTGGCCACACTCACACAGTGGCTTTAAAGCTGCAGAAA
This sequence comes from Lophiomys imhausi, assembly GCA_907164525.1. Taxonomy (NCBI): domain Eukaryota; kingdom Metazoa; phylum Chordata; class Mammalia; order Rodentia; family Muridae; genus Lophiomys; species Lophiomys imhausi. The sequence continues at coordinate 8,143,046 of CAJQZJ010026257.1, forward strand.
GAGGGATTGGAAGCTCCAAGTCAATGTTTGGAATTGACACATAATTATTTTTGATGTGTCATTGTCATTGTCAAAAAACTTAAAAGGTCATCCTGGATTCCAGGCACAAGAAATAAGTACCATTAAAAAATAGTTGCAGGGGACACAGAAGAAATGGCTTAGTGGTTAAGAGCCACTGTTGCTGCAGAGGACTCCAGTTTGGTTCCCAGCACCCAAACCAAGCACCTCACAACCACCTGTAACTCCAGATCTGGTGGATCTGATACCCTCTTCTCATCTCTGTGGGTACTGGGACTGCACTCATGTGCACATCCCTACACACACACACACACACACACACACACACACACACACACACACACACGTAATTAAAAACAAATGAGGAATCCTTAAAAAAAGAATTACAGGTCAAAGAATGAAAGGATAAAAAGAAAGATGAAGGGACCATCTTGCAATAATCTACTATACTAAGTTTGTGTTCCTTTTGAAAAATTAGCCATACTTTATCTCATCTTATCATTAAAAGAAAGACTCTAATAAAAACTAAGTAGAGGCAGATAGTTTGCCTATGGTTCTCACCCACAGTTTTGAATTTTTCAAAAAATTTAAAAATTATTTTATTTATTTACTTATCACTTTTTATTTTGAGACAAGATCTCACTGTGCAGCCCTGGCTGTCCTGGAACTCACTGTGTAGATGAGGCTGCCCTCAAACTCATTGAGATCAACCTGCCTTAGCTTCCTGAGTGCTGAGATTAAAGTTGTGTACAATCTCAAACAAAATAATAATAATCCATTATTAGGATGGAGCAGCTCAAATTTAAGATGAAGAAGACTGGGATGCCTCACTTCCCCAAATTGCTGTTGTTGGACAATTCAAGATGCTTAAAAGATAGAGCTCATAAAATCCATTGAAAACAGAAACAAAAAACAAAAACCCAAGGCAAGTCAGCAGGCTACAAGGAATAAACAATGTAATTTCAAGCCATAAAATTGCCCCAGGTTTCATTTCATTTAAAATTTAGGAGCATTATCTAATGGACCAACTTGTGGTTCTGCCTCCAGTAGGGAATTCTGGCCTTCTCTAGTATCAAGCCGCAAGTGCTGCCAGAAGGTGAAGGCTTTATCTTTTCTGAAGCAGAAAAGGGTGGAACTCAGACCAAATCCATACCTTCAGGATGTCTGCTTAGGCCTGAGAGGTAGGAGAAAAGTTTATTTTCACTGTCAACTATCACAGCTCTTTTGATAAGCATACAGAAGGGTTAGGGTAACCCTATCCCTCTCTGTCATGTGGCAAAAGGTTATAACTCTTTAAACTGAACTGCTGGCCTGGGGCCAAGCAACTTCAAAGAGCTCTCGGAGTCCCTAAACCAAGCCAAGTGGCCAAGCAAATCCTGTGGCTATTTTGGGAAAGGCCAGCCATCAGCTATGACAGATGAAATCTGCTGGGCGGTACAGGAGAGGGGGTTGAAGCTCAGTGCCTCTCAGAGAGCTTTGGAAGTGGCCAATGGTGGTGATCTGGACATGAGCCTATCCTCCAGCAGTGGTGGCAGTGAGGCAGGAACCTGCACCCATTGTAAGCCTATCTAGGCAGGCAGCAGTGGTTGCAGCAAGTTCTTCATTAAAGGAAGAGCACTTCCTTCCAAGCCCAAAGTAAACAGCTGAGGCTCAGACAGCCATGGTGGAGGAAAGGAGAGAGTTTTGTTACATGAATCAGAGACATTATAAACCTTTGGAGAGTGGGAGGGGTTTTGGAGGTGAATGTGTTTGATTCACTGGGACTAGGAGTGACAAGGATAATACATTTACATTGCAGTAGCATGGCCCTATCATAAGAAAGGGAACCTAGTGCATAATTATACCATGGGCAGCAGGGGTAGGGGAAGAACTCCAGGTACAGTTAGAGGCATAGACAAATGTCATTGACTGAAACCAAAGCACCAAGAGATCTCAATAGAATAGAGAAAGTACCTCCAGGAATCCCTGGGTGTTCACTGGGCAGGTTACTTATCAGGAAAGGGTTGGGTTTGTAACTTCCCTGAGGGCTACTTGACACTTCTTAGAGGATCTGGAATTTCCCCAGATCAGGCAAAGAGGGAACCCAGCTGAGAAAAGGAAGTCCATCAACTAACACTGCACTCACTCGCTTTCGGTAATGCCAGACTTCATGCTTACCAGCAAGATCCCACAGAAACTCTCTGTAATTTTAAAAGAGTTCACATGCATTAAGTATAATATTATTATATAAAAATTTGTTCAGTATAAAAGTTAAGCCCAAGGTCATATGAAAATTTTTAATTTATTAACATATGTTTGTTCCTATGAAAGTCTTCCAAGTCTCATATTGAAAACACACCATCTATAAAAAGAAAAACAGTTGTGCTGGCTGCATGCCTGTGATCCCAGTACTTAGGAGGTGGATGCAGGAGGAAAAGGAATCCAAGATCATCTGTACTTAACAAGTTTGAGGTCATCATGGCCTACATGAGGCCCTGTCTTTAAAAAAAAGAAATCTGTAAATTCCCACTATCTGATTATTAGGTACCCAGGAACCCCGTGGTTATTTCCTTCAGATGTGGTACAGAATCCTCTAAGGCAGAGAAGAGTTTGGGATGTCAAATTAGCTGTGGCAACATCCTATAGAAAAGGTACATTTAAGATTTGAAAAGGAAGAAATTAATTTGGAAATAATTTTCCTATTGTTCATCAGAACATAAGGGCAGATGATTGAGTATCCTGAAGATAAAACTCCACTAATCAAATCCAATACTGGACTGCTCAAGTGTCTATAAAACAGATAGAGTGTAACAAAGGTATTTGCACAATAGAAAAACACAAAGAAACCCACAAGCAGAAGGATGCTGTGTGTGGCTTTCTTTTCAGAAGATGCCTGGAGAGAAACTCTGGAACTGTGGACATGCTGTGTTCTCCTATTGTGTCTGAACAGAAGGGTCACCATGTAGAGGCTGGTGCACATCATGAAAAACACAAACAGAATGTCTCTAACCATTAATGCAGTTAGAAGTGACATTGTGGTGTAATAGCGAACCTGGCCACTTCGACAGTATGTTTGGGAATATCTAGAGCCCACAGCTGTGAAGTTGGTCTGACCTTTTATGTTTTCAACCATGGGAATATAGAGAAACGTGTTGATGATCCAGATGAAGAGGAGTGACTGAAAAATGCACGTCTCAAGCTTGGATTTAAGCCATGTCCACTTGGAGAGATTAGAACTCATAGTGATGGCTTGGAATGCACTCAGTAGAGAAGTAGTACAGATGGAAAGTCCCCTAGTAACACTGTAGCCATATAAAACTGCCTTACACACAACATCATGGAAAAGGAGCCTGATTGCAAAGAATGCCAGGACATCTGGTACCAGCCTGAACACAATGCTCAAAACATTGACAAGCATCAGATGCGTGAAAATCATATCTATGGGCTTCTTCAGATGAGGCTGAATAAAGAAGGTGTACATGTATAGTATGAAGAGAACCAAGTTTCCTATGAATCCAAGGAAAACTTCTGACAGGAGGAAGAATCCAGAAATTAGGTCTCTTAGAAACATTATCTTAATGAAGTCTCCAGGGTTCTTCTCATGGGATAAGGCAGACCAAGCAAAGACAAATGCATGATGTTGTGAAGTTAGAATGAGTGGACTAGGTGGATGAATATAGTGACCCTCAGAATAGCACAAGGAGGTAGTCGTGAAACTCATACTCTGCAGATGAGACTCAGAGGTGACTCTTCCAAGAATTGGATTCCATTATTTTTGAGAGCCTGAGGGTAGAAATGCCAGGATTAAAGAACTCATATGGAAACACCCAACATGTTAGTGTATGAACCAGGACATATTTGACTCATGTGAAACACAGATTTATATTGTACAGAACTAAAAACCTGAACATCAAGAAAACAAATAAACCAGTTTTTTAAATGTATAGAATTAAGTGGAGAGTTCTCAAAAGATGAAAGACAAATGGGTGAGAAACATTTTTTTAATGTTCAATGTCTTTAGTCATCAGGGAAATACAAATTAAAAGTACTTTGAGGTTTCAACTTACCCAAATCATAAAAGCCAAGATCAATAAAACAAATGTTAGCACATACTGGAGAGGAAAGGAGAAAACTTCCCCATAATGCTAACTGTTACAGCCACTGTGGACATCAGTATGAGGTTCTTCAAACTGGTGAAAAATCAATCTACCACAAGATCCAACTCTCTACTACCTTTTGGCATATGACTAAAGGACTATACACCTTACTACAGATTTACTTGCTTACCCATGTTCATTGATGCTCTGTTCATAATAGCCAGAAATTGGCAACAGCCTAGATGTCCATCAACTTCTGAATACATAATAAAAAATGTGATATTTATATGAATATCATTCAGTTGTTCAGGAAAAGGAAATGATGAAATTTGCAGGTGAATGGATGGAGCTACAAATAATCACCCTGAGTGAAGTAACCCTGTCCCAGAAGGTAATCACTCTGTGACCTCACCACATGGATGCTGGCTTTGCTATTGCTCTTGTACTTTATTGCTAAACAAATATATTCTTAATTTTTTTAATATTACTACAGGATATTACATCACAGAACCAGTGTGTAGGTATTAGTAGTTCTAACCTTGGTTGGGACTCTATTACACAACACTCTTAGCATAAGGATGATTTCAACAATCACCTATTAGAGCTATCCAGGTACTGATAATTAGCTTGATAACTCCAACTTTACTTTCTAAATGATTGTCAGTGTTTATGACAATGGTGTTCATACAATTTGTAAAGGCTCCTGAAATGGAATAGGGAGAGGCTAAAACTGTACATAAGGGTAAACTGTAAGAAATACAAATCTTAACCCAAGAATTTTCTGGCCCAAAAGAGCATTCATGTAATGATAGAGACAACTAATCTGATCAAGAATTGAAGTGTTTTGTCAATTAACACAACATGTAGTGTAACTATTTCGTATGCTTTCAGGAAAGATCATTTCTGCATTCTCAACTATAATTACAATGGATACAGGTTAGAGAGATACAGACAAGAATTTTTCAATCGATCCTGAACTGTCCTAAGAGATGAAAGCAATGAGATGTGCTCACCCAGCATCAAACACAACTCTTTTCACACAGCAAGCAGACCTAAGTCTTAGCTGGGGCCCATAGAGCAGCTCAGTGACTCAGCTCCAGTCCAGCTGAGCTGTGTGCTGGACCCAGTCAAGGCCAGTCAGCATTCCAATGGAAACTTAATCCCCCATGTTCAGTTACAGGCTCATGATATGCAGGGTGAAGTCTATACCCTTAAGGAGATCCTAATTCCATGGCTGGCTTTTCAGATCGAGAGCCTAGAGAGAAGAAGCCATATGATCCACACAGGGACTGGGATGAGCCCAGATGCATTTAAGCCTCTGTCCACAAGACAGACAATGGAGGTTCTTTACATAAACCATGTGGAACCCATGAACCACTGTCTATTAGCCATGGTTTGTGAGGGAACTAATGCACACACATTCTTATTAAATGTCTTAGAAAGGCAGAGATGGCCTTGGCCTCTTCTATGCACAGATCTCAACACAAGCCAGAACACACACTCAATATTCAGGTGAACAGAGTGGAGACTGGCCAACCTGCAGGGGTGTGATGTGCCCAGGGCTGGATGCATCATGAGAGGAAGTATAAAGCAGCACAGGCTGTGGAGACAAAGCAGAAATGGGACCCCAGAGCCTGAGGCTGAGTCTCTGTAACTCCTCTGAATAAACAGACCAAGAAGGAACCTTCCCTACCACCCACTGCTTGGAATGCAGAAGCAAAGGAACAAGAGATATTTGCTCTTAAACCGTGTGCAGTCCTGATGAATGGCTTGCCTAGAAAGAGACCACCTGGAGACAAGGCTCTCTATTCCCACTGTCCCTGGACCTTACTGGGGACACAGGGGAAGCACAATTGTTCTACTGCAGGTTAAGCTGGACTGGCTGTCAATCACAGGTGGGCTGTATCTGCTGCTGTTACTGTCCCTCCCCACCCCACACACTGCAATGGGAAACATAAATCCAGCTGAAGACAACACACTGGACAGACACAATTAAAATAAAAGAAGCAAAAAAGGGTGGGGAAAATGAGAATCAAAAACCAGAGAGGAAAACAATCCTCCCTAACAATATGCAAAACTACACACACACACACACACACACACACACACACACACGAGAAAAAATCCACTATCCTCACACCTTCAGATAGAGTACACCACCAGAATCAAGGAAAATGAGGGCTGAAATGTTCAAAAATCATTCAAGAATCCTAGTTTATGGAGGATCCTTGACCACATTCAGGACCCTAGTTGATGAATGAAATAAGCAAATCAGTTCAGGCAACAGATGAGTGAGAAAGTTAGCAGAGTGGATGGAAGGGTTAGCAGTAGAAAAGGGTAATTAAAGTCAGAAAGGAAAATTTTACAAAGTAATTAGGACTCTGGGAGCAGAGAGAAATGCTGCAAATGATAGAGCCATTCGCTCACATCAGAGGCACAGATGAAAGATGAGATTAAGTAGAGAAGGTATTTCCAGGCTAGAGGATGACATCAAGAATACCATACAGGGGAGTGGACAGATGGCAGAGCAGTTAAGAACATTGTCTGCTGTTCCAGAGGACCTGGAGTTCAATTCCTAGCACCCACAAGGCAACTCATACCTGTCTGATATCCCTTTCCAGGGGATCCAACCACCTCACACAGACATACATGCAGCCAAAACACCAATCAATGCTCATAAAATAAAAATTTAAATTTATTATTATTAAAATAAAGATACCATATATTGAGGTGTATGTAAAGAAACAAGTAAGTGTGAACAGATTTCTGGAATACACTCAACCAACCCAAGGTGAGGTAGAACGTGATAAGTCTACAGGCACAGATGAGTTACCTAACAAAACCAGAGCGGATGCTTCCCAAACTTACAAAAGAAATAATCTTCGAAACACACCCTGAGTAGGCACAACCAAAAAGGAGCCACACAAAGACATGGCATAGTTGAGATATATAAAAAATGTGAATCCCAGAACCACTTATATGTTAGATGGGAAGATTGCCAACCCACCTACTAAGACAGCCATTTGAGAATAACATCAGTTCACAAGCCAGCAACCACAAAAGCATGATAGCATGAAATGAAAGATTCCTAGCTGTGAGAGTCAGCAGCTTTTCAATCATAGATGCTGTGCTCAGCATTTTCTTCCTTGTCATGGAGATGTAAGTTCACTTCAAGACAGGCACAGACCAAGGCAGTCCCCAAAGCTAAGTTGGCAGCTCAGAACTTACTGTACAATTCCTGACAGCACTAGAAAGAGAACATGTTTTGAGAAGGATGATTGGGGAAAGGAAAGTGTGAATGTCATCAGTACCTTGTAGAGAGTACCCACCTGTGAGACCCTGCACTGCCCTGGACAAAGGAAACACCATCAGGATTAAACGTAGACAGCATTTGGGAAATACAAATACTTGTGAAAAGATCAGATTACGGGATGCTACACCAGTACATCTGGAAGTTTGGGGGACATAGAAAAAGGTTTTGGGGCATAGCTTCCCATCAGGGAAATCAGAGCTGTCAGGAGTCATGAGAATGGAATGCTCTTGTGAAGAAATTGAATCTTTGGCAAGAACACATGCTAAGATAGAGAAAGGAAAGAAAATGGTAAAAATGTGTATGAAAGTAGATAGATAATGAGGAAATAAGAATGAGGAAATTCAATAGAAACATGAGACAACGTATCTGATAAGATCACAGTCTTCAAAAGGAGGCTGGGAAAGGGGGACACTGACAGGGACTTCATACCCCTTCTCATCCTCAGACCCAGAAGTTTCAGCATCCTCACTGGAGTTGACTCCATCCCACAGGCAGGTGTGTTGGGGAGCCTTTCTAAACACACTCACAACTGAGTTACACACAGAATGGTAGCATGTTTCCTCCCTATGGGCATGGCTCCCCATCCTACCTGGGCATTGATAGCCTTGTTTTAATGCTTCATTTTAGGTCACCCAGAGGAACAATATATCAGTCTTCCACCTTTAAAATGAGTCTCTTGCTGAACTTATTAAACTAACAAGGTCAGGTGCCTGTGAGGACACACATTTCCCCCAAGCTGAGCTGCACCAGAGAGTCAACTCTGGGATATAAAAGGTCATTAAAAGTTAGTTCTTCTGCAGTGGCAGACATCCCCACAGCCACTCAAACAGGCTGAACACTGAGCAGGACCCCAGAGAACCACTCTCTGTTCCAAAGGAGTCCACTGTGCCTCTTGCTCCCACAGTGTACTTTGAACTTCTTCGTGTTCTATAGAGGGTGTGATGCCAGTCTGTGAAGTTTACTATACAGGGATTATCCATGGCTGTAACACACTGTTTCCCATAGACCCCTATCAGTAATCCCTTCCTATGATTATATGATAATCTGTGATTAATTGTGTCAAATATTCATAATCAACACATACTACACTTCCTGCCTACTTCCCTACCACCACCATGCTATGATTTTGGTTGACTTGAGCTTGTGAAGGTCTTGTGTATACCGTCATGATCTCTGTGAGCTCATATGTGTATCTTCCCTGTTGTGGCTAGAAAACACTGTCTCCTTGAAGTCTTCACCACCTTTGAGTCTTTACACTCTGGCTTAATTATGGTTTTATTCTGTGAAGAGACACCATGTCTGTGGCAACTCTTATAAAGGAAAGCATTTAATTGAAGTTAGCTATCAATTTCAGAGGCTTAGTACATTATTGACATGGCAGGAAACATGGTGGCATGTTGGCAGACATGGTGCTGGATAAAGAGCTGAAAGTTCTATATTGTGATCCACAGGCAGCAGAAGGAGACTCTTTTACATTGTATGCTACAGTGGACATAGCTTGAGCATAGGAGACCACAAAGCCCACCTCCACAGTGACACATTTTCTCCAACAGGGAAATACCTATTCCAACAAGGCCATTCCTCCTAATAGTGCCACACCCTATGGCTAAGTATTCAAATACCAAATTTCCAACTCCACTTGCCCATATATCCCTTAAAGGAAGGATGTGATAAAGACATCTCATTAGGACTGAGTCTAACAGGCCCCTAGACCTTAGCACAAATTATTTCATGATGGAAGTACCATTCAGGCCATAAGATTCAGTGTATAGATAACATCAGTACCCAAAACAAAAAACAAAGACTTAATCCATGCAAGTCCATACTTCTAGGAATGTCTCTAAATGTACTAACCATGCTTTTGACTTCCATAGCTCCACTTCTGGCTAACTGTTCTTGTTAACTGAACTTTATCATCCCAGTATATGGGGGGGGGGGGCTTGTGCTTAAAGGCTCAGCTTGAGAAAAGTTGAGGGATACACTGAGATCCTGTACACTAGTATAGTTACCAGCCAGCTAATAAAGACTCTCTATTGACTTAAACTTGTGTCTGAATAGTCTTCTCTGGTGGATACTCTGAGCACTCCAAAGTCTCTTAGGCTCTCCTTGTTGAGCAGTTGTGGGTCTCTGTGTTAACTGCCATCTACTTTGAGGAGAACCTTCTCTGATGAGAGTTGAGTGAAAACTGATCTATGGTGTAGCGATAGTTAGTCATCATTTTATTGTTGTGTCCTGTTACCAGATGGAACACAAATCACGTGATACAAGGCAGTGTGAGATAACTATGGTGATGATAACATGGACTCTTAACACTGTGAAACTGTAAATTCCAAAAATTCTTGTAAGTTTCCCTGGTCATGGTGTCTTATCACAGCAATAGGGAAGTAACCAAGATAACAACACATGCTTGAGTCGTAGAACATGAATAAAACAAGTGGGCTCTGGCCAAGAATTTTCATTCCTACCGGCTAGCCTTCATAGTCCTGGAAGGTGCTATAAATGCTACCAGAGGTGAAAAGTAATCATCAACCACCCAGCTGGGAAGCCAGTGAAAAATAATAACATGCCTGGCAAGAGTTGCACACTGATGCAACAGTGACATGATTATTTAAGGGGTTTTATGACTGGATTTCAGACACAATTCATGAGATTCAACCCATACCTGGCACAAAAAATCAAACTGAGAACCTGTGGCTAGATAGGGTATAAGCTCTCAGGAAAAGCCTGTACTAGTACCCTACTGAATGGACATAGCATTGAATGAATTCGAATGACTTTACCTATAGATCTCTCAATCCACATCAAGGAAGATTTTTCTTTCAGTAGATAGCAATGAACACAGAGACCCACACATAATTAACATTCAGAAAATAAGAGACTTCAGAATACTCATCCCTAAGAACATATCACACCCCTTCCCTCAAGATTCAAGGATCACTTCAGAAGTGGGAACAGAAAGACTCTTAAGAATCAGAGTTGATGGATGGTTCCAAGGAAGCTGGGTTTTGGACACAGCAGAATTCATGCACATATGAATTCACAGCATTACAAGACTAGGGCAGGCCCAAGACAGACAAAAATCGTAGCATGGAAGGAGAGGGTTAGCACACAGACCCACTCATAACTAAGGAGATATGGGCATTTGGTAGCTGCTTGGAAAGATAGAATAGTTTCCATTAATGTGTGGCCTCTATTATACTAACCTCACTATAGGACAGGAACCACACACAAGATTATTTTTTCTCAATGGACTGAGAGAAACACACACACACACACACATGCACACACACACGTGCACACACACACACAGAGAGAGAGAGAACATTACAAAGAGTGGTATAGTCAGTGAGGTGGAGATGGAATTGGAGGAATTGGGAAGGGTAAATATGATCAAACCATACTTCATAAACTTTTCAAATGATCAGAAAAATTATTTTTAGAACAATTTGGACTTTTCTGGTTGCTAAGATGTGGGATCTACAATCAACTGATTTTCTCAGATTTATTGGCATGGGATCCCATGATCTCATCCTTTAACTGAATCATAGAAGGAAAATACTGATACATTCATGAAATTAAACACAACACAGAAGGGAAAAATGAATTAACCACACCTTCAAAACTAGCTTCTTACCACTACAAAAAAATATAGATTTAAAGATAGAACTTAAAATTTTTTCTACTTAAAAGTCCCCAAATTCTCAATTTTGTATATTGTAATTTGTTTGTTTGTTTGTTTGTTTGCTCACTACAAATAAAGATCTCACTACATACCCCTGCCAGTCCTGAAACTTACTATGGAGACCAAGCTGGCCTAGAACTCATGGGTACACAGCTGTCTCTGCCTCCCTACTGTGGCATCATGACTGGCCAATTTTTGCTTTTAATTCCTACTTTTAGGCATTAAACCTAAAAGTAAAGACTATATGAAATATTCTAAATGGTTGGCGTAGGAGGAAATGGAGGGTTACAATGACATTATAAAGGTACATTTGAGGTATTCAGACTTATTTGCCATGTGAGATGTGAATAATTTTCTGTTCTTTTTATATTTGCTGCATGTGTTGATCATGAATATTTAACACAATTAATTACAGAATTACTTATCACATTATCATAGCAAGAGATTGCTGATAAGGGTCTATGGGAAACAGTGTGTTACAGCCATGGCTAATATCTATACAGTGGACAAAAGTAAACTTCACAGACTGGTATCACACCCTCTATGGAACATGAAGAAGTTCAAAGTACACTGTGGGAGCAAGAGGCACAATGGACTCCTTTGGAACAGAGAGTGGTTCTCTGGGGTCCTGTTCAGTGTTCAGCCTCTTTGAGTGGCTGTGGGGATGTCTGCCACTGCAGAAGAACTAACTTTTAACAACCTTTCACATCCCAGAGTTGACTCTCTGGTGTAGCTCAGCTTGGGGAAATGTGTGTCCTCTCAAGCACCTGGCCTTTTTGGCTTAATAAGTTCAGCAAGAGACTCATTTTAAAAGTGGAAGACTGACATATTGTTCCTCTGGGTGCCCGAAAATGATGCATTAAAACAAGGCCATCGATGCCCAGGTAGAATGGGGTCCATGCCCATAGGGAGGAAACATGCTACCATTCTGTGTGTAATTCAGCTGTGAGTGTGTTTAGGAAGCCTTCCCAACACATCTGTCTGTGGGATGGAATCACCTCCAGTGAGAATGCTGAGACTCCTTGACCTGAGGATGAGAAGGGATGAAGACCCTGTCAGTGTCCCCCTTTCCCAGCCTCCTTCTGAAGACTGTGATCTTATCAGATATGTTGTCTCATGTTTCCTAGTGAGTATAACATTCCCTCATTCTTATTTTCTCTTCATCTCTCTACTTTCATACACATTTTTACCATTTTCTTTCCTTTCTCTATCTTAGCATGTGTTCTTGCCAAAGATTCAACCTCTTCACAAGAGCATTCCACACTCACGACTCCTGACAGCTCTTATGTCCTTCATGAATATCAAACTATGCCCTATGCCGCAGGCCCTTTTTCTGTGCCCTTCAAATTCTCAGATGTACTGGTGCAGGATCCCACAATCTGATCGTTTCACAAGTATTTGCATTTCCCAAACGCGGTCTATATTTAATCCTGATGCTGTTTCCTTTGTCCTGGGCAATGCAGGGTCTCACAGGTGGGTACTCTATACAAGGTACTGATGACATTCAAGCTCTCCTTTCTCCACTCATCCTTCTCAAAACATCCACTCTTTCCAGTGCTGTCAGGAATGCTACAGTAAGTTCTGAGCTGCCAACTTAGCTTTGGGGACTGCCTTTGTCTGTGCTTGTCTTAATGAGCACATACATCTCCATGAAATAAAGAGAAATGTGCTGAGCCCAGCAACTGTGGATGAGAAGCCGCTGACTCTCACAGCTAGGAATCTTTCATTTAGTGCTCTCCTGGCTTTGGGGGTTACTGGCTTGTGAGATGATGTCACTTTTGCATGGCTGTCTTAGTAGGCAGGACGGCAATCTCCCCTTCTAACATCTAAATGGTTCTCGGATCCAGATTTTTTATATATCTTGGCTATGATATGTCTTTGTGCGGCTCCTTTCTGGTTGTGTTCATTCAGGGTGCGTTTGGATAATCATTTCATCGGCAAATTTGGGAAGCATCAGCTCTAATTTTGTTGGTTAATTCATCTGTGCCTGTAGACTTTATCTCACCACACACTAGCCCACCGTGGTGTGGTTGAGTGTATTCCATAGATCTGGACATGCTCACTCCTTTCTTTTTTTTTCATTATTTTTTATTTCTTCAAGTTACATCTCAATCACAGTCCCCTCCCTATTCCCCCTTCAGTCCCACCCTCCCACCCTCAACCACCCCCCATCCTCTTCCCTTTTTTTCTTTTAAGTTTAAGGTATATCTTATTTCCCCCTACAGTTTCCCCTTTCCGTCCAACAAATGGCTCTTTCTCTTATAATAACAAATACAATACAGTATAACAGAGGTAATTAGGCCAGAGTTATGAGGGTTATATGGCTTAACGTACATTCCCAATGACCAGTCCATATGTATTTGGTACCTGACTTTAACATTGTACTATCTAAACATCTCCATGAGTTTAAAGTTCTATATCTGACTCAACATTCATACTAATTGCAACACAATTTTAAAAGTATCTTAAGTATCTTAGAGATACTTAAAAGTATCTCTCTTGACTCCTAAACAACACAAAATTAAATTATGAGACTCTAGCTATCTGTTCTTCAACCACCTCAGAGACCTGAGAGGGATAAATATATCTGATTTTATAGGAAGTACAGGGCCTGCAGCTTCCCAAACTAAGAAATGACATACCAGTGGCTGCCTGGACAGTTCCCATTTTCTCTCCATACATTACAGCATCGATCTTCAGTCATTTGGCTCCGTTTCTCTGACAGACATTGATTGTAGAGCAGGGATTATGAAGGACTTACCTACCCTGTCTTGGCAGAGCTAGGCTGTCGACTTACCTACTTCCAGGTTTTGTACTTTTTGGACAGCATTCTGTCTACAGTTGGAGCAAGGGGCTTTTCCTACCAAGAGATAGGCTTGCGACTAATTCAATCGTCTCCCACTGGAGATTCTTCGATGCTCATCTTCTACTTGGAGGAGAATAGGGGGTGCTGTCAGGAGTTGATATGTCTTGATATAAAAAAATCTAAAGTTACGAAAATATCTTTGAATGCCATATTCTGCAGATCTCTTGAGGTTTTTGAAGAGGCCCTATCTATCTCTTATATTAGGGTAAGCAGATGTTGCTTGTCTCTTAGCAGGTTTATTTCTGATTAGCTTAGCAAGTAACTATAATAGGCTGTCATAGTACCTAACAGAATGACCGGCTTGCATAATCATGTGTTTGCATATCTTAATTACCCTAAACAGTTTATGACAGTTAGTAGTAAAAGGCCGAAATATCACATTTCATCTTTTTTTCTTTACCTCCTAACCCTTCCATCCCATTTCTCTGGGTGGGGTGTCCTTATATAACAGTCCCTCATCTCAGTTGAGAGGTCGCATAAGGGCCAAGAGCCTCTTCATTCACTGGGGATCTACGAAGCAGTACCATCAGTGAAAAGTGTCTCGTTGCCCGGGAGAGAGAACTATTAAACAAACAAACCAATAAGCATACAATAGATAAAAAAGACTAAAAAATAGAAAAAATATAACTAATATATAAAAAATAAATAAATATAAAAATAAGAAGTCTATGTCCAAGTTCCCTTTGGTGTGTTAGTTGTAGTATCGATACCTTCTACTATATAGCTAAAATCCTATTGTAAGTGAATAGATGCCATATGTGTCCTTCTGAGTCTGGGTTAGTTCA
>CAJQZJ010026257.1:8163818-8176539 GCA_907164525.1 Lophiomys imhausi
CTCTGGTTTTTGATTCTCATTTTCCCCACCCTTTTTTGCTTCTTTTATTTTAATTGTGTCTGTCCAGTGTGTTGTCTTCAGCTGGATTTATGTTTCCCATTGCAGTGTGTGGGGTGGGGAGGGACAGTAACAGCATTAGGTACAGCCCACCTGTGATTGACAGCCAGTCCAGCTTAACCTGAAGTAGAACAATTGTGCTTCCCCTGTGTCCACAGTAAGGTCCAGGGACAGTGGGAATAGAGAGCCTTGTCTCCAGGTGGTCTCTTTCTAGGCAAGCCATTCATCAGGACTGCACACGGTTTAAGAGCAAATATCTCTTGTTCCTTTGCTTCTGCATTCCAAGCAGTGGGTGGTAGGTAAAGGTTCCTTCTCGGTCTATTTATTCAGAGGAGTTACAGAGACTCAGCCTCAGGCTCTGGGGTCCCATTTCTGCTTTGTCTCCACAGCCTGTGCTGCTTTATACTTCCTCTCATGATGCATCCAGCCCTGGGCACATCACATCCCTGCAGGTTGGCCAGTCTCCACTCTGTTCACCTGAATATTGAGTGTGTGTTCTGGCTTGTTTTGAGTTCTATGCACAGAGGAGGCCAAGGACATCTACAGTACACCAAGACCTTTTAATGTAAGTAATCTGGGTGCATTAGTTTCCTCCCAGATCATGGCTAAGTGCCAGTTGGCCTGGGTCACATAATGCTACATGGTTTATATAAAGAACCTCCATTGTCTGTCTTGTGAACAGAGGCTTAAATGAATCTGGGTTCATCCCAGTTCCTGTGTGGATCATATGGCTTCTCTCTAGGCTCTTGATCTGAAAAGCCAGCGATGGAATTAGGATCTTCTTAAGGGTATAGACTTCACCCTGCATATAATGAGCCTGTAACTGAGCCTGGGGGATTAAGTTTCCATTGGAATGCTGACTGGCCTTGACTGGATCCAGCACACAGCTCAGCTGGACTGGAGCTGAGCCACTGAGCTGCCCTAAGGGCCCCAGCCAAGACCTAGGTCTGCACAGCTGCTTCTTGTGTGCAATGAGATATGTTTGATGCAGCATCACTCCTGGAGCACATCTCATGGCCTGCGCCTCTCAGGACACTTTAGGACCTCTAGTTTGATTACAGTTTTTATGTCTGTATCTCTCCAACCTGTATGAGTTCCATTGTAACTATGGTCGAGAATGTGAAAATGATCTTTCATAAAGGCATACAAAGTAATCTCACTAACATGTAGATTTCTCATGGTCTTCACCTAGCTAGATACTTGAGTTCTTGGTCAGATTACTTCCCTCCATCATGGCATGAACGATAGGCCAGAATTTTTGGGGGGTTAAGTTTGGTTTGGGGGAGAACTTTCAAATGAGGATCTCAAATAGCTGAAAAATGTTTAACATCCATAGCCATCAGGGAAATGCAAATCAAAACTACTTTAAGATTCCATCTTACACCTGTCAGAATGGCTAAACTCAATAACACAAGCAACATCTTGTGCTGGTGAGAATGTGTAGCAAGGGGAACTCTCATCCATTGCTGGTGGCATTACAAACTTGGACAGGCACTAGGGAAATCAGTATGCTGGTTCTTCAGGAAACTGGAAATCTATCTACCTAAAGACCCAGCTATACCACTCTTAGGATACACCTAAAGAATGTTCCATCCTACCACAAGGACACTTGCTCAATATGTTCCTAGCAGCTTTATTCATAATAGCGAGAAACTGGAATGTCCCTAGGACAACCTAGATGCCCCTTAAATAGTGAATAGATAAAGAAAATATTTACAAAACGAAGTATTACTCACCAGTTTAAAAAATGACATCATGGAATTTGAAGGCAAATGGATGAAACTAGAAAAAATTCATTCTGAGAGAGGTAACCCAGACCCAGAAACAAAAACATGATATGTACTCACTTACAAGTAGATATTAGCTGTAAAATAAAGGATAGCCGTGCTACAATCCACAGACCCATAGAGGCTAAGTAATAAGGAAGGCTCTGGGGATGGGGTTTGGGGTGCTTCAATCTTCCTGAGAAAAGGAAACATATTCTGTAGGCAGACTGGGAGCAAGAGGGGTTGTGAATAGGAGGGAACAGGTGAGGAGGGGTAGAGAGAGAGAGTACAAGGAGAGGCAACCAGAACTGGAAGGAGGCATTTCAGGGGTGACTAGAAACCTTGTGCAGTGGAAACTACGAGGGTGACCCTACTAGCAAGGACTCCTAGTAATGGGGGATACAGAGCCTGGACTGGACATTTTCTGTAACCAGGCAAGACTTCCAGTGTTGGGACTAGGACACTAACCCAGCCACAAAACCTACAATCTGTCCTGCTTGCAAGGTATACTGGAGCAATGGTGGCACAGAACTTGTGTGAGTGGCCAACCCATGACTGGTCTAATTTGAGGTCTACATTAGAAGAGGGAGCCCATGCCTTACATTGCCTGGATGACCAGGAGGCAGAGACTGGATAGCCCAGAGACATACATAGAACCAAACACGACTGGAAAAACAAAGATCAATTACATGATTTCTAATGATGTTGGGCTATAGGTTATAGCAGCTATACTCATAGATCAGTGTCTAGTCCAATTGTTATCAGAGAGGCTTCTCTGGCAGCTGATTGAGCCATGCAGAGACCCACAGCCAAACATTATGCAGAGAGAGAAGGGGTCCAGGTTTGAAGTCTCCATCAGGTCCCTTCCCTCAGAGCTTGGGGAAACTGAGGAAGAGGGTGAGGAGGAATTATAGAAGCCAGAGGGGTGGAAGATACTGGAAAAGTCCTCAGAATCAACTAAGCAAGGCTCATGGGGGCTCACAAAGACTAAAGCAGCAACCTGAGAGCCTGCACGAATTTGTACTAGGTCCTCTACCTATATATTATGGTTGGTGGTTTGGTGTTTTGGAGGACTCCTGACAGTGGGGGTGTCTCTGATACTTTTGTCTGATTCTTTTTGCCTGTTGAACATTTAAAGAAAGTGTTCCTCGCTTTGTCTTTCTTCTTTTAAAACCTTTAATTGTATGCATTTTTTAAATTGGGTTTTTTTTCTTGATGTTCAGGTTTTTAGTTCTGTACAATATAAATCTGTGTTTCACATGAGTTAAATATGTCCTGGTTCATACACTAACATGTTGGGTGTTTCCATATGAGTTCTTTAACCCTGACATTTCTACCCTCAGGCTCTCAAAAATAATGGAATCCAGTTCCTAGAAGAGTCACCTCTGAGTCTCATCTGCAGAGTATGAGTTTCACGACCACCTCCTTGTGCTATTCTGAAGGTCACTATATTCATCCACCTAGTCCACTCATTCTAACTTCACAACATCATGCATTTGTCTTTGCTTGGTCTTCCTTATCCATGAAAAGAACCCTGAAGACTTCATTAAGATAATGTTTCTAAGAGACCTAATTTCTGGATTCTTCCTCCTGTCAGAAGTTTTCCTTGGATTCATAGGAAACTTGGTTCTCTTCATACTGTACATTTACACCTTCTTCATTCAGCCTCATCTGAAGAAGCCCATAGATATGATTTTCACACATCTGATGCTCGTCAATGTTTTGAGCATTGTGTTCAGGCTGGTACCAGATGTCCTGGCATTCTTTGCAATCAGGCTCCTTTTCCATGATGTTGTGTGTAAGGCAGTTTTATATGGCTACAGTGTTACTAGGGGACTTTCCATCTGTACTATCTTGCTACTGAGTGCATTCCAAGCCGTCATTATGAGTTCTAATCTTTCCAAGTGGACATGGTTTAAATCTAAGCTTGAGATGTGCATTTTTCAGTCACTCCTCTTCATCTGGATCATCAACATGCTTCTCTTTATTCCCATGGTTAAAAAAGTAAAGGGCCAAATCAACTTCACTGTTGTGGGCTCTAGATATTCCCAGGCATATTGCCAAAGTAGCCAGGTTCGTTATCACACCACAAGGTCTCTTGTAACTGCCCTAATAATTAGAGACATCCTGTTTGTGTTTCTCATGATGTGGACCAGCCTCTACATGGTGACCCTTCTATTCAGACATAACAGAAGAACATGGCATGTCCACAGTTCCAGCATCTCTCTCCAGGTATCTTCTGAACTGACAGCAACACACAGCATCCTTCTGCTTGTGGGATTCTTCATGTTTTTCTATTTTGCAAACACCTGTGTTACATTCTATTCACTTTACGGACCCAGGAGCAGTCCATTATTGGATCTGATTAGTGGACTTTTATCCTCAGGATACCCAATCATCTGCCCTTATGTGCTGATGAACAATAGGAAAATTATTTCCAAATTCATTTCTTCCTGTTCAAACGTTAAATGTATCTTTTCTACAAGAGGATGCCATGGCTAATTTACAGACTATACTCCCCTCTGCCTCAGAAGATTCTTTACCACATCTGAGCAGAATAACCATAGTTCCTGAGCACCTAATTATCAGATAGTGGGAATTGACAGATACTGCATTTTTTTAAGGACAGGGCCCCATGCAGGGTTTTTTAATGATTTATTTATTTATTTTATATGCATTGGTGTTTTGCTTCTATGCATGTCTGTGTCAGGGTGCCAGATCTCCTAGAACTGGAGTTATAGACAGTTGTGAGCTGACATATGGGTGCTGCAAATTGAACCCCGGTCCTCTGGAAGAGCAGCTAGTGCTCTTAACCACGGAGCCATCTCTTCAGCCCCTCATGTAGGGTTTTTTAGAGATGGTAGGTTTTTTGCATGAAACTTTTAAGCCTTAATATCACAAGAATAAAGACTAATACCAATTTTTGTATAATTATCTGCTTAAATTTTATCCTGTTTATATATGCTAAATATATATTCATATATATAATACTTATATATATATATAAGTATTATAACTTTGTTTGCTTGTTTGAACTCCTTCACATATAGAGAATAGAAAATTTACTGCTACATTCATTATTAATCTTCTTCTATAAAATTGTGCTTACCTGGGAAATTTTTCTAAATTTTACAATCTTATCATGAGTGTTCCAGGCACTATATTCATGGCAGAAAATTAATAACTGAACAAAACAGGAAAATGAAAGCTAGAAGATTGTAAACTATATTTATAGTATAGAAAAGGAATATCTTTACTGAAGAGATGGCTCTGTGGGCAAAAGCACTTACCATACAAGTATGAATTTGGAATTTGTATCCTCAGAGCCCATGTAAATGCCAAGTGGACATGGCAGCCTGCCTATTTTATTTTAGACTCAGAATTTCCCCAGACATGCTTGCTTCGGCAGGACATATACTAAAATTGGAATGATACAGAATTTCCTCAGAGGAATTCCTCAGGGATTCCCCAGAGGAAGCCAGATGGCAAGACTCACCATATTGGTGAGCTCTGGGCTTGACTGAAAGACAATAAATAAGGTAGAAGAACAATGGAAGATGATTCCTGACATCAACCATGGACCTATATGTGCATGTGTTCACATGTGTATATGCACTTGTGTGAGAGCATCCACACACATGCAAACCTGCATACTTGCTTTCATAATGATAAGCACACATATATTACACAAATACTTTTGTAAAATAATTCCATCTATGAAATTAATTTCAACTAAATGTGTCTCTTTGTGTCCCATAATCCTTCATCAGGTATGCATGACTCTTAGCTTCCTGTCATCATTTTCTTTAAACATTATTTTGAAAAATTCATTGACCACCTGAGGTCTCCTCAGCCCTGGCCATTGGTACCCGCATCTCTTCTCAGGATCTACCTGTTGTGAATGCAGGCAATCACACTACTACAGACAGGGAAGTGAAGCTTGAATGTCAGATTGACCGACTTGAGAACTTGAGGTGTATTGAGTTAGTTATTTTGTTTTCTCCTAACATTTATTATCACCATTAGTAGTTATGACCTTCCCTCTTTTTATTTTTATTGATTTTTTTACATCTCAATTGCAGTTTCCCCTCTCTCTTCTCCTCCTAGTCCTTCCCCCACCTCCTCTCTGCACCACCCCTCATCCACTCCTCCTCCATTTCTCTTCATAAAAGGGCAGGCCTCCCGTGGATATCAGTCAAATATACCATGTCAAGTTGCAATAAGAATAGGCACCATCCCTCCTAAGACTGAACAAGGCAACCCAGGAGGAGGAAAAGTGTCCCAAAAGCCAGCAAGATTCAGAGGCGGCCATTTGTAGGGAGTTAGAATAATTAAATTAGATTTAGAAAATATATAGGGGTTTCTAATACAGTCTCTTAATTCGGGGCATGAAGATCAACTTGGCTGTGAGTGATTAGCTTATCAGCTTGTAGAAAAACAAGGTTGAAGTCAGGAAAAACAGGAAAGACTTAATGGACTGCAAAAACAAGGTTGAAGTCAGGAAAAACATGAAAGACTTAACGGACTGAAAAACAAGGTTGAAGTCAGGAAAACAGGAAAGACTTAATGGACTTAAGAAACAAAGTACCTGGCCTGACATTGTTTTCAGTTGCTAAGTGAGCGGAGCCCAAATTAAGCTGAAACAGAGTTCCTCCTATTTAAGGACAGTGCATGGAGCCCCATAAAAAAGAAGAGGCCCCTGATGCTAGAGAGCTCCGAGAGTCCTGCTGAAAAAAAGTGCTGGCCATCATTTGATGGCCAGATCTCCCTGAGGCAGAAAGAAGCTGGTGATCAAAGAAAGCCTGAGCAAGACACCAAAAGGCTAAGGACTAAACCCTGTGGCTCAGCTTTTGCCTAGAGGGGTTTGATCTGTTCGAACAGTGGCCTAAAGGAAACTGTGCCTGACTTTAAGGACTGAGCAGAGTTGCGGATGCAGTCTCTCAGAGAGAAGAAAGCATTAAGCCTTATTTAAGGGAAGACTGTGATAGCCAATTTACCCTGACGAACATGCATCTGAGAGAGCCAGAAAAAGGACTGCTAAGTGCGTTAAAGAATCTACAACAAAGACTGTGTTCCTGACAACTGCGGACCTGCCCCAGAGACTGTATCCTTCTAAAAGGTTAGGAAAATAATTATCAATAGGTTAGTGGTTAGGTTAAAGGGATTGTAGGAATTTGCAGGATTAATAGTTAAGAAATTGTTATTATTTACTATAGGTGAATATAGTTAATAAATAAATACTTAATAATAAAAAGTTCGGTTACAGCCATTACTCCCACTGTTTGGAGTCCCACAAGAAGATCAAGCTACACAACTGTAACATACATGCAAAGGGACTAGGTCAGTCCCGTGCATGCATCCTGGTTTAGGTTCAGTGTCTGTGCACCCCTATGAGCCCAGGTTAGTTGATTCTGGGAGTTCTCTTGTGGTGTCCTTGACCCCTCTGGCTCCTACAATCCTTCCTCCTCTCTTCAGGAGGATTCCCCAAGCTCCACCTAATGTTTGGCTGTGGATCTCTGCTTCTGTTTCATCAGTTGCTGGATGAAGTCTCTCTGATGACAGCTGGGCTAGGTAGGAGTAAGCTATACTCATACCAATCTGTGAGTATAGCAGAATATCTTTAGGAATCTTTTCATTGACTTCTTTTTTCCAGTCCTCTTTGGTCCTATCTTAGGTCTCTGGGCTATCCAGCCTCTGGATCCTGGTCCTCCAGTCAGTATCAGGCATGGGCTCCCTCTTGTGGCAAAGGTCTCAAACTGGACCAGTCATTGGTTGGCCACTTCCACAATTTCTGCACCTCCTTTACCCCAGCACATCTTGTAGGCAGGACAAATTGTAGGTTGAAAGTGTTGTGGCTGGGTTGGTGTCCCAATTGCTCCACTAGAAGTCTTGCCTGGTTATGTGAGAACTCGACAGGAGATGGTGAGTTCAGGCTCGGTATCCCCCATTTCAAGGAGTGTTAGCTGGGGTAACCCTCTTGGATTCCTGGGAGTTTCCATTGCTCTTGGTTTCTGCCTCATTCCAAAGATGGCCACCAATTCCAGTTGTCTCTCCCAGTACTGTCTTCCTCCATCCTCCTCCCATCTTATCCCTCCTATTCTCATCCCTTTTACCCCCTCCCTCCCCACTTCACCTGGGATGTCTGTTCTAATTCCCCTTTCCAGGGAAATCCATGTGTCCTACCTTGAGTCCTCCTTGTTACTTAGCTTCTCTGGGTCTGTGGATTATAGCATGGTTATTCTTCACTTTACAGCTAATATCCACTTATAAGTGAGCATATATCATGTTTTTCTTTCTGGGTTTGGGTTGCCTCACAAAGGATGATTTTTTTTTTTTACTAGTTCCATGTATTTGCCTCCAAATTTCATGTTATCATTGTTTTTAACAACAGAGTAATACTCTGATGTGCAAATGTACCACATTTTCTTTATCCATTCATCAATTAAGGGACATCTAGGTTGTTTCCAGTTTCTGGCTATTATGAATAAAACTGCCAGGAACACATTGATCAAGTGTCTTTGTGGTACCATGGAATGTCCTTTGGGTATATGCCCAGAAGTGGTATAGCTGGATCTTCAGGTAGATTGATTCACAATTTTCCGAGAAACTCCTGTATCATTTTCCAAAGTGGCTGTACAAGTTCTCATTCCTACCAGCAATGGAGGAGTGTCCCCCTTGTTCCACATTCTCACCAGCACAAGCTGTCACTTGTGTTTTTGATCTTAGCTATTCTGACAGGGGTAAGGAGGGATCTAAGAGTGATTTTGATTTGCATTTCCCTGGTGGCTAAGAATTTTCAACATTCTTTAAGTGCTTCTCAGTCATTTGAGATTCCTTTGTTAAGATGTCTCTGTTCATATATGTACCCCATATTATAATTGAATTATTTGGTTTGTTGATGCCTAGTTTCCTGAGTTCTTTATATATTTTGGAAATTAGTGCTTTGTCAGGTGCATGGTTAGTGACGAGCTTTTTCCATTCTGTGGGCTGGTATATTGTCCTGTTGACAGTAAGTCCTTTGCTTTACAGAAGCATCTCAGTTTCACAAAGTCACATTATTTTTTTCATTAATTAATTTGTTTATTTTACATCCCAATCTTTTTTATGTTTATTTATTACTTCAAGTAACATCTCCATCACAGTGCCCTCTTTCCACCCTGTAGAAAAAAAATGGCTAATTAAATTATTTACTAGCATTTATATTATATTAATTGGTTCGGTGGCTGTTAATCCTTAACTCGCCATTATAAATGAATATACACAGACATCAGGTGGATTTTAACAATCCTTGGTCTGAATTGTGCAATCCTAACCCATCTAAGCTAGTTCATAATTCTATCACCCAAATATGACCCTATATGTACATACGTCCCTTTGTACTGCTATTCTCCACGCTATGCCAGTGTTCCAGGCCACGTGGAATGATCTTCTTTAATCTACCCCATGGCATGTGTTCCTCCTTCTTCCTGCTCCTGGCTTCTCCTTCTCAAGATACTCTCTGTCTCAGAAGCCCACGCACCTTAGTCCTGCCTACCTCTGTCTTTGCCCAATCTCCAAGCCTCAGCATTGATTTAACCAATCAGAGACAATTTAAATAACAGACAGCAAACAGGACCAATTAATTAACATTTATAATGCTTAACACCATCCCATCAATTCCCTCCTTTCGTCTAATAAAAAGGCTAAATTTTTTAACTCATATAGTAAAAGTTATATACATAATGTATAGCCTATTTGTATCAGGAAATCTTGAAGAAAAAACCTAAATATTTTTTATCATTTCCTATATTTCCTTTTAAATCCTAAATATCTCAAGTTCAATTGAAATTTTATATCTGTTATGGCTTCAAGCCCATCAAAGCAGAAGAAGGGATAAAGTTATTATCTGAGTGAGTAGGAAACATAGTAGAGCAGCTTCCAAAAAGTAAAATGACAGTTTGCTGCCTAGACAGTCCCAAATAATCTCTCGATACTGTTGGTGCATCATCTTCAGCCCTCTGGCCAAGCATATCTCACAGACATAATTTGCAGCAGGGAATGAGAAGGATTTTCCCACTCTGTCTCTGCAGAATCAGGCCATTGACTTACCTGCATTTAAGCTTTGGTTCATCTTTGGACTGTATATAGTCTGTTGTGAGAGCAGGGGAATTTTTTCCCAGTAGGAATTATCTCCTGATGGGAGATTTCTTTTTGATGATCATTGTTTTCTTCCAAGTCAAATGGGGGCTGTCAGGAGCTGACTGTCTTAAGTCAAACAATTCTTAAAATAATAAAAACATATTTAAATGCCATTTTCTGTATGCTTCTGAGGGTTTTGAAGACATCTATTGATTTATTTATAAATCTATCTATCTATCTATGAGCAAACTGTATATTTTTAACCATTTACTATCTGTTTAACCTATGAAGTCTACTTTGTGATAAATTAAGACTAGTATTTGACATGACCAGGAGCTTGACTGTCCAGTCATCAACCTGTATTACCCAATGTCCAAAACAGATTGAGATAGCAATCCATAAAGGATTGGAAGTAAACCTGTACATTTAAATGAATTGTATAGACACAATACCTTACATAAGAGTTGAAATATACATATGTGTCAAAATATAAAATTCTATACCACTGAATCAAAATTAATCTTTTTAATCAACATACAAAATTCTATACCAGAATGTCAAAGGATAACCTTATTTTGAGAATAACAATAGCTCTAAGTTTCAGAAAGAATTCAATAATCTACCCTTATATCTTATCATTTCTATATTATATACACATATTCCCCCTCTTTTTCTTTTTAAGTCCCCCCATATAAGAAAGAAAGAAGGATAGAGAAAAGAAAAAGAGAGAAATCCCTGAGTCTAACCTCCTATACCTTGCTTAACAAGACCATATAACAATTTGTAACCATTACTTCTAAACAGTTTTTTATTTATAACATATCAAATAATTAAAGAATCATCCACCCCACTTTTTTGGAATGGGGCATTGCTCTTTTAAAATTGCTTCCTGCTGAATTGGGTCATAGAAAACCTGTTTAGGAGCCCAAATAAACTGGAAAAAAAATGGTTAAGCAAGTTAATAGTAACATTTGTTGTCCAGTCTCTATATGCTCAGCAATTTGAATGTCCTGAGTAGTTTGTAGTCTGAAGCTGGATTTTGGGTAGGAAAGTTCATGGCTTTATTGAACTCCTGGAACAGTCTGTGAGGCTGGACCATCTGGGCTTGTCTTGTCTTCTTTGGTATTTGATACCTTTGCTCTGAAAATATATAATTTCTCACAATTAACATATCTCTCTCTATTTTTTTCTTTCGAGATAGGATTTCTCTGTGTATCCCAAACTCATGGAGATCAGCCTGCCTCTGCCTCCCAAGTGCTGGGATTAGAGGCTCACACCATCATGCCCAGTGATTAACATATCTCTTTTAGGGGAAAAATGACTCTTAAAACCTGTTTTCCTGTTTTTAAGATACCCACACCTAAGGAGACTGGCTTGTGACCATTTTCTCTTTATGTCTCACAAGTAACTTATTTCTCTCTCTCTCTCTTTTTCTTTTGAGACAAGATTTCTCTGTGTATCCCTGTCCTTGTGTACTTTATTAACATATTATATATATAATTAGATATACTAGTTCTAGAGGGGAATCTTGTGCACTGTATTTTGAGATGCTGTTTTCAGTTCCCTGAGATCTGTTTCCCACCCTGCCTCAGGCATTGTTATGAACTATTTCCCATATCAATGTGATGCTAAGAATTCTCCCTAATATTCCCTGATTGGAAAATAAAAGTTTCTGACAGCCTGTAGCTGAGCAAAGAGAGAAGAAGAAGGAAGGACTGGTAATTGGGTGGTGGGTCTCAGAGGAGACCACAGAGAGAGAGAAAGAGAGACAGAGAGGAGGAAGGAGTCACCACTAGGAAGCATGGGCCATGAACATGTGGCCAAGAGCAGCTTGCCCTGAGGACTGGTCTGATGGAGCAGCAGCCACCCAGGAGTCACCAGATTGGCAAGTGAAGAGCATTTATCTAATTTTTTTAAAGGTGGTAAAATTATTATAGCTCTCAACCTGTTCAGCTTAAGGCCCACAGCTAATTAATAAAATGTGTTTACTTGGAAACCAGAGGGTTTTAAGGGTGACACAAACCCCCAGAATCATTATTCCAACAACAAACTAGCCATCAAATAAGTGTAAATATGGCTGGAGAGATGGCTTAGTTGTTAAGAACACTGGCTGCCCTACCAGAGGATCAAGGCTCAATTCCCAGCACCCACACAGTTCACAACTGTCTGTAACTCCAGTTCCAGGGGATGTGACACCGTCATGCAGACTCACAGGCAGGTGAAATACCAATGCACATAAGATAAAAATAAAGCTTTAAAAATAAATAAAGAAATGAAAGTCAAAACTACACTGAAATTCCATGTTACCCCAGTCAGAATGACATCACTTTCCACCTCCCTTTCCTCCTTCCAGCCCCTCCCATTTGCTCTTCCTGAAACCCCTCTCATAACTCTCAAGTTGATAGCCTCTTTTTCTTTATTATTATTACATATATACATGTATGTGTGTGCAAATACATTTATGTGTTATGTGCCATCAATACATATATATGTATATATGGGGATATATATTATATATATATATATATATATGAGAGAGACATGAATCTTTAAGAGTGTGGCACCTAGGAAGTTGACCATGGTGCAATGGAAGACCCCACACAAGGAGTTTGTGAATAACACAAATTAGACTCACTGAATTATATTTTTTGCCTGTTTTATTTTATTTTATTTTTTATAATAATTTATTTTTTATTTCTTCAAGTTACATCTCAATCACAATCCCCTCCCTACTCCCCCCTCCAGTCTCACCCTTCCACCCTCCTCCCCCTCAACCCCCC
>CAJQZJ010026257.1:8191539-8219550 GCA_907164525.1 Lophiomys imhausi
CGTTACTCCAGCTAGCTTGAACTCAGCTGTGCCAGCAGAAGTTCCATTTAGTGACTTGAAGATTTGGAATATTTGAGCTTAGCGAAGGATTTGAGTTTCCCAGCTGAGAACTCCCATTCCCTGAGCTTCTGTTACCTTTCAAAATGCCAGCACACTTCCAATTGTCCATATAATTAGCTTTCCACAACCCCACACAGCTGTCATCTCCTGAAGATGCTAGTACTGTTCCTGTTATTTTTCCACTTACCCTCCAGACCTGAGAATTATGATTATCAATCTGAGCCACTGTATGGATTTCAATTTTTTTGGCGCCCAAAGAAGTTCTTTCCTGACAGGTTATAATGTGAAAAGTCTTATATCTTTGGTTGCTATTACCAGGATAGGAAATATCTTCCCAAATTCGGAGCAAATGCAATACTATGCAAAGGATCCATGCCTGTCATAAAAGTCTCAGCTTTTGCATATCTCCTCGTGTTTTCATTGTGTTCAAAGATCTGAACCTTGGCCGTTACATTTGGGGTGTTTTCATCGCTTCTCACAGCTATCATGGGGGAATGGGAACGAGAGCTGGAAGGGTTCCAAGAAAAACAGCTGCAGCACAGCTTACATGAGATCTCCTGCTGGAGAGACCTCTGGCTGAGATTCATGACATCTGGGGCCTCATATAATCTTACTATACCATCTGCTGAACAGGTTGCTATCATCAGACCCGTATGTTTGGGAGCGAATTTCACACAGTGACAGATGTTCTGCTACCCACTAGAGTTGTCCTCTTCACCCAGTGACTCTGTCCTCAGAGCTTATCATTTGATTCTCCTACTATTTCTTCCCACACAGCTGCTGTTCGGGCAAAAGAACAGGAAGCCAAAACTTGTCCAAATTCAGGATGGGCCCACGTCACACACCATACAGATCCACTATGTGTCTTCCAGCTAGCAGTTCAATGCCAATCCCCGCTTTCACTTTTATCCCAGACTTTAACACTCTGGTCGCTGGAGCAGGTGGCCATACATGGAAGTCGAAAGACACATCATGGATTAGACCGTTGTGGTCCTCTGCGATGTCGCTACCTTCTGCCCGGCCTGCTTCCAAGAAGGCAACACTGAGGCCCGCAGCCCTCAGACCATCGAGGAGGCACATATGGCACGTTGGCCCACGTCGCCCCCTCAAAATAGTTTTAAGCCTTACCTGATGGCTAAGGTTTTGAACATCCATTTTTAATCCTTTGTAGTTATTTATATCATCTTTTTTTTATTTATATATGCTTCTGTATGAGGATTTTGCCTGCATATTTGTGTATGCACCATATACAAGTACCCGGTGACCCTAAGCCTCAGGAGAGGTCATCAGATCCTGTTTAGTTGATAGGTTAAAGGGGTTGTAGGAATTTATAGGATTAATAGTTAAGAAACTCTTGGTGTTTGTTATAAGTGAATATAGTAATAAATAAATAAGTGTTAAATAATAATTTAAAAGTTCAGTTACAGGTGGCACCCAATGTAGTAGGACATTATGGGTAACTTGGCTTTCAAAACTGTAGAGGAAACTGCAAATTTTGAAACTATGGAACCAGTGGTTGACAAAATGGCAATGTTTGCAGCTGAATTATGTCCTATTTTCCTGTCAGACCAGATGTTTTATGTTGTTTGCCTTTTCCTCTTTTATTGGTTTATCATAAAGAAGTCAGCCTCACAATTAGAAAGTTCACAAATGCAAATTGAGGAACTAAAGAAAAATTTTCCAAAGATGGTAACTGCAATTGACAACTTTTCAATGGTTGAAACAGGGAAACAGGAGGAGGTGTAACGCAGTGCGGCCACGTCCTGCACCTCGTACCTTCCTATCTAGGTCTCCAAAGCCTTTACATGAGGCAGCCACAGCAGAAGATCAGGCAAGTAATGGTGTGAAACCAAGTGCGCCCCCAGAGGAGCCACTTGGTACTTCACAGGCACCATTAGGTTTTCCAGTAATTTATCAAAATAGGCCTGGTGTTAATGAAGGTCAACCCAATCCAGAATTAACATGGTATCCAATTGATATGTTGGATTTGAAACGATTCAAATAGTGTATTGTGTCTTATGGTATCCATTCAGGCTTTGTCAAGCAAATGCTTAATAACTGGGCAATGCACCATAGAGTCATTCCTCAGGATTAGAAGGGACTGGTATTAGCTGTGCTGGAAGGTAGCCAGCAATTACAATGGTTTTCATGGTGGAGACATGAAGCTACAAAGTTAGCACAACAAAATATGGGAAGGGGAATAAATGTTACAACCGATCAAATACTTGGTGAGAGACGGTATGCTGACTTAAGGGAACAAATTCATAAGGATGATACTGCAATTGAACAATGCTGTAATACAGCTTTAAGGGCCTGGGACAGGATTACAGAAACTGGAGAAAGATATGTTTCATATATTAAGGTTAAACGAGGTCCGGAAGAAATCTTTACTGACTTTTTACAAAGGTTGACTTCAGCTGTGGAGAGAGATGTACCAAACCCTGATATCAGACAAGAGTTAATAAATACCTTGGCATTTGAAAATGCCAATGTCCAATGCCAAAGAGTAATTAGACCATTAGAGGCTCGAGGAGCCCCAATAGACGACTGGATAAGAGAAACAACAGATATTAGTTCTCAAGAATATCAGACTAATATCATTGGACAAGCCATTGCTAGGGGTTTTAATCGATGCTTTAAATGTGGTGAATTTGGTCATTTCCAAAAAGATTGTACAGCTACAATTTCCAGAGCTCAAACTGATTTCAGAGTTAAAAATAACAGGTATCATGGTTCTACAGTACGTGGTCATAACAGAGAACAAATGGTTTCTGATAACAATGGAATGTCAAGGTCTCCAGGTTTTTGCACTAGGTGTGGAAGAGGTAAACACTGGTCCCGGGATTGTCGATCAAAAACAGATGTCACAGGTAACCCTTTGCAGGGAAATGAGGGGAAGGGCCTGCGGGTTCAAGGCCCCAAATCAAAAAAACTGAACCGTCATCCATCAGCCACTCAGAGGGAAATAATGAATCAGGAAGAACAAAATTAAATGTGGTCGATCTTCTGCATGCAAATGAAGGCCATGCAGTTTTAGATCTGGCCACAGACAAGTTCATTACATTATCCAACACAAATGAATGCCATACGTTGACCACAGGCATTTATGGTCCTTTACCATCACAGACAATAGGTTTAATCTTTGGAAAAAGGGGATTCACTTGTCAAAGATTTTTGGTACATCCAGGTGTTATAGATGGAGATTGTAAAGAAGAAATTAAAATTATGGTATCCATATGGAAAGAGGTGACGATTAAGGCAGGGGATAACATTGCTCAGCTGCTGTTGTTTCCATATGCTAAGGGAAAGTCTGCTCCAGTACAAAAAACAAGAGCATTTGGGAGTACTGAAAAAGGTGTATATGGCAAACAATGGTGAATGACCAGAGACCAAAATTAAAAATAAGAATGAATGAAACTGAAATTGAAGGATTGGTGGACACAGGAGCAGATGTCACTATTCTCTCTCACAATTCTTGGAATCTAAATTGGCCACTTCAAAAGGTCCCTACACATTTTATAGGGATTGGTAAAGTGTCCCATGTTAAGCAAAGTGTACAATGGATTGAATGTGTTGGACCAGAAGGGCAAAAAGTGAAATTAAGACCTTATGTGGCTGACATACCTATAAATTTATGGGGAAGAGATCTTCTACAACAATGGGGTACTCAAATTAATTTTCCTGCCATCCCAGAAACAACAAATGATGAAATGATGGATGTACATGTAGAAGGTATTGATACAGATACTCAAGAGCAATCACAAGGTGTGTCCAGTGTCCAAACACAGGACCCCTCAGGCATAGAGTTTCCAAATTTATACTAGGGGCCACTGCTGAAATTCCAACAGCCCTACCCTTGAAATGGTTATCAAATAATCCGGTGTGGCAAGAGCAATGGCCCACAACAAAGGAAAAATTGGAGGCTCTTGAGCAATTGGCAAAAGAGCAGCTGGAAGCTGGTCACATAGAAGAGTTTACCAGCCCATGGAATTCTCCAGTATTTATGGTAAAAAAGAAATGGAGAATGGTAACAGATTTAAGATCTGTGAATAAAGTAATTCAGCCAATGGGTCCTTTGCAGTGTGGTATACCATTACCTTCTTTACTACCAAAGTCATGGCCGTTAATAATAATTGATTTAAAAGATTGCTTTTTCACAATACCATTGCATAAAAATGATAGGGAAAGGTTTGCTTTCTCTGTACCTACTTTTAATAATAGTAGGCCAATCAAGAGGTATCACTGGAATGTACTTCCACAGGGAATGTTGAATAGTCCAACTTTATGTCAATATTTTGTACAAAAACCATTGGAAATAATCCGTAGGCAATTTCCTCAATCTATTATTTATCATTATATGGATGATATTTTGTTGACCAATTCTGATGCTGGTACTTTAGAGAGCTTATTTAAGGAAACACAGAAAATTCTGACACTGTGGGGGTTACAAATTGCTCCTGAAAAAATACAAAGAGGAGATTCAGTCAACCACTTGGGTTATAAGATAAGTCAACAAAGAATAAGACCACAAAAGGTACAGATCCGTAGAGACCAATTGAAAACTCTTAATGATTATCAAAAATTAATGGGAGATATTAATTGGCTGAGACCTACCCTTGGATTAGTATGTATGAGTTAACTAATTTGTTTCAGACATTACAAGGGGATTCAAATCTAAATAGTCCAAGATGTTTAACTGCTGAAGCAGAAAAAGAACTACTTCTTGTAGAACAAAGATTACAGGATGCATATATAGATAGAATTGATCCTGAACTTGATTGTATTTTGGTCATTTTACCATCAACTCATTCTCCTTCAGGACTTATTATGCAACGGGAAGATATTATTATGGAATGGATTTTCTTACCACATAAACAAAGAAAAAATTAAAGACCTACTTAGAAAAGATAACGGAATTAATTGTGAAAGGAAGGATAAGATTATGTCAATTGTCAGGAATGGACCCAGCCGAAATAGTAGTGCCTCTTACTAATGCTGAGATTAGGTCCTTGTGAGTAATCAATGAGGATTGGCAAAGAGCCTGCAGTAATTATCTAGGAGAAATTAACAACAAATTTCCAAAAAGCAAGTGCATATAATTCATAAAAAGAACTAATTGGATTCTTCCACGTATTGTAAAGGAAACACCAATTCCTGATGCACCAACCTTCTATACTGATGCTAACAAAATGGGAATGGCAGGTTATAAAACAGACAAAACCAGCAAGGTAATCAAAAGTCCATATACATCAGTTCAAAAAGCAGAATTGTATGCAATCCTTATGGTGTTATTAGATTTTTCTGAACCTCTTAACATAATTACTGATTCTCTATATGCAGAAAAAGTTATGTTGAATATAGAAACTGTTGAATTCATTCCTGAAAATTCAGAATGAACTTCTTTATTCATTCAATTGCAACAAGTCATCCGAACTAGAAATAACCCATTATATATAACTCATATTCGGTCTCATACAGGTTTGCCAGGTCCATTGGCACAAGGAAATGAGGAGATTGACCAGTTACTAATAGGAAATGTGCTAGAAGCTTCCAAATTCCATGAGAAACATCACATTAACAGCTTTAGTTTAAAGAGAAAATTCTCTATCACTTGGCAACAAGCCAAAGAAATAATTAAAAAGTGTCCTACATCTTCTTTTTATAACCAAATTCCATTACCTGCAGGTAGTAACCCTAGAGGTACAAAAAAGAATGAGATTTGGCAAATTGATGTATTTCATTTTGCAGATCATAAATGGTATGATGTACATATCTTTGGAAAACAAAGATATGTACATCATACCATTTATACGTACTCAGGGTTTCAATGGGCAACTGTTTTAAGTTCTGAAAAGGCTGATTGTGTTATTACACATTTATTAGAAATAATGGCATTTATGGGTATACCTGTGCAAATTAAGACTGATAATGCTCCTGCATATGTATCTTAAAAATGAAACAATTCTTTGCCTATTATAATATAAAGCATATTACTGGTATCCCACACAATCCTACAGGACAAGCAATTGTAGAAAGAGCTAATCGTACCTTAAAAGAGATGCTTAATAAACAAAAAGGGGAATTAAGGAATCCCAAGGACAGATTGCACAATGCTTTACTAACTTTGAATTTTTTGAATGTCAGTGAAAAAGGTACCACTGCAGCTGAGAGATGCTGAGTTATAGAAAAAACTGAGGAACTAAATCAACCAATATACTATAAGGATATTTTGACTTTAGAATGGAAACCTACACTAGTTTTAAGATGGGAACATGGGTATGCATATGTATCTACAGGAAATGAGAAAATGTGGTTACCAACAAAACTTATAAAGATTAGATCTGACCAGGGAGAGCCTCTTAATAGCTGAGACATAAATGTCTTTGTATGGTAAGAACTGTCCGATGTTCATAATATTCCATTCTTTCATTTAGCATGGATGGAGTTTATGCTTCAAATGGACTTACAGAATTAATCTATGCCTTTCTCCTCCTTAAACTTAGAGAAAATAGCTGGCTATCCCAGGAATTGGCCAATATCTAAAATTTTTTAAAGGGTGCCCAAAAAATACTTTCAACTTCATTCCCAGGAGGTGGAATGAAAATTTTTTTTGTTGTCATATCTTAGGTATTGTGATTGTCTTTTATTTGTGATGTTTGTGATGAATGGATATAATGAATGGAACTGTAAGAATTGGAGTGAAAGATTATTTTGTTTATATTGTTAGAAATTTAAGATTCTGTTTATTGATGCAAGTTTAAAAAATGTTTTGTATGTAATAGAAAGTAAGTTTATTGATAAGAATTTAAAATGTTTTGTTTGCTTTAATGTCTTTTGTCAAAAGATGTAAATACAACTATGTATTGTGAGAAGTTTAAGGTTATTTTAACACTTGCTTTAATGTATATTGATAAAAATTTAAAGTTAGTTTATGTATTGTACATAGACAATTTATTTACATTGTATATGTAGTTATGATGTAGATTTATTTTTTTATTTTACTAGAAGAGGGATATGTAGGGAGTTAGATAAGTTAAATTAGATTTAGAAAATATATAGGGGTTTTTGATACTGTCTCTTAATTCGGGGCATGAAGATCATTATCAGCATGTGGACTAAAAACAGGAAACAATCAGGAGACTTAATAGACTGAAAAACAAGGTTGAAGTCAGGAAAAACAGGAAATACTCAATGGACTGAAAAACAAGGTTGTCAGAAAAACAGGAAAGACTTAATGGACTTAAAGAAACAAAGTATCTGGCCTGGCATTGTTTTCAGCTACTAAGTGGGCGGAGCCCAAATTAATCTGAAACAGAGTTCCTCCTATTTAAGGACAGTGCATGGAGCCCCATAAAAAAGAAGAGGCCCCTGATGCTAGAGAGCTCCAAGAGTCCTGCTGAAAAAAGTGCTGCCATCATTTGATGGCCAGATCTCCCTAAGGCAGAAAGAAGCTGGTGAGCAAAGAAAACCTGAGCAAGACACCAAAAGGCCAAGGACTAAACCCTGTGGCTCAGCTTTTGCCTAGAGGGGTTTGATCTGTCCAAACAATGGCCTAAAGGAAACTGTGCCTGGCTTTAAGGACTCTGAAGTAGAGCAGCATAGTTGCTGCTGTGAAGGGGCTGGGGTCTCCCAAAGAGAAGAAAGCATCAAGCCTTGTTTAAGTTGAGACTGCAATAATCAACTTACCCTGACGAACCTGCATCTGAGAGATCCAGAAAAAGGACTGCTAAGTGCGTTAAAGAATCTACAACAAAGACTGTGTTCTTAACGACTGAGGACCTGCCCCAAAGACTGTATCATTCTAAAAGGTTAGAAAAATAATTATCAATAGGTTTAGTTAATAGGCTAAAGGGGTTGTAGGAATTTATAGGATTAATAGTTAAGAAATTGTTGGTGTTTGTTATAAGTGAATATAGTAATAAATAAAAACGTGTTAAATAATAATTAAAAAGTTCGGTTACAAGATTCCCTGGAACTATAGCTACAGATGGTTGTATCACACCATGTGAGTTCTGGGAACCAAATCTCGGACCTCTACAAGAATAGTCAGTGCTCTTAACTGCTGAGCCATCTCTCCAACACATGTAGCTCAACACAAAATACTGATGTTTGCTTCAGGAAGTTGTCTCCTGTGCTAAGGTGCCCAAGACTAGTCCCCACTTTCTCTTCTGACAGGTTCAGTGTATCCAGTTTTATGCTGAGGTCTTTGATCCACTTTGACTTGAGCTTCATGTAGGGTAATAGATAGGGATCTCTTTGTACTCTTCTTCATGCTGCATCAAGCTAAACCAGTACTGTATGGTAAAGATTTTCTTTTTTCCACTGTATAATTTTGGCTTCTTTGTCAAAAATAATGGAAAGATCTCATACTAGCAACTTAGCACCACACATGAAATTTCTAGAACAACAAGAAGAAGAAATAACACACAGAAAAATGGTATACTTAAGAAATAAGCAAACTCAGAATTGGAACAATGAACTAGAAACAACAACAAAATAAATAGAATGATTCAATGAAAAGTTAGTCCTTTGAAAACAATCAACAAGACTGAAAAACTCTTAGCCAAAGTAATGAAAAGATGGAGAGAGAAGTTCTAAATTAGTAAAATTAGAGAGAAGGGGCTGGAGAGATGGCCAAAGGTTAAGAACATAGGCTGCTCATCCAAAGGACCTGAGTTTGATTGATTCCCAGGACCTACATGGTGGCTCAGATCATATGTAACTCCAGTGTCAGGGTATCCATTACCCTCTTCTGACCTCCCTGAAAACTGTGTGCATGTGACACAAAGACTTACATACTGGCACCATTTGAACACATAAAATAATAATAGTAGCAATAATAATACATTTTAAAAGAAAGACCAAATAACCAGTGTAATTATTTGTACCTTATCACACACTAGTTTAATAAAACTACAAATAAGAAGCGAGAGAAATTGCACAAAGATTTGAATATTGAATAATACCACCTTGAATGAACAATGGGTCACTGGAAAGATCATCAGGGAAATGTAGACATGTCTGGCATCAGATGATAATGAATGTGGTCACTTCCACATCTTTGTGAAAACTTAATGATTTCCTTAATTGTAAAGTTTCCTTTCTGATGTAGTTCCACTTGGGAGAATGCTTATCTTCAGACAGAGACTGAACTCTTCTTACACAGTTGGCTTAATCAATTACCATGAGATTCATATTGTATCTGGGAGTGTGATGTTTTCCTTGGAGTGCATCAATATGAAGCATGGTAAACAGGTCATTGACGCCATGGGTGACAAACTGGTCCATGCCCATTGGGAGGCAGAGTCCTCTTATCTTGTCCTTTATTTAGTCATAGCTCCTGCTAGACAGCCTTTCCAAGACACTACATGCCTGTGAAGCTTTGTGTCTGTGGGAGTCTCACTGCCCTGAATAAGGGTTTTCAGCACTCAGCACTCAGAGTGAGAGGGAGGTATGGAACATTTTCACTGTTTCTCTCTTCTCTCTAATCTACCATTCCACTTATACTACCTCACACTAGTCTACCTTACACTTTGGTTTTTTCATTTTGTTTCTCAGATTTATGTTTCTCCTATTTTTCTGTCAATTTAGTATATCTCCCTTCCTATTTCTCTATACAGTACTTCTCTTGATCTTCATATATATTTTCTTCTTTATTCTTGTTTTTCATGTGTGTGATGGTTTGCCTACATGTATATCTGAGAACCACATAGGTTCAATGCCCCAGAAAATTAGTGGAAGATGTCAGATTCCCAGAAACTGGTGTTACAGTCAGCTATCAGCTTCCAATAGTGATGGGAATCGAACCCAGTCTCTCTGGAACAGCAGCCAGTGCTCTTATCCACTGTGTCATCTCAAGCCCCTATTTCTTATCTTTGTTAATGATTTTGCATCTTATCTAGTCAATCAATCTCCTGAGAACAGTGCCCATCCATGACTTTTTACAACTCTAAAATTTTGTTTTGTTTTGTTTTTTGTTTTTCGAGACAGGATTTCTCTGTGTAATACTCCTGGCTGTCCTGAACTCACTTTGAGGACCAGGATGGCCTCATACTCACAGAGATCCACCTGCCTCTGCCTCCCGAGTGCTGGGAATAAAGGTGTGCGCAACCACACCCGGCTACAACTCTAAAATTTTTTGAGGAATGTTATATTTCTTATAGAATTTTACACAGCCAGGCGTGGTGGCACACGCCTTTAATCCCAGCACTCGGGAGGCAGAGGCAGGCGGATCTCTGTGAGTTCAAGGTCAGCCTGGTCTACAAAGCAAGTCCAGGACAGCCAGTGCTGATACACAGAGAAACCCTGTCTCAAAAAAAAAAAGAAGAAAGAAAAAGAATGAAGAGATTTACACATTTCCCTTAAAGCAACATATTGGCCTAGGTAGTCATAATGTAATCTTTTAAGCATTGGAGTTTCCTGGCTGTTGAATACAGCATTTAATCCTGGTGCTGTGTCTTTCTTTCTGGACTACAGTGCAATCTCACAGAGGAGTGCTAGCATATTCTCTACAAGGTATTGGCCTTGGATTTATTTTTACTGTATATTTCTGTTCCTTGGTATTGTTCTGCCTTTATTTATTTAAAAACTCCTTTATATTTTATTTTAAATTTCCTTTTAAGTCTCATGCCATCTTTTTCTCACATCTCATATATTTTACACATTTATCTCACACATTTCAACAGGAGATACAATGTATGTAGTTAATTTTTATAATGGATTTTTTTCATTATGTGATTGCCAAGATATGCATTTGTTTGTAACATGCTTGGAATCAGGAGGTTTTTCACTTTCTTTTGTGTGAGGTGTATGCATTATGTGAGTGTGTGCTCACTTGTTCATGTGTATACAGGATAGACACTGGTATCATGTCTTCCTCTATCTCCTCATTTTTGAGACAGGATCTCAACCTGGAGCACATCAGATGGCTAGAGTCTGGTCAGGGTGCTTTGGGGATCCACCTGTCACCACCCTGCCCATCCCACCACACTCAACCATATTGGTGCTTAATATCTGAACTCATTTTCCACTGCTTGCATGACAAGCATTTTATTCTCAGAGTCGTCTTACAGCCCTGCTATGATTCTTATAACACAACATTACAGACATAAAATGTCATCTAAAAGAAAACTAGACCATTGATGATCTTTTCTTTAAAGTTAGTTATATGGCCACATTACTACTTAATTCGTATGTGCCCATGGCCAGCGATTCCTGCTTTACCATGGCTCTGTGCAGTTTTGTTACATGGAGGCTGTTGGTTGCCTGGCTCAATTTTTCACATCCCATTTTCTCTTTTATCTGTTAACTTGGTTAAATTCAAGAAGACTTTGTCAAAATCTCATCAACATGAACATGGGGTGGGAGGGGGCGTGCCCAGACTTCTCACACTTGGGAGGCAGAGGCAGACAGATCTCTCTGTGTGTGAGCCAACCTAGCATATATAGTGAGTTCCAGGACAGCCTAGCTACATACACAATGAAGCACTGTCTCAAGAAAACAAACAAACATAAAACCAAAAAATCCAGTCATATTGGTTGTGATTGTTATGCTTTCTATAATTTTATAAGCTATGAGCTTGATTATGTACAGATAATATTACAGGTATTTTTAGTCTCAAATTTAAAATTTATGTTGCTAAAGAAATAGGGCTGTTTCCATGCAAAAATGCTGTTTTCTTAACATTTCTTTTGTGAAATATAACTTAATTTTTTTATTTTATTTTTTTTTAATAATTTATTTTTTATTTCTTCAAGTTACATCTCAATCACAATCCCCTGCCTACTCCCCCCTCCAGTCCCACCCTTCCACCCTCCTCCCCCTCAACCCCCCATCCTCTTCCCTTCTTTTTTTTTTTTTAGTTTAAGGTATTTCTTTTTCCCCCCAACAGCTCTCCCTTTCAGTCCACAAAATGGTTCTTTTTCTTATAACTACAAATACAATACAAAACAACAGAAATAAATAGGCCACAATTATAAGAGTTATATGGCTTAGCATACATTCCCAATGTCCAGTCCATATGTATTTGGCACCTGACTTTAACATTCTACTATCTAACCATCTCCATGAGTTTAAAGTTCTATATCTAACTCAGCTTTCATACTAACTTGCCTCATAATTTTAAAAATATCTTCTTAGATCCAGAACACCCTCTTGATTCCTAAACAACTCAAAATTTAACTATGAGACTCTAGCTATCTATTCTTCAACCACCTCAGAGACCTGAGAGGGATAAATATATCTGATTATATAGGAAGTGGAGGACCTGCAGCTTCCAAAACTAAAAAATGACATACCAGTGGCTGCCTGGACAGTTCCCATTTTCTCTCCATACATTACAGCATCAATCTTCAGCCATTTGGCCCCGTTTCTCTGACAGACATTGATTGTAGAGCAGGGATTATGAAGGACTTACCTACCCTGTCTTGGCAGAGCTAGGCTGTCGACTTATCTGCTTCCAAGTTTTGTCCTTTTTGGACAGAAGTCTGTCTACAGTTGAAGCAAGGGGTTTTTCTTGCCAAGAGAAAGGCTTACCACCAATTCAATCATCTCCCACTGGAGATTCTTCGATGCTCATCTTCTACTTGGAGTAGAATAGGGGGTGCTGTCAGGAGCTGACATGTCTCGAGATCAAAAAAATCTTAAGATAAGCAAACATCTTTGAATGCCATATTCTGCAAATCTCTTAAGGTTTTTGAAGATGCCCTATCTATCTCTTATATTTAGATAAGCAAATATTGCTTGTCTCTTAGCAACTTGACTTCTGAGTAGCTTAGAAAATAACTGTGATAGACTGTCATAGTAACTAACAAAATGACACGTTTGCATGACTATTAGTTTGCATTTCTTAATTATCCTAAATAGTTTATGATGGTTGGTAGCAAGAGGCCAAAACTTGACATTTCATTTTTAAGCATTGCTAGGAACAATACCTTTAAGAAGCGTTACCCTTAATTTTGTATCAATATACAAAGATCAATACCAATGTGGCCAAATATAATCTTAATTTTGTATCAATATACAATGATCAATACCTATGTAGCCCAATACAATCTTAATTTTACATCAATATACAAGGGTCAATACCATTGTGGCCAAATATAATCTTAATTTTGTATCAATATACAAAGATCAATACCAATGTAGCACTATACAAACTTAATTTTGCCTTAATATACAATGATCAATACCAATTTAGCCAAATATAATATTAATTTTGTATCAGTATACAAAGGCATAAGGCCATATTCAATAATCTGTCCTTTTTTCTTGATCTTTCCTATACTATGTCTATGTCCCATTTTTCTCAAGTCTGTTCACTCCTACATAGGAGAGAAAGAACGATACAGAAAAGAAAAAGAGAGAAGTCCCTGGGTCTAACCTCCAAAACCCATTTAACAAGACCATTTAACAGCTTGTAGTCTTTTCCCCTAAATAACAAAATTTTCTATTATTTATCAAATAACCAAAGGGGGGGAACACACTCCCCACCTTCTGGGGATGGGACTTTGTTCTCTTAAAATGACTTCCTGCTGATTTGGGAAGGGAGGGGCCAGGAGGGGAGGAGGGAGGAAACTATGTTGTAGAAGTAAATAATACTTTTTTTAGAGTTAATAAGCTTAAAAATATAATAAAAATACAATATAAATTTTTCAAACTATAATTTACCAAAGGTATAATTGCCTTACTGGCATGAAAGGAAAATGGCCTTAATTTCAGATTAGAATGTTAGACTGCAGGTGGCCACAGAGATTGCACAAACTTGATAGCAGCTTAAAAGTTCTTTTTTTTTTTTTTTTGTAGAGGTATAGGTTATTTCCATGGTTTGGCATTAAAAAGCAGGTAACAGGTTTAAAACACTGTAAATAAATTAAAGGTGACAGCTGTTCAACATGGTTTTACAAACCTCCAAGAGTTGAAAAAACTTAGAGCTAAGGCAAAATAATGCATGGTGTTAGCCCATGCCTTTACCTCCAGCAGAGACAGGAGGATCACTATAGAGTTAGTTGTCTTATAAATTCTAGAGTTACAAGAAACAGGGTGGTGATGGTGCACACCCTTAGTCCCATCATTGGGAAAGAATACACCCTTAATCCCAACACACTAGAGACAGAAACAGACAGATCTCAGAGCTCAAGGTCAGTCTGATACAAAACAAGCTCTAAACAGAGAAAAACTTTGATCCAGGGGTGGAGGAGCACATCTTTAATCCCATCAGTTGGGAACCACATGTCTTTGATCCCAAAACTTAGAATGGAGAGACAGGCACATAGGATTTGGAAGGATTTAAGTTTAAAAGCTACTTACAAAAGGCAGGCTGCAATTCAAACAAATTGTCCTTTGAGATCTCAAAATATATACACTAAAGGTTTGTTTAGCTCCAAAATATCAAAATAATTTCTTCTTTAATCTGGATTGAAAGGTAATACTTTATATATTGTCAAAAAACCAAATTTGCTCCAGGAAAAATATTACCTGACCCCCCCCCAAAAAAAAAGGTAATTGTCCCAGAGTTAGGATTAGGGCAGGGCTCTGTTCTTATCTTTCCAGGAGATTTAAAGCATCCATTCAAGGAATCCAGGGACAACTGGACATCGGAAACCTCAGCAGAAAACAGATCAGACACCAAAGAAGACGAGTGGCCCAGATGATCCAGCCTTGCAGACTTCCTCAATAGCAGTTTCCTCAAAAGTCTACAACCACAACAACTCAAAATCGCTAAGATCGTTCAGCTCCACAGACTGCTCCAGCCAGAACTTCACTAAAGCTCTGAAGATCAGCTTCTGTCTATGAACTTCTTAGGACATCTAAATAGCTGAGCACAAAAGGACTGAACATCAAATGATTCTATTAATATTTTCAACCATTTTTCCATTCTTATTTGGGCCCCAAACAGGTTTACTGAATTATATTTTTAAGAGAACATGAACTTCAGAAGGGGTAGGAGAAGGATCTGGGAGGAATTCAGCATTGGAGTGAGGAATAAATACGATCAAAACACATCATATGAATTTTTTCATAGAATTACTAAAAAAAAATTCTGAGCAGCTTGAGAAATGGCTCAGTGGTTAAAAGCACTTGTTGCTCTTGCAGAGGACTCAGGTTCAGTTCCCAGCACACACATGGTCACTCAAAACTATCTGTAAGTCCAGGTCCAGAGGATCTGACACTCTCGTCTGACCCTCCGGCACAAATATGGTACATATATATTCATTCAGGAAAAATATTCAAATACATAAAGTGAAAAACATAAGAAAAAGAATTTTGAAGGCCTCAAGAGATGACTCATCAGTTAAGAGCACTTGCTGACCTTCCAGAGGATCCAGATTCAGTCCAAGAACTGCACATGGAGACTCACATCAGACAAAATTTTGTTTTCAAATCTCTGTTTAGTTTTCAAGAGAGGCAGGAGGAGGAAGAGAGAGAGAAAGGAAGAGAGAGGGAAAGAACATGAAGTTGGGTAGGTAAGGATGTGGGAAGGATGTTGGAAGAATTGGCAAAGAGGAAAAAATCAAAATATATGGTATGAAAAAACTAATATTTAGCTGGGTGGTGGTAGTGCATGCCTTTAATCTCAACACTCTGGAGGCAGAGGCCGGTAAATCTCTTAGTTAGGAGCCAGCCTGGTCTACAGAGTGAGTTCCAGGACAGCCAAGGATAGAATAGTCAAGACTACACAGAGAAATTCTGTTTTCGAAAACCAAAATAAGGATAATAATAATTTTTAAAAACCAAATAGGGATGAGGAGTAGCTCCTGAAACCCAGTCATGCAATGGCAGTTGATGACTTCTACGAGAGGAGAATCATTTTTCTTTAGAGGTGTGACCACTGGCAGACTGCCCACACCCCAGTGATGGATTGGATTCACAGTCATGAACATGTAGCAGCACCGAGTATGTGAAATGAGTTATAAATTAAAAAAAGAAAGCCCATGAAGTCAGGAGAGAGTGCATTTGGGGGATGCTGAGGGAAGTTGGAGAGAGTTGGAATGGGAAGTGGACATGACAAGACACATGGTGTGCAATTTTCAAAAAGTAAACAGAATGTTATGTTAAAAGTCAATAAATATTTAAAAATTTTAAACAGGATTATGAGGAAAGATACCAAGATTGACCTCTGGTCCCTATATGGACATGAACAAACATGCACATGAACATGCAGACCCAAAATCAATTCCACTGATGCAGGCCGTTGATAGTCTCATGCTTCCTGTGAAAATCAGGAAGCTTGCTTTAACAGCAATGGAGGATATCTCTACTTTTTTAGACTTACTCCCTTGGAGTTTTACCTCTACCATGTGTGTGCTGTGTCTGCAGAGGCCAGCAGAGAATACTAGATCCCCTATAACCACAATTATAGATGAGGGTCAGCGACGATGTGGGTGCTGGGTATTGAACCAGGGTCCAAGGCAAGTGCAACAATTCCTCT
Organism: Lophiomys imhausi; assembly: GCA_907164525.1. Lineage (NCBI taxonomy): Eukaryota > Metazoa > Chordata > Mammalia > Rodentia > Muridae > Lophiomys > Lophiomys imhausi. The sequence continues at coordinate 8,208,029 of CAJQZJ010026257.1, forward strand.
TAACAGCTGAGCAACCTCTCAAGGTCTCAAGATTATTTTTTTAAAATACTGAGTAGAGGTCTTTCTTTGACCATCATGATGTGGACCAGCCTCTACTTGATGACCCTCCTCTACAGACACGAAAGAGCCCAGCATCTCCATGCCTCAAGCCTCTTCTCCCAGCCATCTCCTGGACAAGAGTCATGCCCAGCAGGCTGCTGCTGTGTTCTTCCAATGGTTGAACAACTTTGTCACTATTTATTGATTTTTATACACCTGAGAAAAATCCAAGATTGAGGGGAATTAATGCAATTTAAACAACATGGTTTATTTGCAAAAGTTATGAAATAGAATTAAAACAGATCTCTATCAACTGATAACTGGGTAAGGAACATGTAGTACATTTACACATTATAATGTGACTCAGTTGTTAAAACAAAAATAAAGGGGGGTGGAAGAAATCTGCAGATAAATGGATGAATATAAACAACTCTCTTTTGAAGAAATTGGGAAGAGTATTCTCTGTGGTGCTGCTTGGTGCTCAGCTTTTGTATCTACAGCTGTGATAATTCCCACTGTTGTCTTAAAATTTTTAATCACATCCTCAATCCTCAAGTTTACTTTCTAGTATACTTCATCTTGGGAAAATGCACATCTTCCAATAGAGACTTTAAACTCTCAGCATACTAAAGTTATCTGAGATTAACGTGGCATCTGGGAGAGTGATGTTTTCCTTTGGGTGCATCTAAATGATGCACAGTAAGCAAGGTCATTGATGCCATGGGTGACAGCCTGGCCTATGTCCACTGGGAGGAAGAGACCTGCCATCCTGTCCTTGATTTAGTCATGCCTCCTGCTAGGCAGCCTTCCAAGACACTTCACTTCTGTGGGATTCACCCTGCCCTTAGTAAGGGCTCCCAGCAGTCAGAGTGAGAGAGAGGCTTGATGACCTTCACACTGACCCTCTTCCCAGTCTACCCTGTATTGGAATTTGGATTTTTTTCTTCATATTTCGTTTTCTCATATATTTCTTTCAAGGTAACTAAATTATATCCCTTGTTTTTCTTGACAGTTTTGGCTTTAATTCTTAATTATTCACTATTTTCCTCCTTTTATTTATTCATTTTTACATGTGTTCAATACAATGATTCAATTTTGTTGGGAGCATAGGTATTTTTAAGTTTCTATAATTCTAAAATCGTCCAATAGAAGTTATGGCTCGGAGAAATTTGTCATCTTACTCAATCTTCCAAAAGACATAGCATAGGTAATTATAATATAATCCTGAAACAAGTATTTGCAGTTACTGTCTTTAACATTTGAATCTTGATGCTACCTGGCACAGGACTGATTTAAATCTCACTCTCACTTGATTCCCATTACTCTGCTCTCATTTTTCAATTCGATTACCTACTTCAGAGACCATTTTAATTTCCTTTTTTAAGTCACTGAAACTTCAAACTTCTCATCTGCTATCCACAGACACTCTTGTAACAGACACTCTATAATTCACTTTCATAATGGAATTTTTCATTATGGGATAACTAATATGTGAATTTTGTTTTCAACATATTGAGAAAAACCTGCATGATTTATCTAGAATTCAGAATTACGATAGAAAATGAAACTTTTCTGCAGAATGAGCTATGACTTTCAGTGTTGTTGTTTATCAGCTGCTTCATGTGTGACTAACAGAGAAGGATCTCTGTTTGTGATAACTGTGCTGTGAGATTTACTTATATGAAAGATATGAATGGTCTCAAAAACTGGGCATAGAGGCACATACTTCTAACCACAGCACTCGGGAGGGAGAAGCAGGCAGATTTCTGTGAATTTGAGACCAACCTGATCTATATAGAAAGTCTAGACATTCAGAGCTACATACATAGACCCCATCTCAAAAAACAAAGAACAGTAAAAAAAAGAACATAAATGGCTTCGCTCAGACTTCTTAAATGTTATTGCTCTTATGTCTGTTAGTTTTGTTGAATACAGTAAAATACTCAAAATATGTGATTCATTATATTCTTCCTCTTCTTCATTTTCTAAATTTGATATTCTATACAATGTTGCAAGTAAAAATATTTCAATACACAAATTTAAGTTTTCTGTAATTAAAGACATGGGAATGCAAGGGATGCAGAGAGTGGGACTATTCTCCCAGGAGAAGAGCCCATCAATTGGTTCTCCAATGCCAAATGCTCAGTCCTGAAAACAACATGCAAGAAACATTACACAGTGTGAGCAGGTTGTATTTCTGTACTTAGGAATTACAGAAATACATTACATGACTATATGTAACAACAATTAAAGAAAAGAGGCCATGATTTGAAAGCAAGGAGGAGAGGGTACATGGGAAGACTTGGAGTGTGGAAGGAGACTGAGAAAGTGATGTAATTATCTTATAATCTTAAAATAAAAGTATATATTTAACTTTAAAAAGAAGATAAATGATACAATTTTAATTTTTAAAAGACATGGGATTCCTTATTTGAATTAATCTGTTCCCTTATCAGTTTTTTGTGTGGTATCATTTATATAAAGTGGCATTTCTGCTGGTTGGTTGAAAAACATTTTACTACTATTTCTATTCATTATTTGAAATTTACTTTATACAATATATTAGGATCATTCATAGCCATTGCAACCTCCCACCAACTGCCCCATGTTTCACCATCCCATCTCCCTCCTAGCTTCATTTCCTTTATTTTACTTATTTGTTTCTTTGGTTGGTTAGTTGGTTGGTTGAGACAGGTTTTCTCTGTATAGCCCTGGCTGTTCTAGAACTCAGAGATCTGCCTACAACTCAGAAGCCTACACTCTGTAGACCAGGATGACATCACACTCAGAGATCTGCTTGCCTCTTCCTCCAGAGTGCTGAGATTAAAGGCACTCACTGCTACCACCTGGACATTTCCTTTATTTTATGTAAACTGTATTTATTTTCATTATATATCCCTGCATGTTTTGCTTGTATGTATATCTCTACAACACATCTGAAGTGCCTAAAATGCCAGATCCTCTTGAACTAGAGTTACAGACAGTTGTTAGCAGCCATGTGGGTATTGCAAACTTATCCCAAGTAAGTGCTTTAACACTGAGCCATCTTCCCAGCCCCTTTGTCCTTCTGAATCCACGAAAATGTCTATAGTTTCATTAGAGTTAAATCTCATACAGGTACATAATATACTAAAGAGTACATTTCTAATGTTCCTTTGAACACTGGAACGAGGTGCTAATCTGCATTTACACAATGTAACTTTACCTGTCATTTACCTCTGATATGTTTGCATTTTTGATAAATTATGGATATACTAACAGGTAGCTAGAATGTGATGTTTTTGTAATGATATATAACATTTGAAATATGATCAAAAGCTTAGTACATTTAATCTGTTTAGTCCACTTTGGGTTGCTGTTGTTACTGTTGGTATTGATTTATTGAAGGTTTATGAGGTCTTATTGACAAATACACATCAGATTTGTATATTCTTTTATGAAATTTGCATACATGCACAAATATGACTTTCATTACATTTGTCCATACTTCCCTTCTGTCTCATTGTCCAACCTCTATTTCTCACACCTCACCGAGAGTCTCCCTATTCCGTTTGTGACATTCTCCAACAGATCCTGTATGTGAGAACATGTGTAGTATTTATTTTTGTGAGATAAACTTCACATAACAAAATGATCTACAATTCTGTTCATTTTCCTGAAAATAATAGCAATAGTGACAGAAAAATATATCTGTCTGAGACTGTGCTAAACACTGGGACAAGTATAGTAGCAACTATCTCTTCATGGTCTGCACAACAGAAGCCAACACAGGAACAGAGCCCCCAAAATGCTCGTATACTTTGCTGGAGATGCAAGGGCTGAACTCAGAAACAAACCCCAAGTGGAAACTGCTTTTTGGGGAATTATTTTTTTAATTATTCCTTTCCTTTGTGTGTATGGGTGTTTTGCCTGCATATATGTTTGTGAAATATGTGCATGTCTGGTGTCCACAGAGGTCAGAAGAAGGTATCAGATCCCCTGGAACTAAAGTTACAAACAGTTGTATGCCTCTGAGTGAGTTCTGGTTTCTTTGGAAGAGCAGCTAGTGCTCTTAATCACTGAGTCATCTCTCTTTGGGAAAGTTTTGAGTGCAACTGAAACTCTAAAGATGTTCAAACATGTATGTTACTGTCTGTGTTTTACAGAATAATCCTGGGAAAGAAGAGAAATTTCAAACAGGATTTTTAAAACATACAGTCTGGTCTACTGAATAAAAGCTCTTTCTAATATGCAGATTCGTCTTTCAAGTTATTAATAAATCCTGCTTGTTAATAGAGCAGCACTCAGAAGATTTCTGCATTGAGCCCACCTGTTTCAACACCTTCTATCCACTGGAGTTCTCAAGATTCCCTGGAATGCAGTTCCTTGAGGTACCACATCTGGACCTGAAATACAAAACATTTCCCCAACCTTTCCTCTTCCTAAAGTGTCAATCACTATATCTTCCCACGATCATCGGTATGCATAGTTTTGTAATTCGTCTGATTAGTTTTTGCTGAAGGCCTGATGAGCCTAATAGTATGTAAAGCATCACTGAGATGATGTTCCCAAGCAACACCATCTTGGGCATTTTCTTCATAACCCAGCTCTGTGTGGGTGTCATTGGAAACTCGTTGCTCTTCATGCTGTATGTGTATGGCTTCTTAGTTAAAGCTCGCTTTAGTAGACCTATAGATCCCATTTTCATGCACCTGATGATAGTCAACGTGTTGACCATTATATCTGTTATGATATCATATATCATGTCCTCCTTTGGAGTACCCAATTTTCTGGATGATGCTGGCTGTAAGGCTGTTGTGTATGTACACAGAGTCACCAGGGGTCTGTCCATCTGCACCACCTCTATTCTCAGCACATTCCAGGCTGTCACCATCACTCCCAGTAATTCTAAGTGGGCATGGCTTAAGCCTAAACTCTCTACATGGACTTTTCGCTCCTTCCTCTTTTCCTGGTTCATCAACCTGCTCATCTATGTGCACATCATTGAGACTGTGATAGTAAAAATCAATTACACTGATGTGGGTTATGGATATTCTCATGCTTACTGTAAAACCAGACAGTTTGGGTACCCCAATCCAGAATTATTCCTGAATATTATCATAATAAGAGACTTCCTCTTTGTGGCCATCATGATGTGGACCAGCCTCTACATGGTGACTGTCCTCTGCAGACACCACAAGAGAGCCCAGCATCTCCACAGCCCAAACCTCTCTTCACAGACATCTGGTCGCAAGGCCACTCACAGCATCTTGTTGCTGGTAAGCTGCTTTGTGTTCTTTTACATGTTGAATAACATCATCACCCTCTATGGGTTTGTTGCACGTGAGAGACTGCCAAATTTGGGGGCAATTTCTGCAATTATGTCATCATTCTACCCCACTCTCTGCCCATTCTTACTGATGAACACTAATAAAATTATTTCACAGTTTATTTCTTCCCTACCAGTCCTGAGAATTATCTATTTTCAAAGAGCATTTGGTGACTGATATGAAGCCCAGATGTTCTCATCAACAAATAAGTCTCCCTAATGGTTAGTGTGATAAGTTCAACGCTGCGTGGTTCTTGAGTCCTTGATATGATCCTCGTTAGAATTCACATGAGGTGTACATTTTCAGGTTATAGATTTTTAGTATTTTGTCTCAATAAGAAGTGATTCTGTATCACTCAACAATTTTCATATTAATATCCATTTAAAGTATAATACTTTAAGCTTGTAAAATCAAAATTATTTTGTTGAACTCCATCACACACACCTGTACACCCACATACACTTTGTACACATGATCATATATATATACACAAAGATAGATTTATGATATATAGGTGGATTAGATGAGAGATAAATAGATATATAGATAGATGGTACATAACCTTTTCAAAAAAATTTTTTGCTTTCTCTGTACTGACTTTCTTATTGAAAAAAATTTATTATGTGAAATTCATATCATGCACCCTGTTCCCTCTCATCTCCCACCTCCCCTCAGACCCACCCTCCATCCTTGCAGTCTGTCCCAGCATAAAAAATAAAGTCTCATTGTGGAAGCTGCAGTGTGTCTCAGTGTGTCCCACAATATTTACTTTTGTCCACATATTTTGCTTGCAAAGCTTAATTAAATCGACTCCTCAGTCTAGTATGAGGCCTCTGTTTTCTGCTACTTTGTCAATACTAGAACCTCACTGGAACTCCTCTCATATATGCTGTAACTGTCCTGTTTCATGGAGATCCTTTAGTTTTGGGTTGTGGAACTGGTCTCTTCTTGCACGCCAGCAGTTCATCCATGGGGTAGATGTTGGGGTGGGCCAACTCAAAGCCCTGGTTCTGGACCTGCAACCCCCACTTGCAGGGCCAGTTCTGCTATGGAAAGGTGCAGGGTCTGCTCTCCCGATACTGCAGCATATGAGGGGCAGGGATTGCTCTCCTGCTCTTGTGACCTGATCTGGGCCAGCTCTCACCCCAGCGCTGGGTCTCCACAAACCCCACATCCAGGGCCAGGCAGAGTTCTTCTAGTTTCTGGCTTATTTCCTGTCCTGCGAGCCCATCTGGTGCTTGCCTAGTATTGGTCTGGTAGTCATCACTGGCTACCCCATGGCACCAATGTTGTGTTGGTATCCAGCTTGTTTTTTTTTCCAGAAATGTTACACTACTATTCATTCAGATGTTCCTAGGTCAGAACACTGAATGTAGATATATCCTCTCTCCTCTCTGTCACCTACTGATGCACACGTGACATAGCAGCCACATCTGCAATGCCTCTAGTGGCAGGAGAATTTTTATTTTTATACTTTGAAAAATGTTTATTTTATATGTATTATGTTTTCTTTTGTTTTTTTAGACAGGTAGGTAGGCCTAGATTTTCCTGGAACTCACTATGTGGACCAGTCTGGCCTTGAACTCAAGAGGTCTGATGGCCTCTGCCTTCTGAGTGCTGGGAATAAAGACATGCACCAACATGTTGGACTACTTTATGGACTATAGTCTATATACTATTTTATACATTTTTATTCTGTTTTGTGATTTTCCTTCTTAACATTTGTAATGAGAAGACTCAAAAGATTATTTGTATCTTGGATAATATTTCTTTTGAACTGTCCTCTTCATTTATTTATTTTTATTATTTTGGTTTTTGAGACAGTATCTCACTGTGTAGCTCTGGCTGTCCTGGAACTCACTATGTAGACCAAGCTGAGCTCAAAAATCACAAAAATCCACCTTCCTCTGCTTCCCATGTGAAAAGGCTTGCACCACCATTCCCAACTTGAACTGTCCTCCTCTAAAAACATGTTATTGTGGGGTGTATGTAAGGGTTTCTGAAATGCAGACTCTTGAAAGGTCATTTGAAGTAAGCCTTGAGCATGGTCCCTGTGGAAAAAACTTGACACCATGTGGTCCCTGGTAAATAAGGCATCCTGTATGTATAATAGTGAAAGTCTGGGAAAATGGAAAGGGCTTTTGGTTGGCATTGCTTTCAGCCACAGAACATTGCTCAGCTGCTGGCCACTGCCTCATTTTGAAAGACCTGAGACTTGCCAAGACTTGCAGCAAGGAGGGGCAGAGCCAAAGTGGGGCTGGGCCCAAATGAAAAGACTCAATTTGAAACTATGGTTCTGAGAGAGGTGAGGAACAGTTCTCTGCAGAGAGGCATGGCTGAGGGAGCTAGGGACCCACTAGGGGCCTCAGTGCTAGGTGGGCGTATGCCAACTGCCAGTGGTGAAACCAAAGACTAGGCTGTGTGGTACAGCATCTGCACCATGTATGCAGGCAGTCTTGGATGACTGAGGAAGCTGACCCCAAGCTGAGAGACTGAGGCAAGCTGGCCACATGAACTGGCGGGCAGCAGGGACACTAGGCCTGGAGGAACCTGAGTCAAGCTGAATGAAGTTGCCATAACAATCCCAGTGACTTCTGATTACAGTGTTCCTGTAGACAGACTGCAAACCAAGTTGCACTCACCTGTGCAACAGGATTTGGCATTCTTTCAAAAGGGCTAGGGTTTCTTCTTAGGTTATAGATGTTTAAGTATTACTAAATAAAGATTAATAAGATTTTCGGTTACATGTTATAACAATACAACAAATAAATATCCCCAAATTTAAATTTGCCTACCTTAAATGAGAAAAGCCATTATTTGTGATGTAAGTATACTTACATTAGTGTTAAAAGAGAGAAAGAAAGAATGAAAGACAGAAAAGAAGGAAGGAAGATGGGAGGAAAGAAAGAAAGGAAAGAAGGAAGGAAGGAAGGAAGGAAGGAAGGAAGGAAGGAAGGGTGGTTCTGGAGAAATGGCTCAGTAGTTAAGAGCACTTATTGGCTTAGCAGCTGACCCAGGTAGGTTCAGGTCTCAAAACCCACATGGTGGTTTCAACAATCTGTAACTCCACTTCCAGAGGATCCCACACTCTATTCAGATTTCCATAAGAACCAGGAACACAAATGGTGTGCAGACATACATATATGCAAGCAGAACATACAAGTTAATGTTTTAATGTAAAAATATATTATATTATTATGTGTTCATGATTGAGGGTCGTCTAGGTTTTTTCCATTTAGGTATTGTCTTAATCACTTATCTAGTGCTATGACAAAACAACATGACCATTTTGCACTTTTATAAGTATAAGAGAAACATTTAATTTGTGACTTAAAGTTTGAAAGGGTTATTATCATAGCTAGGCATGGCAGCAGGGAGGCAGGCATGATGCTGAAGCTGTAACTGAGACTGTACATCTTTATACAGAAGTAGAAGGCAGAGAGAGATAACTGAGAATGGTAAGGGCTTTTGAAATCGTAAAGCCTGCCCACCACTAATACACTTCCTTGAACGAGGCCACACCTCCTAACCCCTGCCCAAAAAAAGCCACCAACTGGACACCAAGCATTCAAATGTATAAGCCTATGGAAGCCATTCTCATTCAAACCACCACAGGTATATACACAGATTATAGTCTTGAACCTAGTGGTAGATTTATAGCTGTAGAGCAGTGGTTCTCAACTTTCCTGATGCTGCAACCTTTTAATACAGTTCTTAGTGTTGTGATGACCCCCAACCAAGACATTATTTTCATTGCTACTTCATAACTGTAACTTCGCTACTCTTAGGAGTCATAATGTAAATATCTGATATGCAGGATAGTCTTAGGTGACCCCTGTGAAAGGGTCATTCAACCCCCAAAGAGTTGCAACCCCCAGGTTGAGAACTGCTGCTTTAGAGCAACCTCCACACTGATTTCTATAGTGATTGTGCCATTTTTCACTCCCACCAACAATGACTAAGTGTTCCCCTGTTCCCAATCTATGCCAGATTTTATCATCATTTGGTCAATCATTCTGACTGGGGTAAGATGCATTCTCAAATTTTTTTTATACACAGGAACTTTTTATTTTACAGTCATTTGTAACATCAGCCTATACAATTCAAATGTTTCTTAATGTCTGAAATACAGAGTGAAGTGCACAATGATACGCTTTCATATGAAACTGTCTATCAACAGGCAAAACTGAACTCTATAATAATAATTCCATACAGAATTTACAAGACAGGCACTTTGAGTCAGATACTGGGAGTCTTTCATGTTTGAGTTTTTTGAAACTCATCTGAAAGATAACCAACCAGTGAAGCCAAGGTTTCCTGGTGCAGAAGTACAGATTGGTTTGGTTCCAAACACTTCAATTGTAATACATGCAAGATATGCTCTAAATAAGGATCTTCTTTAAAAAAAAAAATGAAGAAAACCAAAAAGCAGCCTGGATTAAAAGCATTTGCAAGCATCTGAATAAGGGCTTTAAATCAGTTTTTTAAACCCTTCATTCTCAGGTAAGGGATTAAGAGGCTGAGAGAGGCATCCTCTGTGAGGGTGAGGATATTGGAGGTTGGCAGTGTCACCATCACAAAAGAGATCTACCAGAGGAGCAGGAGGAGGAAGGAGCTGGGCACAGCTGGACCATCTTGATCCAGCCCGTGGGGAATCCAGAGGGATAAAGATATACCTGAAATAATGAACACAGGAACAAAACACTAAAGCAAAAACAACAGGGGGAGGAGAAAGAGGGGGGAAACAGAAGAAAAAGAGAAAAGCAGTAAATACAAAGAAAACCAAAGAAGAGAAAACATGCTGGAAGGAGAAAAAAAATAAGCTTGTATTCTCATGCCAGACCAACAGGACAGTAGAAATCAAGACTCCCACTTGAATCAAAGTTACTTAAGCAAATATAAAAGTTTGAAAAGATACAATCTGTTGAAGTTAAAATGCCAAAAAAAATTATCAGTACGTTACAGAGACATTAATTTTACAAATTTAGAGGCTGTCTAATCTCTCCTTTGACTCGGTGATTTACAACTCTAATGTGCTTCACATTCTGAGCCGTGTTGCATTTGCTGCAGCAGCAGGAACACGCTCTGGTGCATACCTGACACTGAGAACCAGTTTGAATACACTCACATGGTAAAGCTGGATGCTGCAACATGATTTTGAAAAATACAATCACTGGACAGTCAGTTTCCTGCAAATCTCAGAATAGCCACAGAATTTTGGTGCATAAAAAGACTCAAAGAATTATGGTCTGTTATCTAGCCATCTTATAACTTACCCGTAATATGTATGCAGTTTAGTAAATGAAAAGGCTTATAACTTTGCCATCAAAGTCAAGAGTTTCAGAAGATAGGAACTCATTGAAACAACACATTAAAAATCCTGAGACACGGGATTTCAATTGCATGCACATTTTCAGCAAAATGTCAGTTCTTTTTATGTTTCCGAACTGTCTTAAAGGGAAGTAAGTCAAATAGAATCACACCATAAACACTCACACATATCAGAAACTGCCATATCTTTAATGAGTAATAGGTGAAAACTTAAAATTGCTGCTACCATTTTCCTCAAATAAAACTGCAGCAAATGCTAATGTGCTACTTGGCTACAAACCGTTTTATCTCAACTCCAGTGGCATGGTAAGGATCTGCTCCTTTACTAGTATTTTTAATTACAAGAAAAACCAGTTGTGAAGATAATATCACATATAGAGCAATTCTACAAAAGGTAAACATATTAGCACTCAAAACAATCTTTATGAAAAATATTTACTTGATTTTCAAATTAAATTATAAAAAACTCATCTTTTTAGCATATTGTTTTAAAAATAAAAGGCATATCCCTATATTCTCCAAATGGAATAAAATTGTATTTTCCCTCTCCCCGATTGTTTATGAGGATATTAGCAATCTTTTAGTTTTTAAACCCAAGTAAGTCTCCAGAACATTTCAAAAAATTGTTTTGGTGATGATGTCTCAACAAAAAGCCTTTCCATTTAGTGTCAGGAAATGGACTAGTACAAAAACTTCTGTACACTGTAATTCTAAAGGCCTGTTGGACTGTGTTTAGTAGTAAGCAGGCTGCTGACATTTTGGGAGAGATCAGATGGCGCTGGCGAAGGGAGAAAGGAGCTCAATTTCCATTCCTGTGTGCATACAACAAGCAGAGAAACAGCC
>CAJQZJ010026257.1:8234550-8303061 GCA_907164525.1 Lophiomys imhausi
AGAGAAACAGAGAGAGAGAGAGAGAGAGAGAGAGAGAGAGAGAGAGAATGTGGTGGGCTAACAGTGGTCAAGAGCACATACTGTTCTTGTAGAGTTCTTCAGTTCCTAGCACCTAGGTGAGGCCACTCCCATAACAACTTATAACACCAGTTCCAGAGGAGGCCACACCTCCTAATCCTTCCCAGACAGATCCATCAACTGGAAACCCCATATTCAAACATCTGAGCATTCTCATCAAAACCACCACAGGCAGAATAAGGAAAGTAAGTTGTTTTCTCTAGATAAGCCTGTTTTTTTTAGACTGTAGGGGTTAGATAAGTCTGTTCCCTGCATTTATAACCACCAGGTGTCTGGTGTTGTGGTCAGCTGTGTTTCTTTTGCAACTTTCAGGAACTGTACAAATATCTGATTTCCTGGAACTTCGAGCCCAGTTTAGAGTTTTGTGGGTTCTTCTTTTTTTTGGAGGCAACATAAAAGGGATTTTCTTTTTTCTATAACTGATCCAAAAAATAATTTAAAAAGTTAAACCCTACTACAATGCATGTAACCATTCTTGTTTAATCTTGGTATTCAGGAGGCAAAGATAGTTGTATCTCTGTGAGCTCAAGGCCAGTCTTGTCTACAAAGTTCTAGGACAGCCATGCTGTTACAGAAAAACCTTGTCTCAAAAAAGAAAAAACAAACAGAATAAAAGTTCAGGATTAAAATACTCTTTGCTTACTATCACACATCACTGTTGGGAATATTAAGCACTGCCCACAGAGGGCCATTGGCATAAGACAACTGTAAGCGGATGGGTAGTATGTGGGTTTTCTAGTGCAATGGCTTCTTGGCAGTTGGGAGCCAAGAATACCACAAAGTCATTGAAGAAAATGTTTCAGAGCATTCCAGATATCAGATTAGAGGTCCAAATAACAAGAGGGGAAAACGCAGGTTCAGTGGAATTTATGACCAAGTATTAGAGCTCATAAAGTTCAGATATGGTTTCATCTTTTTCATCCTACATTGCAGACAGCATCAGGAATAGTAACTGGTGAAGGCATGAAAGGCCTTTGAAGAACCTACTGATGGAATTTACTATCTGATCCTGACACTTAGTTATATATACCATGTTTAAAAATGCCCTGGCAGCTAGAGAGATGACTCAGTGGTTAAGAGAACTGGCTGCTCTTCTAGAGGACCTGAGTTCAATTCCCAGAACCCTCATGGCAGCTCCCAATTACAGACAGTAATTCTAGTTCCAAGGAACGTGACTCTTTCACACTGACATGCATGTAGGCAAACCACCAAAGCACATAAAATAAAGATAAACAGTCAAAGCAAAACAAAAAACCTTCATAACAATATAATAACTGGATGTTTGCTGTGCTCCTAAAAAGAAGTGGTGGATGGCTGTCTAGATTTCCAGTATCAGCTGTGAATTTTCTCCTACTGAGCAGACCTTAAGTTCAGTTGGACAGCTGTTGGTTACACTTAAGCAGACATACCACTAATGTGTCCTTGGGTACTTGGGTATATCCTGTGAGGCTGGTCAGCCTTGTGGCCTGTAACTTTACAGCTGGGTCAGACTTTGACTGCTTTTCTCTTTTGGCAGCTTACTTAGCACCATCTGATACTATGACACTAGTCCTCAAGGAATAGGATTCCAGGTCAGTCCCATATCAATTCTCCCAGAACCTCTTGCTGAATTACATGGTCACTTCAGCAACAGGGTTTTACCTTCAGTTTTGGAAAGCAACAGAAGACAACAGCAAAGGCCTACATTGAAACTGAACTTTTCAAATTATTCAGTACATATTTATTGATAACTATATTCACTTATAAACAATATAAACACTTACTTAACTACTAACCGTAAGAATGACTACAACCCCTATTACATAACCACTAAACCTATTGATAACTATTACAACTATTTTCATAACCTTTTAGAAGGATACAGTCTCTGGGGCAGGTCCTCAGTCATCAGGAACACAATCTCTGTAGTAGACCCTTTAATGCACTTAGCAGTCTTTCTTCTGGGGTATCTCAGAGGTAGATCTGTCAGGGTAAATTGGCTATGGCAACTTCACCTTAAATAAGGCTTGAGGCTTTCTTCTCTCTGGGAGGCCTCAGCCGTCTGTAAGCTAACTTATTTCCTTTGTATCAGCAACTCTGCTGCTCTGCCTCAGTCTTGAAAGCTGGCCACAGTTTCGTTCAAGCCACTGTTCAGACATGTCAAACCCCTCTAGGCAAAAGCTGAGCCACAGGGTTTAGTCCTTGGCCCTTTGCTGTTTTGCTGAGGCTTTCTCTGCTCACCAGCTTCTTTCTGCCTCAGGGAGATCTGGCCATCAGTCCACCAGTACTTTCTCCATTAGAGGATACAAACTACTCGTTGTCCTTTCTAGTGTGAAACTGGCTAGCATCGGAGCCCTCTATCATGGGGCTCTCTAGCATGGGGCACCCAGGCACCATCCTCTTGTCTTTAAATAGGATCTCTCCTTGTTCCACTTGGCTTCAGCCTCTGGGCTTTGCCCACTTAGCAGCTGAAAATAATGCCAGGCCATAAACCTTGTTTTTACTCCATAGAGTCTCTCTTTGTTTCACCTGGCTTCCTCCTTGTTTAGCCAATAGAGCCTCCCCTCATTTCACCTGACTTCATCCCTCTTTTTAACTGATAAGCTAATTGCCCACAGCCAAGTTGATCTTCATGCCCCGGAGTAAGAGACTGTACCAGAAACCCCTAGATATTTATTAAATCTAATTTATATTAATCTAACTCCTTACACTACATTGTTTTGGAGGATTCTTGGGTGCCACCTGACCAACAACTCAAAAGGAGAGTTCCCATGTCTGGAACTAGGGCTTTTGTTAAATACTCTAGTGCTCTCAAGGGGAGTATTGTAACCCACCTAGCTTTTAAAAACATCCTTAGTATTATTTATCTTTCTTTTTTTGAGATAGGGTTTCTCTGTGTAGCCCTGGCTGCCCTGGACTCACTTTGTAGACCAGGCTGGCCTTGAACTTGCAAAGATCTGCCTACCTCTGCCTCCAGAGTGCTGGGATTAAAGGCATGTGCCACCACACCCAACAATTACAGATAGCTGTGAACTGCCATGTGGGTGCTGGATTTGAATCTGGGTCCTTTGAAAGAACAGCCAGTGCTCTTAACTGCTGAGCCATCTCTCCAGCCCCTATTATTTATCTTTCTGTCCTCCCTGCCTTGAAGTCATCCTCCTTCCCCTCCCCCAGTTAAAGTTCCCTCCATTTGCTCCATTTTCTTCTTGGTACCACATTCCTTCTTGGTACCAGTGGTTCACTATTTCTCTCATTTGAACTTCTTCTACTTTCTTCACAACCATGGCACCATTCTACTTTTCTGGATCTTTCCAGTTACTTCAGGTTAGGTAGTCACATCTAAAGATTTGAGTGAAGGGCTAAAACTAAGAGAGAGCATGCACCATTTGTTTTTCTGTGTCTAGATTAACTCACTTGATATAATATTTTCCAGTTCCACAACTTATCTGAGAATATCAAGTTCTTTATTTAAAATTCTATTATGTATATAGCATATTTTCATTGTCCATTCATCAGTTGAAGGACAAATAGGTTGCTTCCACCTTCCACCTATTTTGTAAACAACAGCAGCAAACATGGCTGAGCAAGTATCTCTGTAGTAGCATAGTGAGTCTTTGGGTATATGCCACAGAATGGTCTAGATGGTTCTTGTTGTAGATTTAGTTTTAGTTCTTGGAGAATTCTCCACATTGATTTCTATAATGGGTGCACCAATTTGTAACTCCACCAACAGTGAATAAGGGCTCCTCTGTGAACCTTTGCCAGGATTTGTTCTCAGTGTTTCCTCCAACTTAGCACTTCTGAATGGAGTAAGATAAAATCTGAAAGTAGTTTTAATTGGCATTTCTCTGATCAAGAAGGATGATGAACTTTTAAAAAAATTAATAAGTGCTTTGTCTGTATGTACACCTGCATTTCAGAAGAGGCATCAGATCCCTTTATAGATGATCCTGAGCCACCATGTGGTTGCTGGGAAATGAATTCAGATCCTCTGGAAGAGCAGCCAGTGCTCTTACTTAACTGCTGAGCCATCTCACCTGCCCACAGATGATGAACACTTTTCAAGATATTGGCCATTTTCTTTTGTTCTTGTGAGACCTCTCTGTTCAGAGCCACACTTTTTTTTTTAGGTTCCTAAAATATATAGTTTCTAACTCTATTCTAATTACTTATATTTACATCCACAGTGAAGTTCTCACCCTTTATCAAAGAAGATTGTTGTGCAGAAAATAGTAGCTAGTGTAGCGATCCACTACTTGTCAAAGTGCAGAGAGTAAGTGTCCTTGGGTCCCCAGTCTCGATTGGTACACCCACAACACAACCCTATACCTAAGTCTTAGAGACTACTGTGGAAGAGGGGTCTGAAAGATTGTGAGAAGAAGAAGACTAGAATGATTACTGCAAAGTATGATGGGGAAGCTGCACCAATGAGAATCCAACAACATGGTTGTCTAAACAAGACCTGCATAATGAAAACCCCAGTTGAAATGTCAACGTGGTTGGGGGAAATTTGACAAGGCTTCACCAGTAGATAAAGAGCTATGGGTAATCAATGGCTGCTGAGGGAAGAGAAGTCTGTCCTTTCTATATAAAGCCCCTGATAGTTTATGCAGTCCTAATTAATGAGCCTTAAATACATACACATACAAGGAACACTAATTGGGTTCAGTTGATTACATATAAAATAATGTGAAATATGTTTGTGTGAGTTTATGAATATCACAGGAATAAGTATAAAAGGAGAGGTCATGAATTTGAGAAATAGTAGGGTGAATGGAAGAAGTAGGAGGACCAGAGGCAGAGGTAGAAATGATGTAAACACAGTTCCAGGATTTTCTTGGCAGACTCTACCCCAATTCAAGTTTGAAAACATAATGTTCTATTTAGTTACCAGCGGTTGCAGATGACCTTAACTTGGCTTATGTAAGGAAACATTCACCCCAGATAGAGAAGTGTAAAATAGATCAAAGGATTATAGTCAGGGATGGGTGGTTGCAAATGTTTTATGTATATTCATTATAAAAGTATGGGTGACCAGACCCAGAAAGACAAATGCCTGTTCTCTCTCATCTTTGTTTCATAGCCTCAAATCCTCATATCAAATGGAGACCATCATAGAAAACCACAACTGGTCACAATGTAGAGATCAATCAATCATCAGGAGTCCAGCTCCAATGGCTGCATCTTTATCACACTTCCTGCATCCACGGCTCAGGGAACATTGCAGAAGAGAGATAAAAAGATTGTAAGACCCAGAATACCAGCAAGTCTGTTGTAAAAGAGTCTAACCTAGAAATGGTTGCATAATCAAGACTGGAACAATGGAAATATCAGTGAAAACATTAATATGAAAGGGGAAAAATTTTGTGGGTTACCACTCCTAGACAAAGAATTACAGGAAAATAATGACTGCTGGAGGAAGGAGAATTAGCATCTCCCAGGAATGAACTCTTTTATTGGTTTTCAATACAGAATGGTCAACGCCAAAACATTATGCACACAATAGAAATAGACTCATAAGCTTGTTTCTATATATATATTGCTGTATATGCATATATACAGACACAATATATATGTTTGGTACAATAATAATAGTAAGAGAAAAGGGGGATGTCAACTTAACAGTGTGTTCAGGGCATATGAACGAAAGGATTTCAAGGGAGGACAGTTGGAAAGTTCTGGAGGAAGGAAAATGAAGTGGGAATGTGATGTAATTCTATTGATAGCACACACCTTCAACACCAGCACTTGGGAGGAAGGGGAGATTCCTTACAAGGGGTTATTCATTACCAACTGGTCACTCCTGAGTACATATATGCAAGGAACATTATAAAGACATAACATTATGTATTTAGGAGCACCTCCCTCATTCATAACAACAATTTATTTAAAAAGAGGCCATGGATTTGAGAGAGAGTAAGAAGAGTTATATACAGGAGGGTCTGGAGAGAGGACAGGGGAGGGGGAAATGCTGTATATAATAATTGTAAAAATAAAAGAAATAATTAAGACATAGTAAAAGAATTATGGGTGACACAAAGTTAGCTTTGGTAGAAAGACATCCATTGAATAACTGCCAGTTGTACCACCAAAGAGTCCCACAACTGCAGTATTTGAGATAATTGATAGTTAAGATGGGGAAATTTATTTGTTCAGTGGTTAAAAGGGATTCCTTAGAACAGAACACACCATAAAATACATAAGCCAAACACCAAATGGTATTTTAAAAATTTGATTAGAAGTATTTTAATAGAAAAAAATCAAGAAATAGCATATCATTCAATGTACTTAAAATATATTCATTTTTCCCAAAGTGTCATAATTTGAGTGGGTAACAAGTGTTAATATTACCAAAATTACGTATGTGGAGTTGTAGTCAAGAAAAATGCTAATTACCTGAATTTTAATAGTGTACAGAATGTCTGAATTATAACTAATGTCACATCAGGAATTCAAAGTCCAACTTTCAAAGTCTTTATCTCATTAAATCATTAAGACACTGTATTTACGTTGAGAAAGTGTGGGTTTCAGGTCAGCCACCATGGAGTGCACTTTGAAAACAGGTCATTCTCAATACAGAAAAGGAAGGAGTGAATATCAATATAACTTTAGTATTCTTCATTAGTAAAAAAGGACAGATGGTTGGGTAGCTTGTTGTTAATATGGCATTAATTCCCTCCAATCTTGGAATTTTTGTTTGTGCAAAAAACCCATAAAGGGTGATGGAATTGTTCAACCAATAAATGAACACAAAGCAGCTAACCAGGGACAGGATGCTGTGAGTGGCCTTGCGTTCAGGAGATGTCTGGGAGGAGAGGCTTGGGCTGTGGAGATGCTGGGCTCTCTTGTGGTGTCTGTAGAGGAAAGTCACCATGTAGAGGCTGGTCCCCATCATGACGGCAACAAAGAAGAGATCATGAATGAATATGACACTCAAAAATGACCCTGAATTGTGTTTCCCAAACTGCTTGTTTTGACAGTAAGCATTTGCATATCCATTGCCAACATGAGTAGAATTGGTTTTGGCTATTACCATTTCAATCATAAACGCATAGATGAACAGGTTAATGAGCCAGGAGCAAAGTAAGGAAGAAAAAGTCCATGTGGAGAGTTTAGGCTTAAGCCACGCCCACTTAGAGTTACTGGGAATGATGGTGATGACTTGAAATGTGCTGAGAATAGAGGTGACGCAGATGGACAGACCCCGGGTGACTCTGAATATAAACAAAACTGCCTTACAACCAACATCATCCAGAAAATTTTGTACTCCAAAGGATAACATAATATCTGGTATTAATGTGAATATAATCGTCAATATATTAACTATTGTCAGGTGCATGAAAACCAAATCTATCAACTTCTTAAAATGAGGCTTAAAGAAGAAACTGTATATATATATATGGAACAGTGATGAGTTCCCTATGACACCAACACATAACTGTGATATGAGAAAGATCCCCAAGATGGAGTCACTTGAAAGCATGATGTTAACGTGTGTCAGATTTGTTAGGTCTAGAGTGATGTATAAATGGAGTGCATTATAAAACTGTTTTAAAATGATGTTTGTGTTTTTTTAATTTTTTTCAGACCATATTTCTTGTGTGGCTCCACCTGGAACTCACTCTGTAGACCAGGCTGGTATTGAACTCACAGAGATCCACTTGCCTCTGCCTTGAAAATGCTGGGATTAAAGGTGTGCACCACCACTGCCAGAAAAGATGTCCAGCTCTTTTCCATGTTATATCCAGACATGACACTTTAGCAACTGCATTCCTGGGATTCTTGATCATCTTAGAGAACAGACTAAAGTGTTGGAAAGCATGTGGAATCCTCCAACACCCTGAAGTCTGTTATGTTGGGCAGAAGAATTTGTTGACCTATGTAAAAGCAAAATTTGCATGTTATGAAGATTTAAAAGTTTATTTATTTTATGTATATGGGTGTTTTGTCTGAATGTCTGTGTATATACCTCAGAATCAAACCCTGACACTCTGCAAGAGCAGCCAATGGTCTATAACTGTTGAATCATCCCTCCAGAACCAAGGAATTTTTATTCATCAATCAATATTTTTCTTTGACCTAGGATATCAACATTTTCATGTTTATAACACCATTTGTTTCCTTGATATATACAGTAATGTGTGTACTTGAACTTTAGTATTTTGGCTGACACACTTTTCTGTCAGCTTATTGATGCCTAAATATTTAGACTTTCCATGTGGGAATATTGGCCTCTTATTCCACTCCAAGGTTAACCAGCAATGCTCTGAAGCTTTTCATTTCATTTCCACTCATTTAATTCAATTTATTTATTTTGCTCACAGTTTAGAGTTCAACTGCAGATATGCAGAACACAAAGGTAAGGGTGTGACTACATATCACATAGTGTTGAACAAATCTTCAAAAAATGTTTTCTGTGACATTTGATGACCAAACCAATCAAGTTGATTCTGACTGGTAAACCCACTCTAACAATGATCTGATATTTTGTTATTGTAACATCTGAATATTAGTTACACTCAAACTTCTTTTGTATTCGTGTGGCAGAGCAGAGTTCTCAGGTCCGCAGTTACTTAGAGGATGAGAGTGACATGAGACTCATGAACTTGACCTTGAATTTCACAACATTGTTGTGCCGCCATGTGCAGTGGGTTTGGGGGAGTTTTGCTGTATGTTGATTTTAGACTCATTCCTCCACTGACCTAATTATTTCTGTCACCTGAAATACAAACCTTTATATGTGGTGGACATCCATAGGTTCCTCGACAGTCTCTTTCATCCTGACAAGGTCTATTTTTTTTTTTAAAGATTTATTTATTATGTATACATTGTTCTGTCTGCAGGTATATCTGCAGGCCAGAAGAGGGCACCAGATTTCATTACGGATGGTTGTGAGCCACCATGTGGTTGCTGGGAATTGAACTCATGACCTCTGGAAGAGCAGCCAGTGCTCTTAACCGCTGAGCCATCTCTCCAGCCCGTGACAAGGTCTATTAAGCTTTCCCAATGTTCCAGTCTGAATTCTCTTCATAAATCTCTGCCTTGACATGAGTCCCTAGTACAGTCATGGTATATAGTGTGAGGAACCAACATTCAAATTACTTAAAGAATTTCCTTACAATGAAATGTTGTTCTTCTATAATCCCAATTATTCTTCGCATCAACTTTTCAATTTTCTGTCTCATGACTTGTCATTGTTGACATTATTATATTTTATGTAGTCAAATGGCACCCTCCCTCTTCTAATCTTTGAAAACACATCTCATCTCTACTGTGTCTTATGGTTTTTTAGTCTCACATCTATTTCTTTAGGATCACCCACAACTTCCCAAGTTTTACCCCAGATTGATAGTCACCCTCCTCAACACTCACCAGATATTTGTTTTTCACTCATCTTTTCTCCTTGCTCTGTATCTACCCTTAGAACACCCAACATATCATACTTTTGTCACCCAGCACAGTCCTGAAAATTCCCTGCCCTAGCCATGTGATTAGTTTTTTTTCTGCAGAGAGTACGAGATCTTGTGGAAAATATGATACTACCATCTGCACATCAGTGGAGCAGACTCATGCTATGACTGGCACAGGAAGATGCCATCAGTGGACAATCAGATCACAGAAGGTTAGCAGGCACCATTTCTGACATTCACAAAAGGGAAGTCTGATATGATAAACAGAAATATTCTGAAAAAAAAGAAAGAAAAAAAGAGGAACTGGCTATCTAGATGTAAAAAATGTGATAAATTTCAAATAAATATTATCATATGTAATTATATTCATATGTGAAATCCTCAAGAATAAAGAAAAATTAAAATAAAAATTTAAACCATGGCAAAGATACTGATGTATTCCAGAAACAGAGCAATGAGCTATCCAGTTGTATAAAAATACATGTAAGTAACTGAAAATAATAATGATAATTTTAATTCAATCACATTCACAGTCCACAGAATACAGACAACATATATGATTTGGTACAGGCTATTTTAATTTTACTGGGAGCGAAAATTGGAAATGTTCTCTTTTTTTCTGTGAATGAAACTGTAAGCATGTTGGCATGTACTCAGAAGATTGAAAAAACCCACATTCTGGCTATGTGATAAAAGACTCGTCATTTTATGTCAATACAAACACATCACGTGCCACCAAGAGGAAAAAGGTCCCTTGTGCAAGTGATGATCAGCACACAGCTGGAGTGTCATAATGAATATCGGAAAAATTACCCTCTACAACACTACACTGTATATGACATTCAACTCTAATGAAGACATAGAAAGATTCAAAATGAAAACATGGGAGAATGAGCTGGAGAGATGGCCCAGCCATTAAAGGCTAGGCTCATAACCAAAAAAAAGGAAGAATAATTTCAAAATAACAGGAAATTCTCACTTTAAATAAGTTATATTTCATAAAAGAAATTTTATGGGAACAGCATTATTCATGGAAACAACCCTATTTCTTCAGTAACATAAAATTTAAATTTGAGACTAAAAATACATGAATATCATCTATACATAATCAAGCTTATAATATTATAGGAGGCATAACAATCACAACCTATATGATAGGATTTGGTTTTAGTTTTGAGGGTTTTTTGAGACAGTGTTTTACTATGTATGTAGCCCGGCTGTCCTGGAACTCCCTATGTAGATCAGATTGGCTTGAACACACAGAGATCTGTCTACTTCTGCCTCCCAAGTGCTATACGTCAAGCATACCTCACCATGTCCATGTTGATGGGAAAATCTTGACAAAATGTTCTTGCATTTAACCAAGTCAACAGATAAAAGTGAAAATTTGATGTGAAAAATTGAGCCAGAGAACCGACAGCCTCAGTGCAACAAAACTCCACAGAGTCACAATAAAGCAGCAATCGTTTGCCATGGGGCACATGTGAATTAAGTAGAAAATGTGGCCATACAACAAATATTAAAGAAAAGATCATCAATGGGCTAGTTTGCTTTTAGACAACATTTTGCATCTATAATGTTGTTTTATAAAGAAACATAACAGGCCTGGAAGACGACTCTGAGAATAAAGTGCTTGTCAGGCAAGCAGTGGAAAGTGAGTTCAGATACCATAGAGGTTGAGTGTGGTGGGCGGGACAGGGAAGTGACAGGTGGATCCCCAAAGCTCCCTGACCAGCTAGTCTAACCATCTGATGTACCGCAGGTTGAGTAAGAGATCCTGCCTCAAAAATGAGGAGGAGATAGAGGAAGACACGATACCAGTGTCTATCCTGCATACACATGAACAAGTGAGCACATACTCACACACATGCACACACCTCACACAAAATAAAGTGAAAAACCTCCTGATTCCCAGCATGTTACAAATAAATGCACAACTTGGCAATCACATAATGAAAAAATCCATTATAAAAATGAACTACAGTGTATCTTCTGTTGAAATGTGTGTATAAAATATGTGAGAAGTAGCCGGGCGGTGGTGGCGCACGCCTTTAATCCCAGCACTTGGGAGGCAGAGGCAGGCGGATCTTTGTGAGTTTGAGGCCAGCCTGGTCTACAAAGTGAGTCCAGGACAGCCAGGGCTACACAGAGAAACCCTGTCTCGAAAAACCAAAAAAAAAAAAAATATATGTGAGAAGTGAGAAAAGGATGGCATTAGACTTAAAAGGAATTTTAAAATAAAATCTAAAGGAGTTTTTGAATAAAGGCAGAACAGTAGCAAGCAAAACAAATATACAGTAAAAATAAAGCAAAGGCCGCCATCTTATAGAGAATATGCTAACACTCCTCTGTGAGACTGCACTGTAGTCCAGAAAGAAAGACACAGCACCAGGATTGAATGCTGTATTCAACAGCTGGGAAACTCCAAATGCTTGTTAAAAGATTGCATTATGACTACCTAGATCAATATGAGGCTTTAAGAGAAATGTGGAAAAATCTATAAGATAAAAAGATTTTAGAGTTGTAAAAAAAAAAAACAAAAAACTCATGGATGGGCATTGTCCTCAGAAGATTCAATCATTGACTATATCAGATGCAAAAGCTTTAACAAAGAAACGGGGGCTTGAGATGGTTCAGTGCTTAAAAGCACAGGCTGGTCTTCCAGGGAGCCTGGGTTTGATTCCCATCACTACATAGAGGCTCATAACTGTCTGTAACACCGGATCCTGGAAATCTGTCAATTTCCTGGGGCATTGCACCAGTAGGCAAACCACCATACACACAAAATACGAGAATAAAAAAGAATATGTGTGTGTGTATGAAGACCAAGAGAAGTGTTGTACAGAAAAATAAGAAAGATATACTAAATTGACAGAAAAATAGGAGAAACATAAATCTGAGAAACAAAATGAAAAACCCAAAGTGTAAGGTAGACTAGTGTGAGGTAGTGTAAGTGAAATGGTAGACTAGGGGAGAAGAGAGAAACCTGAAAGGTTCCATACCTCCCTCTCACTCTGAGTGCTGAGTGCTGAGAACCCTTATTCAGGGCAGTGAGACTCCCACAGACACGAAGCTTCAAAGGCACAAAGTGTCTTGGAAAGGCTGCCTAGCAGGAGCTATGACTAAATAAAGGACAAGATAAGAGGACTCTGCCTCCCAGTGGGCATGGACCAGCTTGTCACCCATGGCGTCAATGACCTGTTTACTGTGCTTCATACTGATGCACTCCAAGGAAAACATCACTCTCCCAGATACAATATGAATCTCGTGGTAATTGATTAAGCCAACTGTGTAAGAGTTCAGTCTCTGCCTGAAGATGTGCGTCTTCCCAAGTCGAACAACATCAGAAAGGAAACTTTACACTTAAGGATATGATTAAAAGTTTTCATGCAGATGTGGAAATCACAGTCATTATCTGATGCCAGACATGTCTACATTTCCATGTTGATTTCTCCAGTGACTCTTTGTTCATTCAAAGTGGTATTCTTGTTCAATCTTCAAATCTTTGTGCAATTTCTCTTGCTTCTTATTTCTAGTTTTAAATTAAATTATTATCTGATGAGGTACAAGTAATTAAACTGGTTCTTTGGTTTTTGTTTTAAAATTTATTATTATTATTCCTAATATTATTATTATTTTATATGTTTAAATGTTGCCAGCATGTAAGTCTGTGTGCCACATGCACACAATGCTCAGGGAGGTCAGAAGAGGGTAGTGGATACCCTGACACTGGAGTTACATATGGTCTGAGCCACCAAGTAGGTCCTGGGAATCAATCAAACTTGTGTCTTCTAGATGAACAGCCAGTATTCTTAACCTTTGCTCATCTCCCCAGCCCCCTCATCTCTAATTTTACTAATTTGGAACATCTCTCTCCATGTAGACTTACAATCAACAATGCTCTAGCAGTTACCAAAAAACTTTACTAGTCGCAGACTGTGCTTCCTTGTCTCAAAAAAGTAAATAAGATGAAAATAGTTACCTTTAAAATAGCATGTATGAGAAAACACTGAAAAAAAATCAAAGTCTAAGAAAGGATATACTTGGGAAGAGGGTCAGTGTGAAGGTTATCATGCCTCCCTCTTGCTCTGAGTACTGAGTTATGAGGCCTTATTGACACAAACACATCATATTTGTATATTGTTTTATGACAATTGCATACATGCACAAACATGACTTTCATTACATTTGTCCACAGTTCCCTTCTGTATCACTCTCCAACCTCCATATCTCACACATGGCTGAGAGTCTCCCTGTTTGGTTTGTGACTTTCTCCAAAAGACCCTGTATGTGAGAACATGTGTAGTGTTTATATTTGTGAGATAAACATCACATAACACAATGATCTGCTCTTCTGTTCATTTTCCTGAAAATAATAGCAATAGTGACAGAAAAATGCATCTATCTGAGACTGTGCTAAACACTAGGACAAGTATAGTAGCAACTATCTCTTCATGGTCTGCACAACAGAAGCCAACACAGGAACAGAGCCCCCAAAATGCTCGTATCAGATGCCCTGGAGCTGGAGTTACAAACAGTTGTAAGCCTCCGAGTGAGTGCTGGGAATCTAACCTGCGTTCTCTGGACGATCAGCTAGTGCTCTTAACCACTGAGTTATCTCTCTTTGGGAAAGTTTTTAGTGCAACTGAAACGCAAAAGGTCTTCAAACATGTATGTTACTGTCTGTGGTTTACACAATCATCCTGGGAAAGAATAGAACTTTCAAACAGGATTTTTAAAACCTACACTCTGGTCTACTGAATAAAAACTCTTTATAGGCCTGACGTGGTGGTCCATGCCTTTAATCCTACCACTTGCATTAGGAAGAGGCAGAGGCAGGCAGATCTCTGTGAGTTCAAGGCTAGCCTCGTCTACAAAGTGAGTCCAGGACAGCCATGGCTATACAGAGAAACCTTGTCTCGAAAAAACAAAAAAAGAAATGATTAATTTGATATCTCTCAAAATATTGTTTGAACAAAGCCAAGGCATTTATTACAGAAACATTCTCAAACCAAGTTGGAGAAGGTCCAGTCAGGCAGAGTCCTCTGGGCCTAGATTTGCCAGTTCATATGGTCAGTTTATTTCAACCTCTAAATTGCTGTGAGCTTATGAGACCAGCCTGTTTTAACCACTAAACTTTAGGTCGGCTTCCTCCATCACCTCAGCCTTCTATAGTCTCCTCAACATGTGTATGCTGCACAAGTTAGTGTTCCTCACTGCGCCCTCCTAACTCCACCCACCTCGCTCACTCTCCCAGCATTCTCAGCCCCTGGATGGACGTCTTTAGTATACAGTTTTTAAAAACTTTCTCTCAATAGATTTTATACCATGCCTTTTCTGCGGCAAAAGTCTCTCTCTCAGACTCTGCCTCTCAGTTTCTGACCTAAAGGCTGGCCAATGGCATACCTTGTTTCATTTCTCCGGTATGTGCATCTTCTCTGTCCTGGGGGCAAGAGAGAGAGAGCTGCGTGGAGCTCTCTGGTTTATACATAGCATTATCTAGCAGTCTTTCCCATGAATTCACGGGCTCATGAGCTCTCTCATGATATCTAGCAGCCCCATGGCTTCTTGTGGCAACTGATGTGCGGTTTCTAAGCAATGCCCTTTCAACAAGGTATGTCCTTGTTTCTCATGGAGCTGTGGCCTCAACTGGGCTCCTCCCTTCTCGGCCCTAAATCCTGGCCACTATCCAAGCAATGCCAAGCTACAAGCTCCTTTTTGTGCTGCCAGGTGCCAGACTTATCTGCATACTAATACACTAAAGAGAACTAACTCCTACCACAGGGGTCATGGGAAGATTTTGAGGGCAGAAAGGGAAGGGTGAAGTGATGTAATTTATCTTGTAATCTCAAAATAAAAAATATATGTATTTATCTTAAAAAAGAAGATAGATGATGCTATTTGAATTTCAAAAAGACATGGAATTCCTTAAAATAAATCTGTTCCCTTATCAGTTTTTTGTGTGATATTATTTATTTAAGGTGACACGTCTGTTGGTTAGTTGAAAACATTTTACTACTATTTCTCTTCATTATTTGAAGTTTTCTTACATTTATACAATATATTGGGACCATCTGCAGCCACCATAACCTCCCACCAACTGTCCCATGTTACCCCATCCCATCTCCCTCCCAGCTACATTTCCTTTATTTTATTTCTTTCTTTCTTTGTTTTTTTCAGACAGGGTTTCTCTGTGTAGCCCTGGCTGTCCTAGAACTCACTCTGTAGACCAGGCTGATCTCAAACTCAGAGATCTGCCTGCCTCTGCCTCCCGAGTGCTGAGATTCAAGGCACTCACTGCTACCACCTGGACATTTCCTTATTTTTTTTTTTTTTTTTTTGGTTTTTTCGAGACAGGGTTTCTCTGAATATCTCTGGCTGTCCTGGACTCGCTTTGTAGACCAGGCTGGCCTCGAACTCGCAAAGATCCGCCTGCCTCTGCCTCCCAAGTGCTGGGATTAAAGGCGTGCGCCACCACCGCCCGGCGACATTTCCTTATTTTATGTAAACTGTATTTATTTTTATTTTATATGCCTCACGTTTTGCTTGCATGTATGTATATCTCTGCACCACACATCTGTAGTGCCTCAAAGGGCAGATCTTGATCTGGAGTTACAGATGGTTGTTGACAGCCATGTGGGTGCTGCAAACTTAACCCAAGTTGGTGCTTTAACACTGAGCCTCTCCCAGCCCCTTGGTCCTTCTGTTTCCACTAAACTGTTTACACTTTCATTAGAGTTAAATCTCATACAGGATACACGGTATAGTAAAGAATGAATTTCTAATGTTCCTTTGAACACTGGAGCTATGTGCTCATCAGTGTTTATACAACATAATCTTACCCATAAGCTACCTCTGACATGTTTGCATTTTTGTTAAATTATGGACATACTAACAGGTAGCTAGAAGGTGATGTTTTTGTAATGATATATGACAAATTTGAATATGATAGAAAACATCATACATTTAGTCTGTTTAGTCCAATTTGAGTTGTTGTTGCTGCTGCTGTTGCTGTTAATTTATTGAAAGTTTATGAGGTCTTGCTTGTAACAGAAAAAAAATTTTTTTTGAAGATTTATTTATTTGTTGTTTATGAGTGCTCTAACTGCATATATGCCTGCAGCCAGAAGAGGGCATCAGATCACATTGTAGAAGGCTGTGAGCCACCATGTGGTTGAAGGGAATTGAACTCAGGACCTCTGGAAGAGCAGGCAGTGCTCCTAACCACTGAGCTATCTCTCCAGCCCATACAGAAAATTTTTTTTATTTTTTTAATATAATTTATTTTTTATTTCTTCAAGTTACATATCCCCTACATGCCAGAAGAGAGCATCACATTCCAGTATTGATGGTTGTGAGCCATCATGTGGTTGCTGGGAATTGAACTCTGGATCTCTGGAAGAGCAGACAGTGCTCTTAACCGCTGAGCCATCTCTCCAGCCCTTCAAGTTACATATCAATCACAATCCCCTCCCTACTCCACCTCTAGTCCCACCCTTCCACCATCTTCCCCTCAACCCCCCATCCTCCACCCTTTTTTTTAGATTAAGGTATATCTTTTCCCCCCAACAGCTCCCCCTTTCAGTCCAACAAATGGTTCTTTCTCTTATAACAATAAATACAATACAAAACAACAGAATAAATAGACCACAATTATGAGAGTTATATGGCTTAGCATACATTCCCAATGTCCAGTCCATTCATTCCATAGTACTTCTTAAGAGTCAAAAAGAGTGAATGCCTGCTGCCTTAAATCACAGAAAAAAGCAACAGGCTTTTGGGGAGGGGGTTCCATAACAGAAAATTTTTATCTAAAACACTTACATTAATTAATAATTAACAAACACCTATAAAACACCTATATCCTATCCTATAATACTTAATACCTATAACCTAATATCTATAAACACTTAATACCTAAAAACACCTAACCAGGACTGGAGAGATGGCTCAGAGGTTAAGAGCACTGACTGATCTTCTAGAGGTCCTGAGTTCAATTCCCAGCAACCACATGGTGGCTCACAACCATCCATAATGAAATCTGGTACCCTCTTCTGGCCTACAGGTATACCTGCAGACAGAACATTGTATACATAATAAATAAAATCTTTTTAAAAAGAACCTAACCAATTGGTTTGGTTTGGTTTTGTTCTGTTTTGTTTTTGTTTGTTTGGTTGGTTGGTTGGTTGGTTGGTTGGTTGGTTGGTTTTCCAAGGCAGGGTTTCTCTGTGAAGCCCTGGCTGTCCTAGACTCACTTTGTAGATCAGGCTAGCCTTGAACTCACAGAGATCTGCCTGCCTCTGCCTCCTGAGTGCTGGGATTAAAGGCATGTGCCACCAGCCTGGCTGAACAAATCCTACTTTAAGTTTATTGAAAGGATATTAAAATTCTCTGACACAGATCCATCTTGGTTAACAGTCTAGTTCTGGCTATCACAGCAAAATTATCTTCAGCTTAGCTAAGCTTCCTCCAGGTCTAGAGACCTCTGTCCACCTATTCCTGAGGCCAATTGGCCTGACCACTCAGCTTGTGTCTAGCTTCAGTTACACACAATGCAGATGTTATACCGTGTGTGGCCTAATCTTTTACTTTAAAGGTATGTACAGCTCCATGTGATGGGGCCACCCTTTGGCCTGTTTCCTAGGTCCTCGACAAGGCTTTTGAATTCTGCCTGCCTCCTGGCACTTTGCTCACTCTCCCAACAGTCCACCTCCCAGTCTTCTTGAATATTCTCAATCCTTGCTGAGGCTTCTGACTACTAGTTTGCAGACAGCTTACCTTGTTTCACACTTCTCCCCTGTGTGCGTGTCTCCTCTCTTCATGGGAGCAGAGAGAGAAAAAGTCATGTGGAGCTCCCTAGTTTGCATAGGGCATCATATTGATATCTCTTGCAGTGTCCTGTGGACTCTCGAACTCTCTTGGAAACTGGCAATTCCCATGACTTCTCTGGCTTTGTAGCTACATCTCCACCAGATCCCCTCCTCAGGCCTCGGTCCAATCTGGGCTCTGCCCACCTCAGCTCAGGTCCCCATAGTGTTGAAACAATGCCAAGCTATGAGCTCTTTTCAGATGCCTGGGCCTTCAGAGTACTCTCTCAATGATTGCCCAGAACGACGTCTGCCATGTGCCAGGCTGATCTGCATGCCCTTGAAGAGTCCTTACTTATTCTAGCCCATTACACTTACTGAGAGATACACATCAGGTTAGTATAATGTATTATGACATTTACATACATACACAAATGTGACTTTCATTACATTTGCCCATGGTTACCTTCTGTATCACTCTGCAATCTCCACTTCTCATACATGGCTCCCTTTTAGCTTTGTGACTTCACCTGATTTCATAGATGAGAACATGGGTAGTGTTTATCCTTGTGAGACTGTCTTACTACACAAAATAAATGATCTGTGTTTCTGTTCACTTCCCTGCAAATAATAGCAATAGTGACAGAAATATATTTATCTGAGAATGGGGCAGGTATAGCAACAACTCTCTTTTCATGGTCTGCATAACAGAAGCCTACACTCGGACTGAGCCTCCAAAATGCTTCAAAAATTTGCTGGTGTCCCAAGGGCTAGACTCAGAAACAAAACACAAGTGGAAAATATACTTTTGTTGAGAATTGTTTTTTAATTTATTCTTTTCCTTTGTGAGTATGGGTGTTTTGCCTGCATGTATTTTGGGGAAGTATGTGCATTTCTGGTACTCACAGAATCTTGAAGAAGGTATCAGACGCCTGGAACTGGAGTTATAAACACTTGTAAGTCTTCAAATGAGTGCTGGGAATCAACCTGGTTTCTCTAGAAGTTCAGCTAGTGCTCTTAACCCCTGGACCATCTGTACTGCCGCTTTGGTGAGAATTTAAATATAAATACTTTGGGAGAGTTTTGAGTGCAACTGAAACTCTAAAGATATACAAACATGTATGTCCCTCTCTGTGTTTTCCACAGTCTTCTTGGGAAAAAATAGAACTTTCAAACAGGGTTTTTAAATGTACGCTGTGGCCTACTGAATAAAAACTCTGTAACTTGCAAATTTGCCTTTCAGGTCATTACTAGATCCCGCTTCTTAATTGAGGAGCACTCAGAATATTTCTGCATTGAGACCACCTGCTTCAACACCGTCTATCCTCTGTTGTTCTCAAGATTCCCTAGAATGCAGTTCCTTGAGGTACCAAATCTGGATATGAAATACCAAGGAGTTCAACATTTCTTCAACTGTCTCTTCTCCTGAAATGTCAATCGGTATACTTTCCCACAAACATCAATATGTAATTAGTTTTATAATTCAGTCTTATTAGTTTTCACTGAAGGCCTGACAAGCTTAATAATCTGTAAAGCATCGCCGAGATGAGGTTTCCAAGCAACACCATCTTGGGGGTTTTCTTCATTGGGAACTCGTTGTTCTTCATGCTGTATGTGTATGGCTTCTTAGTTAAAGCTCACTTTAGCAGACCTATAGATCCCATTTTCATGCACTTGATGATAGTCAACATGTTAATGATCATATCTGTTATGATATCATATATCATGTCTTCCTTTGGAGTACCCAATTTTCTGGATGATGCTTGCTGTAAGGCTGTTCTGTACGTACACAGAGTCACTCGGGGTCTGTCCATCTGCACCACCTCTATTCTCAGCACATTCCAAGCTGTCACTATCACTCCCAGTAATTCTAAGTGGGTGTAGCTTAAGCCTAAACACTCTACATGGGCTTTTCACTACTTCTTCTTTTCCTGGTTTATCAATCTGCTCATCTATGTGCACATCATTGAGACTGTAATAGCAAAAATCAATTACACTGATGTGGGTTATGGATATTCTCATGATTACTGTAAAACCAGACTGTTTGAGTACCTCAATCCAGAATTATTCCTGAATATTATAGTAAGAGACTTCCTCTTTGTGACCATCATGATGTGGACCAGCCTCTACATGGTGACTGTCCTCTACAAACATCACAAGAGAGTCCAGCATCTCCACAGCCCAAACCTCTCCTCCCAGCCATCTCCTGGATGCAAAGCCACTCACAGCATCTTGTTGCTGGTTAGCTGCTTCGTGTTCTGTTATATGTTGAATAACATCATCATCCTCTATGGGTTTGTTACAAATAAAATATTTTCAAGTTTGGGGGCAATTACTGCAATCCTGTCATCATTCTACTCCACTCTCTGCCCATTCTTACTCATGAACACTAATAAAATTATTTCACAGTTTATTTCTTCCCTACCAGTACTGAGAATTACCGGTTTTCAAAGAACAGTTGGTGACTGATACAAAGTCCAGATGTTCTCATCAACAAACGAGTCTTCCTAATGGTTAGTGTGATAAGTTGGAAGCTGGGTGGATCTTGAGTCCTTGATATGATCCTCGTTAGAATTCACATGAGGTGTAGTACATTTTCAAGTTTTAGATTTTTAATATTTTGTCTCAATAAAAAGTGCCTCCATACCATTTCAATTATATTCATGTTTATTGACCACTCTTGCAAAGAAATGTGGGCAGCACAAATCTGACTTGATGTTTCTTTAAAGATACACAGTTTTGTGGGTAGAGAAAGGGAGGAGGATTTGGGAAGAATTGAAGGGATGAATTTCATCAAACAACTTTGTACAAAGTTCTCAAAGAACTTTAAAAAAATAGACTTTTAAAAATTGTCCAGTTTAAAGCTATGTGGTGATTGTGCAGTGCTCCCAGTACTCAGGATGTAGAGGCAGGTGGATCTCTTTCAGTTGGAGCACAGCCTGTTCTACAGAGGGAGTTCCAGGACAGCCAGGGCTACACAAAGAAACCCTGTCTCAAACAAAACAAAACAAAACAAATAAAAAGAACTAAAAAGTTTCTCAGTTTATATGATTCCATTACCCTGTCTTGAATGTATCAAAGCAGATATTAACCCTTTACACACAAAAAGAAAGGAACCAATCCTGACCTTCAACCCCAGATGTCTGCCCCAATACTCCATGAAGAGAGCATACCTCCCCTACAGATTCATCTGTCAGGTTCAGAACATGTACTCTACATTCCTTATGAAGAACATACAGCCAATTTGTGTTGAGCATGCTGGTAAGACACACTAAAGAGGCAGAGGCAGGAAGGAGTCTTATGAGTTGAAGGTAAGCCTAGACTGTACATTTGGGAGTGGAGATGTGTCTCAATTGGTAGAGCACTTGCCCAGCATGCATAAAGCCCTGGGTTCAATCCCCAATACCACATAAACCAGATTCAGTGGTAAATGCCTATTGTCCCAATACTTGGCAAGTGTGAGCAGGAGGTTGATGTGTAAGCAGAAATTTAAGTCCCTCCTCAGCTACACAGCAAGTTCAAGGCTAGTCTGAAATAAAAGAGACACTGTCTCAAACATAAAAGTAATTTCAACAGAACGTACCAATGGAGATAATCACAGTATCCATAAAGTCTGTTTAATTTACCACTCATGTGCTTATGAGCCTTGGCCTCGATCTATTTCAAACCTCTCCAGTGCTTCCTGTGCTCTGGAGCCACTAGGCCAGATTGTGATCCCTGAACACAGAACATCAAAGAATGACCAAGTTGTTGTATTTTAACTGCATCTGTTCCTTGTATGTGTCTGCATGTGTGTGTGGCTGTGTATCTGTGTCACTGTTTGTGTGTGTGTTTGTGTTTCTATGTATGTATCTGTGTCATTGTATGTGTTTGCATGTGTGTAAGTGTATGTGTGTCTGTCTGTGTGTATGTTTCAGTGTGTGTGTGTGTGTGTGCATGTGTTTGCGTTTGTGTGTGCATCTGTGTCACTGTGTGTCTGCATGTGTGTGAGTGTATGTGTTTCTGTGTGTGTGTGTTTGCATGTATGTCATGGTGTGGAAGTCAGAGAACAACTTCCAGGGATAGAATTCAAATCAAATCATGGGCTGGAGAGATGGCTCATCAGTTAACAGCACTGGCTGCTCTTCCAAAGGGCCTGGGTTCAAATCCCAGCACCCACATGGCAGTTCACAGCTCTCAGTAATTGCCAGGTGTGGTGGGGCACATCTTTAATCCCAGCACTTGAGAGGCAGAGGGAGGCAGATCTCTGTGAGTTCAAGGCCATCCTGGTCTACAGAGTGAGACCAGGACATCTAGGGATACATAGAGAAATCCTGTCTTGAAAACAAAAAAAAAGAAAAGAAAAAGAATTCAGATCATCTGTGTGATTCTATTTTTAAGTGAAAACACTCAAACAATGACACACTCCTACACTCTAAAACAGAAGTTTCAACCTGTGGGTCACAACCCCCTTGAGGGTCAAAGGACCCTTTCACAGGGTTCATCTAAACCCATCAGAAATATCAGATATTTATGCTACAAGTCATAACAGTAGCAAAATTACAGTTATGAAGTAGAAATAAAAATAATTTTATTGTTGTGAATCATCACAACATGAGGAACTGTATTAAAGGGTCATAGCATTAGAAATGTTAAGAACCACTGCCCTAAAACAAGAAAAAAAAATTTTTTTTGGTTTTTTTCGACACAGGGTTTCTGTGTGTGACAGCCCTGGCTGTCCTGGACTTGGGTTGTAGACCAGGCTGGTCTTGAACTCAGACATATTCACCTACCTCTGCCTCCTGAGAGCTGGGATTAATGGTATTTTCCACCATGCCCAACTTCTAAAACATTTCTAATGTCTTTCTCTTTCTAGTATCCTATATAAACTAGCAAAGTCTGGTGTTTAATACCTTGTAATATCTCAAAATAATTTTCCCTTCCAACTCTATCTGGCAAAAATTGTTATGAAATCATTGTGTCCAACACAGGTTTTGACATACCTGCTCCTTGTGGTTGTAAAACTTCTGTAGCCTAGAACGAGTCTTCAAAGAGCTACAAGTGTTTTAAAAATGATAGGCAGGTGTGGTGGCACACACCTTTTGTTAAGTTTCAGGAAAAGCCACACAAACCACTCAGACACCAATTTCAGTGAGACATGGATGGTTTATTGAAGGCACACCCCAGGACTGATCATAACCAGGGATGTAATCTGGACCTGGGAGCCAGACTGCGACCATGAATGTTCTTCAGAGTCAGTTTATAAAGGCAAAACACACAATAAGCTCACACAGTGGGTGGACAATGTAACAGGGTGGTCGATTTTGACTCAAGTTGCTCTGGCTAACTAGACAATAACAGTTCTAACTGACCTTTAATTTGATTGGTCCTAAGTGAGGTAAGTGGGGTTGTGACTAGGAGTTTTCACAGTACTAAGATAATGGTACTAACATACTCACACAGAGTATGAGTACCAAACAGTCATAGTAAGACATTTGGAACAGTAGGTCAACATCAACATCACCTGGCACAGTCATGCTCATAGGGGTTTTCAAGAATTATTTCAAAATAACAGGACATGAGGAGCAAAAACTATAGAATCATCACAAAGTCAAGATGAATGGTTGACTTGACCCAGCAGAAGGATTTCTCCTCTGTCAACATCTGAGGAGTGGAGCCTGAAAACTTGAACTTAAGTTCACCTCATGATCAAAATTGAGACTGAATACAAAATGGCTGCAGTTGTGCTAATGAAGCAGGCCTCAGCACTTTAATCCCAGCACTGGGGAGGCAGAGGCAGGCAGATCACTTGTTAGGTCAAGGCCATCCAGGTCAACATAGTGAGTTCCAGGACCTTCAATGCTACCTACTGAGACCCTGTTTCAAAGAAAAATAAAAAACATAAAAACAAACACTTGAAAAATGTGGCCAGCAAGAAGTTCAGCAGGTGCAATGGCTATTCTTGGTTGTCAACTGATGTTATTTGGAATGAACTAAAACTCAGGATGTTTGGGGACACCTGTGACAGATGTTGGCTTAACTAGATCATTTGAAGTGGAAAGATCTACTTCTGATCTGGATCTTTGAGGTGGAAAGACACACCTATAATCCAGATCTTTTGAGGTGAGAAGACACACATTTAATCTGTGCCACACCTTCTGGGCTTATATAAACCAAATGAAAGAAGGAAGGTATCTCTCTATCTATCCGTGTGTGTGTGTGTGTGTGTGTGTGTGTGTGTGTGTGTGTGTGTGTTTGTTCTCAACATCTCACTAGCAGTTCTATTCCTTTACCGGTATAAGAGTCTACTTCTATGGGATTCTAGCATACAATGAAGTCCAGCTGAGACATTCAGTCTTATGGACTGAACAACTACTGGTTTCGTGGATCTTTCATTCATAGGCAGCCATCATTAGACCATCTGGACCACACACAACCTGTAAGTAATTCTAATAACCCCCTTTATACATCTAAATAGAGATATCTGTACTAGAATTTCTGTTCCTCTATAGAATCCTGCCTAATACAGCAGGTTAAGGTTCTTGCTGTCAAGCCTGATAACCTGGGTTTGATCTCTGGAATCCATATCGTAGGAGGAAAGAACCAACTCCCACAAATTGTCCCTGACCTCCACATGTATGCTACAACATGCTTTTACTCCCACATATACACAAAACACACAATAAATAGAAAGAAAGAACAAAGAATAAGAGAAACATCTTTTTGTTGTTGTTGTTTTTTGAGATGGAGTTTCTCTGTGTAACAGCTTTGGCTACCATCGACTGATTTTTGTAGACCAGGCTAGCCTTGAACTAGCAGAGATCCACCTTCCTGTGCCTCCTGAGTGCTGGAATTAAAGGCATGCACCACTACACCTAGCAATGCTATAAATTTCTAAGCACAAGATAAAAAGTACATGAACTATAGAGCTATCTGACCATCCTAGAAAAGTATAAATTCTTTCCACAGAAGGCATAGACAAGCATGGAGATCCTGCCGTTTCCAGACATAAGAATGAAAGGACTAGCTGTAGGAAAACAAGCAGCCATTAAAGCAGAGATCTTTACCAGCCACAAATTGGAACCATTGAGAAGAGCCAGAGTTAATGAAAAGACAGAGGAGAGTATGTAAGCTGGTACGAAAGTGTTCACTAAGACAAGGATGCCTTGGGTGGCTCTGGACTCAGGGGAAGATCTTCGGGAGTAGCTGGTGCTACGGATGTGTTGAACATGGTGCTTGTGCCTCCACAGGGTGAAGATCATAGAGCCACTGGACCAGATCATGAGCCCCAAGCACAATACATCATAGGACGACCACAATACCAGATGGAGTGGATATGCGACTCTGCTACTAACTGCCTCACAGTACCCAAAATCCATTTTCCCCTTGGCATTCTTCTTGCTGGTGACATGCATCGGAACAATGATATAAAGCAGCATGTTTACTATCCAACACAAGATCAAGATGTTGGAGATGCCGATGTATTGTGAAGCCTGCCGTTTCACTTCCTTCCATATGGAAGTCATGGGGCTAATGGTGATGGCCTGGAAGACACTCAAGAAGCAGGTGCTACCAATGCACACACCCCTGGCCACTCTGTGGACATAATAGACCAGTTTGCAGCCTAGATCATTGAGGAAATGCTCCATCCCCAAAGCAGCCATCGTCTGTGGTACTCCTTTAGTGAGTATAACCAAGAAATTGGCCACAGTCAAGTGCTGGACAATCACATCTGTGGACCTGACTGCCCTTGTCATGAAGCAATGGAAACTAGAACAACAGAGAAGAAGGAAGTTTCCCAGGAATCCAAGTACGGTCTGATGTAGGAAGACCATCCCTACTGCCAAGTTCCTGGAGTGGCTGACAGTCCCATTCAGAGTGACAGGGCCCTGCATGAAAGCAGTAGGTCTGTGTGATGTGAAACAATAAAATGCACTACTGCCTGCTCACCACTGTGTCCCACCCAGCCATTCCCTATTGTGTATTATTATTACTGTCACTATTGCTGCTGCTATGCTCTTGTGGACATGGGCAGGCATGCAGGAGCCACAGCACTGTGTGCAGATCAGACGACAGCTTTCAGGAGTCAGATCTCTCCTTCCACCATGGACTCCAGGGATGGAACTAAGGTTGAGAGATATGAATGGCAAGTGTGTTTATACACTGAGCCACCTTGCTACTCCTCGGATACTCCATATTATATCCATACTTTCTTCCTGTAAGAGTGTAGGTAAAAAAATAAAATCGCATGAGTGATGAGTGCATCATTATCTTATCCAATAAATAAACAGAAGATTCTATTGCTGTTTTACATATAAATTTGACTACAGTTCCACCAAGTCAACGCTTGGCTCTTCTCACTCCACAAGTAAAGAGAATTAGACACAGAAAAGCTAAACAGTTTCTAATGTCACCTCCATACAAGTGAGATGGCTCAGTGGGCAAAGGCACTTGCTACCAAACCTGACAACCCCAGTTCCATCCCAAGGACCCACATGGTGGAAGGAGAGGCCCAACTCTTACAAGGTGTCTTCTGACCTCCACATCTATGCTGTGGAAAATACACACACACACACTCAAACACACACACATGAAAAACAAGTAAATAAATTATGTTTTCTAGATATAACAGGGCAATTCCACATATAAACTCACAGTGGTTGTGACAGTATGCACAAGATCTGTTAACACTCAAGCTAGACAAAATCTCAGCATGAAGGAGGTTGATGGGCACAAAACCCCACTCTAGCTGAGGAGCTATTTGCAAGTAACAGCTACTGAGAGAGAAGGACACAGTTTTTTTAAGGATAGGGCCCTTGCTAGGTAGACCATACTCTAGTGGGTGGACACACACCTCAAAGTATAATATAAGGACATCAGTAATGGGACCCAGTGGCTTAAAAAATGAGGACAGGGGCTGGAGAGATGGCTCAGCGGTTAACAGCACTGGCTGCTCTTCCACAGGTCCTGAGTTCAATTCCCAGCAACCACATGGTGGCTCACGACCATCCACAATATGATCTGATGCCCTCTTTTGGCCTGCAGGTGTGCATGCAGACAGAACACTGTGTGCATAATAAATAAAATAAAATCTTGCCGGACGTGGTGGCGCACACCTTTAATCTCAGCACTTGAGGGGCAGAGGCAGGCGGATCAGTGTGAGTTCAAGGCCAGCCTGGTCTACAAAGCGAGCCCAGGACAGCCAGAGCTGTTACACAGAAAAACCCTGTCTCAAAAAACCAAAAAAAAAAAAAAAATGAGGACAGAAAATAGATGAGTATAAAATGGGATGAGATGTGGGGAAGGAATATGATCAAAATACATTAGACTAAATTCTCAAAGAATTAATAAAAATGCTTTCCCCAAAAGAAGAAAGTCTTTTCCCTCTATACCAAGATGAATTACCCAGAGAAATGACCACATGCCAAGC
Organism: Lophiomys imhausi; assembly: GCA_907164525.1. Taxonomy (NCBI): domain Eukaryota; kingdom Metazoa; phylum Chordata; class Mammalia; order Rodentia; family Muridae; genus Lophiomys; species Lophiomys imhausi. Next base: position 8,262,234 of record CAJQZJ010026257.1, read on the forward strand.
AGAGGTATACAATTCATGGGTAGAAAACAAATCATTGCACAGGAGAAAGCAAATAACCAGAGCTCTACAGAAAATTAGCAGTTTTATGAAAGTGAAAGCATCAAATGGAAGCATTCCAAAGTCAGACTTGTTAAATACAGTGAAACAAATCAGACATTGTGAAAAGAAACCCTGTTCCCAGAGCAACTTTCAGCAGTACCGACGTGAACACTGAGTCTGCGGATTACACAGTAACAGGAGCCGGAACTGAATCTGTGAAAAGCATGGAAGCGTGGAAAATCTCACCACATAAGCTCTAGGGGTGCAGCTGGTGAGTAAAGTGCCTTGCTGGCATGCACGGATTCCTGGTCCGCAGCACAGCGTAAACGGATCATGGTGGCACATCCCTGTAACCCCAGTATTTAGGAGATGTAAACAGGAGGATCAGAAGTTCAAGGTCATCTTCAGCTAAAGGGTTAGAGGGTATCCTAGGATATGTGAGGCCCTGTCTCAAAGAAGATAGAAGAAAAGGAAAATTAAAAATCACCCCAAAAGCTGGAGAGGTGGCTCAGAGGTTAAGAGCACTGGCTGTTCTTCCAAAGGTCCTGAGTTCAATTCCCAGCAACCACATGGTGGCTCACAGCCATCTACATTGAGATGTGCTGCCCGGACATATATGTAGAGCAAATACTGTATACATAATAAATAAATAAATGTTTAAAAAAAAAATCACCCCAAAAATGCCATTCAGATAAGTGTTGAATTCCTTTTTTTCTAATTAAAATAAATCTAGCCAGGAGTGGTGGTGCACACCTTTAATCCCAGCACTCGGGATGCAGGGGCATCTCTGTGAGTTCAAGGCCAGCCTGGTCTTCCAAGTGAGACCTGGACAACCAGGGATACGTAAAGAAACCCTGTCTCGAAAAACAAACAAACAAAAAAAAAATCTGTATGGGGGTATACAGTTCAGTGGTAGAGCACTTATCCATAACACTGCTCGATCTCCAGTACAGGGGAAGAAAAAAAGACAGTGAGGAGCATATACTGCTTTACAGAGGACCTGAGTTTTGGGTTCCAACACCTGCATCAGGCAGTTCACAACTGCCTCTGGCTCCAGGGACATCTGATGCCTCTGACCTCTGTTGGCACCTGTGCTCACCCACACATACCCACATGTGAACACATAATTTTAAAAAATATTTTCTAAATCTCTAAAACAATTAACCTACTTTTCCTTGAGAGATTCTTCTCTAGGTTTGTGAAGGAAAATAGACTACACATAGTCAGTCCTTCGTCACCAGGTATGTCCCATCCCAGCAGTGTCTTCCTAGTAAGGATTCATAATGTCCTGACCAGAAAAGCCTCGAGAAGTGAATCTAGTAAACACGTCCTACCCATTAGGACAGGCACAGTAGCCGATAGAAATATCAATGCCAGACTTGAATATGACCCCAGACCTTACATGGAAACTAGAACTGCTAGCAGACATACTCCAAAATTGTACTAGAAAACAGAGAGATAGATCAGCTAATAAAACTGCTTGCTGCAATCAGGTGTGGTGGCATGCAGCTTTAATTCCAGTGCTTCGGAGGCAGGGGCAGCTGGATTTCTGGGACAACAACCAGATATAGAGGGACTCTAACTCACACACACAAAAAAAAGGTGCTTGTTACAGAAGCCTGGCAACCTGAATTTGGTCCTTGAAGCCCACAAGAAAACCTGGATGCAGTGACTTACTTATCTGTAATCCCAGCACTCCAACAGTAAGACAAGAGGCACAGACAAAAGAATCAGTCTGAGAGCCGGGCGGTGGTGGCGCACGCCTTTAATCCCAGCACTTGGGAGGCAGAGGCAGGCGGATCTTTGTGAGTTCGAGGCCAGCCTGGTCTACAAAGTGAGTCCAGGACAGCCAAGGATACACAGAGAAACCCTGTCTCGAAAAACCAAAAAAAAAAGAATCAGTCTGAGGCACAAAAGCTGGGTAGTCCAGACGCACAGTAGCAGGAACAGCAAGAGACACTTTCTGGAAAGGACTGAAGGACACAACCAACTCGTGAAAGTTGAACACACACACACACACACACACACACACACTCACTCACTTTTTTAAATTACATTAGAGAATCTAAAAATATCCCATTCAATGGCTTCACACAACTTCCCACTCTGAAGAACAGTGAAAATTGAAAACACAGGGTGGAGAGGCAGCTAGAGAGATGGTACAAAAGTGAAGAGATCTGACACTTGATTTCCAGCACCCAAATGGCTCACAATCATCTCTAACTCCCGTTGCCTCTTCTGGCCTCCATGGGTACCTACCTATGTTGTACACAGACATACATGCAGGCAGAACACCCATAGTAATAAAAAAAAGTAATTCTAAATATTTAAAGAACACCTAGATATTAGTCTATAATTTTGACTCTGTTCAAAGACCTCAAATGACTCTAATTATTTCCCTTTTCCTGTGTGACTTCTGTATCTCTCCATTGCCAGTTCAGAAGAATCACTTTATTCTAATTTTATAAAAACACTTGCATTGTCGCCTGACCCACTTCCTTGCTTGCAAACTGTGCTTCATAGACCAAACTATAAAACGCTCACCTGACTTCTTCCTGCTGTCAGGTCCGTGGGCCTGGACAATGCTCTGGCAGTGGTTTGTGGAAAGACGCAGCCAGATCAGGGATATTAGGTTTTGATCCTGTGACCTCACCTCCCCCTAGGATGGGCAATTATTTCACCACTAATAATAATGACAGGGTACACTTGGGGAATCAAAGTAATTCTTGAAAACTTTGTCTGATTTCCAGAGCAATCATATTTCCATCAGATGAAATCATTTAGGACAGGCTCTTCTTTCCTGAGAGTTTAGGAGGCAGATGTGTGTCTCTCTGAGGATTGAGATATGAAGGAGTATTTGCAGAAAGTACACCCTGAATTCTGGGTGTCCATGAGATATACTACTGTGGTCTCTAAATCTACACTAATCTTCAAATTCTTGGGCCAGACCATTATTTAATTCTGAATAGAGATATGAGACCATACGAAAAACTTGAAAACGATGTTGAAAGAGCTTACACCAGGGCTGGAAAGAAGTGACTGAATGAATAAACCACATGCCCCACAAGGTTGAGGAGAAGCGTTTAGATCTCCAGATCCCACATAAAAGCTAGGCATACCTATAATCTTTGCCCTCAAAAGGCAGAAACAGAGGGTCCCCAGACTGAGATGACTGGCTAGGTGAACTGCAAGGCTCCAGATTCAAAGAGAGACTCTGCTTCAGTTAAAAAAAAAGTGAAAATACTCATATCCAAAGCCAACTTTGGGCTTTACCAGGTATGTAAACACACAAGTATGCATACACACACACACACACACACACACACACACACACACACACCATATACAAAAGAAATATAGCCTTCAAGAGAGATAAATACAAACATGCAAAAAAAGAGGAAATATGTTAAATTCAGTTGTAGTTGGAATATATAGCAGCAATGTATATTGGATCAACACTAACCACCACAGTGATAGAGATAATACATTGCTTACTTTTTTATCACAGCACTAACAAAATACCTGACAAAAGCATCTTAGGAAGGGTATGGTCAGCTCATAGTTTGAAGGTACTTCCCATGACAGCAAGAACCTGCATGCTATGGTTAGGAAATGGAGAGTGATGGATGAATGATCAGCTAGCTCTCCATCTTCTTCGCATTTAGTCTAAGATTACAGTCCGTGATATGATACCACCCACATTCAGGGTGACTTCTCCTACTCTTTTAAGCTTTCCTACCTCATAGACAAACAGACATGGTTGTCCATTCTGATTCCAAATCCAAATAAGTTGAACATGAAGATGATTTGTGAAGCTGGGTGAGGACAAACACCTTTAATCCCAGCACTCAGGAGGTAGAGGCGGGCAGATCTCTGATTTTGAGGCCAGCCTGGTTAACACAGCCAGTTCCAGGACAACCAAGGCTATGCAGAGAAACACTTTTTTAAAAAAAAAAGAAAGAAAGAAAAGAAAAAACAAAAATATTATGTGTGAAACATTGTTACAGTCATAAAAGAAGAGAATGTGAGAGTTCCATCACACATTTAAAAATACCAAGATCATGTAGTGGAACTCAAGAGATAATTGATAAGCAAATGTCACATGTAATTCAATATATAAGGAAGTCAGTATATCAATTTTTGTTTAAGAACTCTATGTAATTGTGATATGAGAGTGTCACCTGGTTTCACCCATGCAAAACTCTTTTTTTAGAGACAAGATTTCTCTGTGTAACAAACCTGTCTTTCCTGGAACTCACTATGTAGACCAGGCTGGCCTCGAACTCACAGAGATCTGTCTGCCTCTGCCTCCCAAGTGCTGGGACTAAAACCATGTGCCACCACATCCAGCTCTGTAAAACATTTTTTAAAGGCTTATACTTAGTAAAGTTAATTTTTTGTATTTGCTTTATTTTTGTTTTGTTTTTATTTTGTGAAGGTTATAGTGTGTCTTTTTTGTTTCATTTTGCTGATGGTATTGTTGAAGTGTTAAGGATAGTGGGGGTGGAATATGGTATATGTATGGTATGTGCCTGTGTATGTGTGGTATATACAGCCCTGTGTGTGTGTGTGTGTGTGTGTGTGTGTGTCATATGTGCACATATGTTTGCAAGAACAGAGGCCAGAGGAGGATGTCAGGTGCTCTGCTCTGTCTCTGTTGACTTATTTCATTGACACAGGCTCTCTCACTTAATCTGGAACTAGCCTGGAGACCACCAAGCCCAGTAATTGTCCTATCTGTTCCCCCTATTTTCCTCTCCCAGTACTGGGGTTACAAGTGCACAGCCACATCCAGATTTTCATGTTGATTCTGAAGATGTGAACTCAGGTCTTCCTGGTGGCAGAACAGATGCTCACACCTGCTTAGCCATCTCTCCAGTGTGGCACAAGTGTTTCTACAACACCTCCACGCCTGAGGAGATGTATTAGAGATAGGCTCCTGAGTTACTTCATTCTATTCTGGAATGGAACACAGTGGGTGTATTCTAGACTTACAATCAGCAGTGATTTTGCCGTTTTAAAAAAGTCTCTTAGTTGCAGACTGTGCTTCCAGTCTCATCCCTGAAGTCAGGGAAGAAATCTAATAAATAATGGTTAGTTGGAGACCTAACTTTCCATGAACTGCTTTAGAATTTTAAAAGCTCAAGTAGATGATTCGCCCATGATGAAACTGAATAGTGACCAAAACACAGGGTGAAGTATTAATAAAGACAGAAAACAATAAAAGTGTTAGCTAATGTAAAGAAAATCATTGCCATGAAAAATAAGAAATACAGGGCTGAAGATATGGCTCAGTGATTAGGCCTTCAGGCTGCTCTTTTGGAGAATCAGAATTCTGTTCCCAGCACTCACATCAGGTGGCTCACAGATACCTGTAACTCCAGCTCCAGAGGGATGCGATGCCCTCTTGTAGCTTATGCATGTACCTACACACATGTGGCATAAACACACACAGTTAAGTAATAATAAAAAATATAAATAAATTTTTAAAAATTAAATAAGGGCCAGGTATGGTGGCACACCCCTTAAATCCCAATGTCTGGGAGGCAGAGATCTACAGAGTGAATTCCAAGACATCCAGGGCTATGTAGAGAGAGACCCTGTCTCAAAAAAGTAAATAAGATGAAAATAGTTACCTTTAAAATAAATTGTATGAGAAAACACAAAAAAGTAAAGTCTAAGAAAGGACAGACTGGGGAAGAGGGTCAGCGTGAAGATCACCATGCCTTCCCCTCACTATGAGTGCTGAATGCTGGGAGCCCTCACTCAGGGCAGGGTGAATGCCACAGGCATGAAGGATCTTGGAAGACTGCCTATCAGGAAATATGACAAACTGAAGGACAGATGGCAGGTCTCTTCCTCCCGGAGGACATGGACCAGCCTGTCACCCACTGTGTCAGTGACCTTGTTTGCTGTGGTCATTTGATGCATCCAGGTGGAAAAGTCTCTCTTCCAGATGCAACATGAATCTCATTAGACTTTATTACGCTAAGAGTGCCCAAGTATCTGTCAAAAATATGCATTTCCCAAGTTGCCCCACATCAGAAAGTAAACTTCGGGACCTTGGAGTTCTGACATTGATTTTAATCTTGGAAGTCATTAAATTTTCCTATGCAGTGGTGGGGATTATCACAGTCCTTGAAACAGGCAGAGCTTTGATCAGGACCACAGAGAACACACCCACTCTTCCACAGGAGAACTCTGCTCTTACGGGGTGCTTTGAAGTCCTTCACCCTTTACTGAGGATGTAATGCAAGGATGTGGCATTTCCTTTGATGCACAGAACAGTGATCAAATCAGTCACTGTTGTAACACAAACTATTAGCCTGACACTTTATTATAAATATGTTTCCAACTAAAAGAAGAAGACAGAGGTTGCCAGGTGGTAGTGGCACACACCTTTGATCCCAGCACTTGGGAGGCAGAGGCAGGTGGATCTCTGTGAGTTCAAGGTCAGCCTTGTTTGCAGATCAAGTTCCAGGATAGCCAGAGCTACAGAGAAGCCCTGTTTCAAAAAAAAGAAGAAGAAGAAGAAGATGATGATGATGATGATGATGATGATGATGATAGAGATTGCTCTAATATTTCTGTTGTTAAATATTCCTGCTCAATTTATATTGCAAACCTCAAAATAAATAAATAAGGTACCAAGTATACACAACCCTAGTTCTTTAGCAAAATTTTGCCAATAATTCAGAAATCCTAAAATGTGTACCTCCAATATCAGCATGTTCCCACCTTTCCTCCTGCCTCAAACCTTTCAAATAGTTCACACTGGTGTATAATACCTATGTAGATTTCAACTATAAAACCATGGAATTTGGGGCTGGAGAGATGGCGCAGTGGTTGCTCTTCCAGAGGGCCTGAGTTCAATTCCCAGCAACCACATGGTGGCTCACCACCATCTGTAATGTGATCTGGTGCCCTCTTCTGGCCTGCAGGCATACATGCAGACAGAACACCGTATACATAATAAATAAATAAATCTTTTTTTAAAAGCCATGGAATTTGGCAACTGATTAGTTGGTTCAGCAGGCAACCTGACTTCAATCCCCAGGCTTCACATGGTAGAAGGAGAGAACCCAACACTCCACTTCTAAGCCCCAACACACACATAAAACAAATAAATAACTGTAAAATAAATATCTCACACTTGGCATCTTTTAAAGCCACGATACTTTTGTGCTTATATGCATTATGTAGATTACTTTATTTTATTGTGATATTTCATACTTGGGTATTATGTAGTTGATTATTTTTTGCAGTTCCTGGAGGCAGGGTTTCTCTTTGTAACAGCCTTGGCTGTCCTGGAACTCACTCTGTAGACCAGGCTGACCTGGAACTCACAGAGATCCACCTGCCTCTGTCTGCCAAGTGCTGGGATTAAAGGCGTGCATCACCACGCCTGGCTACATAGTTGATTTTATGCATGCTGTCATTACTCTATTCCTTTCCTTACTGTTAGGTCAAAGAAATGGACCCCTGAATTGGGGCAACTGAGGAATCACCAGGACACTTGAGAACGATGCAAATGCAAGAGGTTTTTTTAACCAGCATGCTGGGGTCACCCTCAAAGGTTCTCCATGCAAGGAGAAGAAGGGGACCATGAGCAAAACTCTCAGTTCAGATTAAATACACTTCAGAAAGGCAGAATCAGGCATCATCAAGCCACAGTGCTTTCATTGGTTAGCAATACTATCTCTACATTGATTGGTTCTGGCTAAAGGTTCAGGAACTTGATACTGGAGACAATGAACTTGGTCTCCTAGTGACAGTCTCCTATAAACAGGGAATTTCCAAACCCAGGAGGGTAGTACATGATAGTTTCTGGAGAAAGTTGGCCTGGAGTTTAGGGCCTACTAAAATTCCCAGGTCTGAAGCCTTCCTAAAGTTTGGTCATGTAAACTTTGGTCCTAACACTACAACACCCTTTTATCACCATCTTCTCTGTACTTACTTCATGTAAGGGCTAGAGAGAATGCTCAGTGGTTAGGAGCACTTGTTTTCACAAAGGACATGGGTTTAATTCTCAACAACCACACAGCTCTCAACCATCCATAATTATAGTTCCTGGATAATTATAATGCACAGACACACATGAAATCAAAACACTTATAAACATAAAATGAATACATCTTTTTTTGAGACAGGGTTTCTCTGTGTAACAGTACTGGCTGTCCTGGACTGGGATTATAGATCAGGTTGGCCTTGAACTCACAGAGATCCACCCAGCCTCTGTCTCCCGAGTGCTGGGATTAAAGGCTTGTGCCACCACGCCCAGCCATTACAGACAGCTGTGAACTACCATGTGGGTGCTGGGATTTGAACTTGGGTCCTGTGGAGGTGCAGGCAGTTCTCTTTACTACTGAGCCTCAATAAATCTAATTTTCTAAAATATTTCATCTAAGAACTGGAGAGACAGCTCAGCAGTAAAATTACATTAATTTTCCAGTGGACTCACACATGATGGTTCACAATCATCTCTAAGTCTAGTTCCAAGTAAACCTATGCCCTCTCCTGGCCTCCAAAGACATTGCATGCACATGGTGCACTTAGGAACATGCAGGAAAAACACTCATACACATAAAATAAAAATAAATGAACCGTTTTTCAATCCCTCATCTAATTGTATCTCTTTTTCTATATTCTACCTAAGAAAATATCATCCTTGTCTTGCTGATTCTGGCTTAACTTCCCTCAATATGAAGATACTAAATTCCCATCCACACTCTTTCCAATGACAGAGTGCTGATCTTTTTGACTAAATAATGGGATCCCATTGTGCTGCCACACACCTATTTGAGGTCAATTCCTCATTACTACACCCTTTCCATGGATTGGAAATTGTGGAGGCTGCAGTGAGAAACATGGATAAGCATCTATCTCAATTGCAGACTGACTTTAATTTTTGGAGCTCCTTGTTTCCCAGATACTGTGTCCCTGTCTGAAGTACAGCTGGTAAACATTTTCCCGCATCTGTACTTGGAATGTTTACTCTGTTAGCTCGGGGTTGTCTGACATGTACAACAAGCACTTTACCCACTGAGTCATCTTGATGGCCCCTGCAGAGTTTTTAATATATCATTGTAATTAATTACTGTCATCCTGTGATAACAATACTGAGGCCGGGTAGTTAGGCTTTCTAAAAACTACACAGCCTTGAACTTGCATAATGCAGAGGGAAAAAAACACTTGATAAACACAAATGCTTTTATTTATTTTATTCAGTTTTCAGATCCAACATAAAAATTTTTTGAAGTCTGCTATCATTTAAATATTGAACGTAAGCCAGGTGGTGGTGCTCCATGCCTTTAATTACAGAATTCTGGAGGCAGAGGCAGGTGAATCTCTATGAATTAGAGGCCAGCCTGATCTACAAAGCAAGTTCCAGGACAGCCTGGGCTACACAGGGAAACCCTATCTTGAAAAACCAAAAATCAAACAAACAAATGTAAATATACCCTCATTGGTCCAAGAGTTGAAGTATTGGTCCTCATGTGGCACTATTGGCAAGGAGTGAAACGTTTTATAGGTATAGCCTAGTAGAGAGTCCTTAAATTATTCTCAATTACATGGTGAGTTAAAGGACAGCGTGGGCCACATTAGATCTATCTCTACAAAACAAAAACCACTGGAACTTTTAACAATTGTTGAGGAAAGGTGCCGTTTTCTTCAGTGGGATACCATTGGTAAGTTGTTCCTTCTCCAGAAAATAACCTCCCACCTATATCTGGCAAGAAAGTCTTGCCTGGAGGGATGACTCAGCAGTTAAGAGTGCTGCTGCTGCTGCTGCTGGTGATGATGATGATGATGATGATGCTACAGCTCCAGAGGACCCGAGTTTTCTTGCCAGCACTCACAACGTGTACAGCTCACCACAGTTGTCTACAACTCCAGCTCCAAGGCTCCCATGCCTCTGGCCTCCACCACCAGTACCACACACATGCAGGACATACACACAATCATTTTAAAAAGAAACTCTTATTAAACTCTATGGGTCACACACAAGAAGACATCAAAGAGGGGCACAGTTGTTAAGAAAGGTCCAGGGGAGAAGAAAGAGAATGAGAAAGGAAAATGGGGAGGGGGGTTAAAAATGACTGGAATTTGTTATGTACTGATTGATTGATTAATTGATTGACTGATTGACTGATTGATTGATTGATTTGAAACAAATTCTATTATGTAGCCCTAGATATCCTAGAACTTGGTATACTATAGACCAAACTGGCCTGAAACTCACAGAGTTCTACCTATGTCTGATGGGGTGGTGTTGAGCATTCTAAATGTTAATTGGTCCTGCCTGCTGTCTGTTACTTAATTGACTCTGATTGATTAAATAAATGCTGAGGCCTGGAGATTGGGCAAAGACAGAGATAGGCAGGACTAAGGTTCACAGGTTTTTTAGAGAGACAGAGCATCTTGGAAGAGGAAGGTTGCCAGAGATAAGCTCAAGAGTAAACAAGAAGGACGCACCATGGGGTAGATTAAAGAAGATCCTTCCATGTGGCCTGGAACATCGGCTTAGCATGGAGAATAATAGTCCAAAAGGGCGTATGTATATATGGGGTCATATTTGGGTATTAGAATTATGAGATAGCTTAGATGGGCTAGGATTGCACAACCCAGGCCTAGGCTTGTTAAATTCTACGTGGTGTCTGTGTGTATTCATTTATAGTGTCGGGTTAAGGATTAACACCGCTGACCAATTAAAGATAATGTAAATACTGGGTAAATAGTTTAATTAGCTATGTTTTTTTCTACATACCTCTGGCTTCTGAGTGCTGGAATTAAAGATATGGGCCACCACACAAGGCCTGAAATTTATTAGATAAACACATTCATCTGTCAAACAAGAAGATGTTTTTGTTTTTGTTTTTCAAGACAGGTTTCTCTGTGTAATAACCCTGGAATTCCTGGAATTTACTCTGTAAATCAGGCTGGCCTCCAACTCAGGGATCTGTCTGCCTCTGCCTCTGCCTCCTGAGCACTCAGATTGAAGGTGTGTGCTACCATTGCCCAGTTTCAAACAATAAGAATTTTCAAAACATGAAAATACACTAAACTATTGTTCCTCCAAGCACTATAAATTTAAAACTCCTAGTGTTTTCTCTCATGTATTGGATTAAGAGTGTCTCTCCTCGGCGGGCGTTCAGGGTCCTCCACAGCAAGCAAGATAAACTCGTGGGTTCTTAGGTGCTGGATGCTCATCCACGCATCAGATATCAGGCTGGACACTCCCAGAACCTAAAAGCAGGAGCTCAGAGTCCTGGGGTTCTGGAAAACCAGCACCAAGGGACTCAGGGAAGGGAAACATGTGGCAAAAAACTTCAGGGAGTGTTGCAGCCACAAGGAGGAACTAAACGATTTTGTTCCATAAAATATGTAGATTGAATTGAGAAAGTAAAAGGGGATGAAGCCAGCCACCAAGAGCAGGATGCTGTGAGTGGCCCTCATCTCGGGGGACGAACTGTGGGTGATGCTAAAGCTGCAACTTCGAACATGTTGGACCCTCTGGTGGTGTCTGTGCAGGAGCCATACCATATGCATGCTGGCTACCACCATAAGTGTCATCAGCAGGGCACCCAGAAAGGCTAACGGGATGGCACACAATGCAGACACGGCGACCACATACTGGCAGGCGATGCCGTTCCCCATCGAGGAATCACTACTGTTATCCCAGAAGACTTCTATCTCAATGGGAGAGATGCTGCTGACGGCTAGATTGAAAGCCCAGCAGAGGAGACAGGAGCAGCCAACACGCTTAGTGACCCAGCGTCTCAGCCCTGCCCACACCCCATGCCGGGGGCTGACTGTGACCGCCTGAAAACAACTTAGCAAGCTGGTGGTACAGAGAGAAAGTTCTCGAGACACTCTATGGAAATAAAAGAAGACTTGACACCCGGAACCTTCCAAGGCATGCACCAGTCCCAAATCTTCCACCACTTGCTGTGCCCCTTTGGAGAGAAGAACAAAGGAATTGGCCACAGCCAAGTTGGACAGAATGAGGTCTGCAGGCTTTGTTCTGCGCCCTGTGAAAAGGACGAAGCTATGCATGAAGAGCAAGTAAGTGTTTGCCAGGAGGCCTGTACCCATCTGCAACAGGAACACAACCTTCAGGACCACGTCATCAACAGTCATCTGCACCATGTTTATGGAGGCTTGTAGTCAAGGAGACCCAGGTTGAGTCCTGGAGGAGAAAAACATGGGCCTCACTGTGCTTGGGTTACAGCAGTGAATCCAAGGGTTTTATTAACTTGTTTTTATGTGTATAGGGCGATGTGGAGCATCACATGTGTGTGTGTACATATATGTATGATTGCCCAACAATACTGGGGAGGCCATATGTCAACATTAAGTGCCTTCCTCTACTGTGTTCTACCTTATTTCTGGTTGTTTTGGATTTTTGTTTTGTTTTTGTTTATTGAGACAGGGTTCTCCTGTGTAACAGCCCCAGTTGGCCTGGATCTCGCTTTCTAGACCAGGCTGGTCTTGAACAAATTCACAAAGATCCACCTGCTTCTGCCTCCAGAGTGCTGCTGGGATCAAAAGTGTGAGCCAGGGCTCACTAGTTAAGAGCTCTAGCTGTTCTCCCAAATGACCCAAGTTCAAATCCCAGCACCCACATGACAGTTTGATAATATCTGTAATGACCTGGCTTGGTGGCTCATGCCTTTAATTCCAACACAGAGGAAGCAGAGGCATTCTGATCTTTGTGATTTCAAGGCCATCCTGGTCTACAAAATGAGTTCCAGGATACCCAGGGCTATAAAAAGAAACACTGTCTCAAAAAAAAAATGTTTTGGGTTTTTTTTTTTTTTTGAGCTGAGCATACTAGTAGATGCCTTTAATTCCAGCACTAAGGAGGCAGAGGCAGGCAGATCTCTGTGAGTTCAATGCCAGCCTGGTCAACAAAGTGAGTCCAGGACAGTCAGGGATATACAGAGAAATCCTGTCTTGAAGAAGAAATAAAAAAGTGTGCCAGCAACTACAGACAGCTGTGAACTGCCATGTGGGTGCTGGGATTTGAACCCCAGTCCTTTGGAAGAGCAGCCAGTACTCTTCACTGCTGAGCCATCTCTCCAGCCCTCCCCCCTACTTTTTTAAGACAAGGTCTCTCACTGGACATGGAGCTCACTGACTGATAAACTAGCTGGCCAGCAACCACCAAGCACCCTCACATCTTTATCCCCCCAGTGCTAGGATTTCAGGTACTTGCTGTCTCATCTGGTTTCTTATGTGGGTTTGGAAGCCTCTAATTTGGATCCTCATGCTTGCCAACTTAGCCTTCCTCCCAGTTCACAAATCTTCCTTTCTTAAAAGATTAAACTGAAGGGCTGAAGAGGTATCTCAGTTGGTAGAGAGCTTACCAGGCATATGCAAATTCCTGAATTTTATCACCAGCACCAGGTAAATTGGACACAGAGGTACACAACAGCAATCCCAGCACGCAGGAGATGGTCACAGAGTGATCCAGAGTCAAAGTCATCCTTGAGGACATGACAAATTCTAGACAAGCCTGGGCTGCATGACACCTTGTTCCAGTTAACAAATAAATATAAAATGAATAAATAAAAACTGAATCTTTAAAACTGAGTTTATTCAAAGTGGTGGAGAGATGGCCCAGTGGTTAACAGCACTGGCTGTTCTTCCAGAGGACCCAGATCCACCCCCAGAATCCACACAGAGGCTCACAGGAGCCTCTAACTCCAGCTCCTATGCTTCTCACCTCCAGGGACCTGAACTCTTGTGCACACACATATCACCACACACATACACATAACTATTTTTTAATTTTTTAAATTAAACTGAAAGTTTCTGAGAAGTTTTCTGGCGCTTAAAGTCCAGTTTTGTAGGAGAGAGTGTATGGCTGAATGGCAGAGAGCTTGCCTGACATTCCTGAGGCCTTTGGTTCTTATCCTCAGTACCACAAACAAATTTCGAATCCTATATTAGACATTTTTAATTACCATCATAATTACTACAAGAGGGCTGAAATGCATGAGCCTTGCTTTCAACTTGGTGCAACAGAGGTTGCATCTGCCTGGGCCTGGCGGTACCCACTTGTAACCCCAACATGCAGGAAGCAAGAGCTAGAGGATTATCACTGGTCCATGGGCACCTAAAACTGAACAGTGAGTTCCTATTAGTCTAGGCTATATGAGAATTTGCTTTCTTTAAAAAAAAAATTGTGCTGGAGATATGGATCAGCAGTTAAGAAAGAGCACGGCTGCTGTTCCAAAGGACCCAGTTCAAATCCCAGCTCTTACATGGCAGTTCACAGCTGTCTTTAATGTCTGGGCAGTGGTGGCACAGGCCTTTAATCTCAGCACTCAACAGGCAGAGGCAGGTGGATCTCTGTGAGTTCAAGGCTAGCCTGGCCTACAAAGTGAGTCCAGGACAGCCAGAGCTGTTATACAGAGAAACCCTGTCTCGAAAAAAAACTAATTAATTTTTAATAAAACAATAACTTGATTGTTATTATTATACTATATATAGTCCATTTTTAAATAACAATGTTATTGTAGCAATATTATTTTGTTATGTTGAGATGAAACCAAGCCTCATTCATGCATGGTTGACACTGTACCACAGAGCTAACTCCCAGATTCCCCCACAGTCTTATCTCCAAATGCATATGATGGCTGATCAGAGACACTGTCTATGTTCTGTTCAAAGACTTCCACACGCAGATAATGAAGACTTTCACGAGAACAAGGAAGTTCTCAGTGTTAGGAGATTTCCTAATAGGGGAATTTTTTCTTCCAGACTATTCCAAGACTCCCCAGAACTACAGGCCTTCCCACAGGACCACATGTCATAACAGATCAGGGTGTGTGACCCATTTCTACAAACTGGGAAGCCCAGATCTTGTTCCACTCTCAGGATGGAGGAAGCATCTTCTACACACTGAGGACACAGAACAGAGGCTCCCATGGTACCTTGTGAAAGAAAGTGCTGAGCTCCTCCCAACTCCCACTCAAGTTCCTTCAGTTCCGGGGGTAACCATGGGACCCACACACAGCAAGTAGAAACAGAGCCATAGTAAAGATCAGGAAGGACACTCACCACAGACTCTGCTTCCTGACACGGTGTTGGTTCAAGAAGTCCACACAGAGCCTAGTGCCATACCTAAACCCAAGCCTAACAGCATAAGTTTCATCCCCAGAACCTACATGGTGGAGGGAAAGAACCCACTTCCACAAATTGTCCTCTGACCTTCACGTGCACACCATGTCACAGCCACACCCCCACATCCATACGTGAACATACACACTAAATAAGTGAAAACTATTTTAGTTTTTTGGGGTAGTGTCTCACTATGTAACCCTGACTAGTCTGGAACTCGCTATGTGATCCAAGCTTCTAACTCACAGACATCCAGATATCTGCCTCTGCCTCTTGAGGGCTGGGATTAAAGCCATGTGACACCACATTTGGCTAGTAAATAGTAATTTCATTTTGTTTATTTATTTTTGGTTTTTTTGAGATAGGATTTCTCTATGTAGCCTTGGCTGTCCTGGAACTCAATCTGTACACCAGGCTGAACTTGAACTTGAACTCACAGATTCATCTACCTCTGCCTCTAAGTACTGGGATTAAAAGTATGTGCCACCACTGCCCAGCAAAAATGGTAATAATAATAATTTTAAAAACTAGACATGGGGCCGGATGTGGTGGCGCACGCCTTTAATCCCAGCACTTGGGAGGCAGAGGCAGGCGGATCTCTGTGAGTTCGAGGCCAGCCTGGTCTAAAAAGCAAGTCCAAGACAGCCAAGGCTGTTACACAGAGAAACCCTGTCTCAAAAAACCAAAAAAAAAAAAAAAAACTAGACATGGGCTGGAGAGATGGCTCAGAGGTTAAGAGCATTGTTTGCTCTTCCAGAGACCCTGAGTTCAATTCCCAGCAACCTCGTGGTGGCTCACAACCATCTATAGTGAGATTTGGTGCCGTTTTCTGGCCTAGAGGCATACATGCAGACAGAACACTGTATACATAATAAATAAATAAATCTTTTTTTAAAAAGTAGGCATGATGTCACATACCTGTAATGCCAGCTCTCAGCAATCAGAGGCAGGCGGATCTCTGAGTTCCAGGCCAGCCTGGTCTACAAAGTGAGGTTCAGGACAGTCAAGATTACACAGACAAACTCTGTCTCATGAAAGAAAAAAAAAAGGAGAGGGGAGGCAGAGCGAGAAAGAGAGACCATGTTATAAGTTAGGGGCTGCACATTTTCTATCCTGAATACTGAAAAACAGAAACATGCCCGTTGAGACCAAGCTGGGCCATCTTCACACAGATAGACAGATCCTAGACTTGGAGAAGGGTTTGCATTCAGAACAACAGCCCTTCGCGCACACCCTGTCAGGATCAGGCAGGTATACATTCAGATTACTCCGTGATAACCCATTCCTCAAGCTCCAACCCCACCATCCTCTTCTCATCCTCACATGTCTCCACAGGCTCCCTCGGTCTAGTCCCCTCTCAGCAGCCTATTGGTACCACCTCTAGGTGGAGCTGGCTCCAGTCTAAGGATAGGAGGACAAAGTCAGCTCTGAGTAGTATTCACAAGCTTAAACTTAGGAATCTTCACCTGTGCCCTTGCCTGTGGACTGGAAGCCCAGGAACCTTCACAGCCTCACCTCCGCAGCTGTGGGCAGAAGCAGCAGAGCCAGATCCAGAGTGCACAGCAGCTGTCTGAAGCCACTGATATGAGAACTGGCCTCCAGAGTAAAACCCCCAGGTGGCTGCCTGCAGAGACAGTGACATTGTCTATAAGGGGAGTCTAGGGCATTTCCAGAAGAGAAAGCACTCAGGTACCAGGTGCTAGTAGTGGCTGGTAGTGATTAATTAAGTGGCTTCATGAACAGCTACAAAAAAAAATACTTCTGGGCTCTACATGCCAGAGTGAGGGGTAGTAATGTGCTAGGTATGTTAGGAGTGTTCTGTAGTATTGTCCCCAAAGTGGGCTCACAATCTTCTATGGGAGAATTGTTTCTCAGGAAGTTCACGGTCACCCACAGGTTGTCTCAGAGGGGAAATATCACAAGCTGCCAGAAGAAACAGGTGGTTTCTTCTGGCTGTAGTCTGACTTTCCACCTACACACCTTCCTGCAGGCCTCTCTCCAGGACACCACTGTACTTTGAAACACTGTCTGCCCTCCCACTCAGCCTAGACCACATCCACCTGCCCTCACTCTCCCCTGAGGCTCCTTCCTGGTTACACATTTGCATTTAAGATTGATACTTTTCTCTGAATTTTAAGCAACTAATCTAGAAGTGTCTACTCAGAGAAGCTGAGAATCCTGTGAGGTGGTTCTCCACACCCATTTCCTGGAATTTACATTCAACAACCCTGTAGTTTTATGTTTCCTTGGGAGATAACAAACAAATGTCTCTTTTTTTATTTATTTATTATGTATACAGTATTTGCTCTACATATATGCCCGGGCACCAGATCTCAATGTAGATGGTTGTGAGCCACCATGTGGTTGCTGGGAATTGAACTCAGGACCTTTGGAAGAACAGCCAGTGCTCTTAACCTCTGAGCCATCTCTCCAGCCCAAACAAATGTCTCTTGACCTCCACCTCCCCCAGATAGGCACCAATGACAAAACAAAGTACAATTCATGCCTGTCCAGTTTGGGCTTTCATACACAGTACAGTCAAGGGATTACTTACAAGAGTGTGGGGACTACTTTGGACTTTAAAACCTACAAAACCCACCATTCTCTGAGCCTGAAAACCCACCAGTCTCTGAGCTCAAAATCCTACCAATCCCTGGGCCTGGATTGAAATCTTCCTTTCAAGACTGATAAAGTATTCTTAGGTATTAAGAGTTGATAGGTAGGCTGAAGATATGGCTCAGCATTTAAGAGTGCTGGCTGTTCTTCCAAAGGACCCGGGTTCAAATCCCAGCACCATATGGCAGTTCACAGCTGCCTGTAATGGCTGGGCGTGGTGGCAATTATTTGAGTGTTAGCTGGGTTAAGAGAGAAACTGAGGCCAGGTGTGGTAGTCCACACCTTTAGGCTCAGCCCTCAGGGGGCAGAGGCAGAGGGATCTCTGTAAGTTCAAGGCCAGCCTGGTCTACAAATCAAGTCCAGGACAGTCAGGGCTCTGTTACACAGAGAAATCCTGTCTTGAAAAACCAAAGGGAGGGCTGGAGAGGTGGCTCAGAGGTTAAGAGCACTGGCTGTTCTTCCCAAGGTCCTGAGTTCAATTCCCAGCAACCACATGGTGGCTCACAGCCATCTACATTGAGATCTGCCCGGGCATATATGTAGAGCAAATACTGTATACATAATAAATAAACAAAAAAAAGTTTAAAAAAATAAAAAAAAGAAAAACCAAAGGGAGAGAGAGAGACAGACAGAGACTGCAAAACAAATACAACCTTATATAAATTTACACTAACAACATCATATTACACCCACAGTAAAAGGCACCACAGGACAGCCTCATTCCTGTTTCTACCTGGATGTATTTCCTTCTTCAGATGTAGTAACATTATAGATCATTTGATCCTTCCAAAGGTATATGACATCACACCAGGAATGATGGTTTTCAGCTTTGCATTTCACATTTCAGAGTCCTGGACTTCCTCAGGCCAGACTGACCATTGAAAATGGCTCTCAGCCTCATTCTGGGACCTCCAGTTCCATCCAGCCCCACTGAATCTCCTCAGCTATGGTCTATCCACCCTCACTGTGAAAACACCAGCTCTTCTCCATCAGTCCTTGAGCTTACACACCATGAACTCAATGCTTCATATGCTACTGTTCTATTGCTGTGAAGAGACACCATGGCCAAGGCAACTTGTAGAAGAAAGAGTTTATTGGGGGCTTACAGTTTCAGAGGGTGAGTCTATGACCATCATTATGGGGAGCATGGCAGCAAGCAGGCAGGCATGGTGCTGGAGTGTGGTAGCTGAGAGCTTCATGTTGAGACAGCAACACAAGGCAGAGAGAAAAAGAAGCAACTGGTATGTCCCACGTTAGATTCTGTGTCAGAACCGTGGGTACTGGAGAACCCTGCTGCTGAATATATAGTAAAACGTGCCTAAACTTTGTCTAAAGGACTGAAGTAGTCTTTCCCATATATTGAGCCTTTTTCAATCCTGATTTGAAGATAAGAAGCTTCTGGCTGGGCCAGCACTTGGAAGACACTTGGGGGTAAAGACATGGCTCAGCAGTTAAGAGAACTTGTTGTTCTCCCAGAAAACCTCAGTTTTGTTTCCAGCACCCATACTAGGATGCTCCAGGATATCTAACACCCTCTTCTGAAATCTTCAGACATCTACCTGCACATATGCATGCAACACACACAGGCACACATTCGTACACATAAAATAATACTTAAAAACAGTTAATGTAGGGCTGGAGAGATGGCTCAGTGGTTAAGAGCACTGGCTGCTCTTCCAGAGGTCATGAGTTCAATTCCCAGCAACCACATGGTGGCTCACAACCATCCATAATGAAATCTGGTGCCCTCTTCTGGCCTACAGATATACCTGCAGACAGAACACTGTATACATAATAAATAAATCTTTAAAAAAAAAAAAAAACAGTTAATGTAGCAGGTATAAATTGTGTGAGCACTGCACATCCCTACAAAAGGCCCGGTCTTTGATCTGCACCTGGGAGATAATATCTAACCCTTGTAATAGTCTATTGAGCATCTATATGTAAAACTTAAGATCACACCAAGCAGCTCATGCTAAGGGTGTGACTGACAGTGGAAGCCTTGGGCCACTTAAACTTGCTTGGAGTGTAACACATAGCAAAAAGAGAAATCACGTGCTTGTGACATGGTATATGTGTAGGATAAAAGGGCAAAGAAAATCCACCAGTCCCTAAGCTTCAACATCAGGCCACATAATGCCTCTTATCCCAGGCCACCCTGGAAAGCTCCCCACCACCACCATAAGAAACCCTATATAAACCCTGCCTTCTGCTCAGTTCTTGGCTGCTTCTCTCCAGAGCAGAAGCAGACACCCTCCTGGGTTTTTCCCTCCCAATAAATCTCTTGTGTGAGGTTTGCTGTGTGGTGTGACTTTGTGGTAGTTCTGGGCTCTCAATTACCAGGACACCTGTCTGAGCACAACTGTTACACTTTCGCTGAGGAAATCCTTTCCCTGTGGAGCAAAGCTGTGACACAGGGGGAAATCATCCCCTCCATGAGCAGAATTGTTACACTTGCATTAGGGAAAGCTTTCCCTGGAGCAGCACACTTCTGTAGGGGGAAAGCCTTTCCTTTCAGAGCTGCAACACTTATAGTGTGTAATGATTACATTTATAAAAGAAAATGAAACTTCAGAGAAACTTCTACAGCAAGAGCAGGCTTCATTTTTCCCTAAATAAAGAGAGCACACAGTATAGGGTCTGATGGAGGTGAAGAATGGGGGAGAGTGGGGTCTGGGATGGGGGAGAGGTTGCTGTGGGGACCTGGGAAATGGAGGCTTATGTGAAATAACTCATTGCTGGGAAAATAAAAGTAATTTGTGGAAGATATCTAAGATGGCACCAGCAGGAAGATGCTGGGGAGGAGTTGAAGCCCGATCACGGGTATAGCTGACTGGGTGAGCAAGATTTCCCCACTGATGACCAGTGTATGATCACTATGTTACCAGGCTTGTGCTATGTGATGTAATAGGATGACCTTTAATGTGATTAGCCCACATAGCCTCATGTGGAAAGACCCATTTGGTTCTGTATATAAGCTATGGCAGAAAACATTAAAAATGGGAAATGCTTAGACATTACCCCTGTTGCATCTGTTTGTCTTCAGAGTGAATGCTGGAGAATCAGAGGGCAGTGCACTCACTTTTCCCTGAGAATCCCCTTATGTGGTAATCGCACTGTACAGGGCCCATGACAGAGAGAGGAGAGAGAGAAGAGAGAGAGAGAGAGAGAGAGAGAGAGAGAGAGAGAGAGAGAGAGAGAACCTAGGCCTGGGAGGGACTTTTGAAACCTCAAAGCCCACCTCTAACAAGGCCACACCTCCTAATCCTTCCCAAACAGATCTACCAACTGGGGACCAAGCATTCAAATATCTGAGCCTATGGGGGCCATTCTCATCAAAACCACCACAGACAAAATAAGGAAAGTAAGTTGTTTTCTCTAAATAAGCCATTTTTTGGAGAGTTAGGGCGGTAGATAAATCTGTTCTCTATATTTATAATCACCAGGTGTCTGGGGTTAGGGTCAGTTGCATTTCTTTTGCAATTTTCAGGAACTGTACAAATAGCTAATTTTATGGAACTTTGAGTTCAGTTTAGAATTTTTGGGGGATTTTTGAGGAGTGGGCACAAGGGATATTCTTTTGTATATGACTGATCCAAAAAAATACTTTTTAAAAATGTAAACCCAGTTACTACATTGCAGATAATGTTTCCTGGCTAAGCCAGGTGTGGTGGAGCATGACTTTAATCTCACTACTCAGGAGGCAAAAGTAGTCAGATCTCTGTGATTTCGAGGACAGTCTTGTCTACAACGCAAGTTCTAGAACAGCCAGGCTGTTACAGAGAAACCTTGTCTTGAAAAAAGAAAAATAAACAGAATAAAATGTCCTGTTTAACAATATGCTTTGCGTCAGGTGTGGTGGCGCATGCCTTTAACCCTAGCACTCAGGAGGCAGAGGCAGGCAGATCTCTGTGAGTTCAAGGCCAGCCTGGTCTACAAAGTGAGTCCAGGACAGTCAAGGATACACAGAGGAAATCCTGCTCAAAAAAACAAAAAACAAAAAAATATGCTTTGCTTACTGTCACACATCACTATTTGGAACATTAATCACTGTCCACAGAGGACCATTGGCATAAGACAACTGGAAGTGGATGGGTAGTATGTGGATTTTCCGGTGCGAGGGCATCTTGGCAGTTGAGAGCCAGGAATACCACAAAGTCACACCACACAACAAACCCCACAAAGGGGATTTATTGAGGAAGAGAATAGAATGGTGGCTGCCTCTAAATGGGAAGAGAGGCAACAGAGAGCTGGACTGAAGGGAAGGCTTTTATGGGGTTTTTGGAGCATGTGCAGTAAACTTAGAGGATTTTAGGTTAGGAAACATTGCTTAGCCATTAACTCTGAGTTACAGAAGCAGGGATTTGAGCTCAGGGTCAATGCAGAGGCAGGGTTTTTTCCCCTTTGGCCTGTGTCTTGTGCTTGGGGTCAAGTCAAGATGTCTGTCCCTGACCCTTTTACCCTACATACAGGTGGTGCTCCTGGACTCTGCTCTTTTCCATTACTGCTGTTTGAATGTATGTTTCTGTGTTGCTGGTAATGGACTCATTGCTCATTTTTTTGTTTTTTGTTTTTTGTTTTTTGTTTTTTTTTTTTTGAGACAGGTTTCTCTGTGTAGCCTTGGCTGTCCTGGACTCACTTTGTAGACCAGGCTGGACTCGAACTCACAGAGATCGCCTGCCTCTGCCTCCCAAGTGCTGGGATTAAATGTGTGCACCACCAAGCTCAGTCTCAGTGCTAATTTTAAGTTAGTTTGTTGTACTATGAAATATTTTATGTGCCTGGCTGTTTAATTTTTTATTGAAAAAAATTTTATTTTGTGAATTTCACATTATGCACCCTGTTCCCTCTCACCTCCCCCCAGACCTGTCCTCCACCCTTGCAATCTGTCCCAGCATAAAAAATAACAGCTCATTGTGGAAGCTGCAGTGTATCTCAGTATATCCCACAATATTCTTCTCTATCACATATTCTGCTTGCAAATGTTCATTATAATGACTCCTTGGTCTGGTACAAAGCCCCTGGTTTCCACTACTATGTCACTACTGGCACCTCACTGGAACTCCTCTCAGATAAGCTGTCCTGTGTCATGGGGATCCTACAATCCTGGGTTGTGGAACTGACCTCTTCTTGCACTCCAACAGTTCATCCATGGGGTAGATGTTGGGGTGAGTCAACTCAAAGCCCTGGTTCTGGACCTACAGCCCCCATTTGCATGGCTAGTTCTGCTATGGAAAGGTGCAGGGCCTGCTCTCCCGAATACTGCAGCATGTGAGGGGCAGGGACAGCTCTCCTGCTCTTGTGACCCCATCTCAGCCAGATCTCCTGTCACCAATGGTGGTGAGGGCAAAAGGGAGGAGAGGGCATCTCTCCCTATGAGCCTGGCCCTTTAAATGACCCTATGTCCTTCAAAGTCAGTTGGCTGTTAAACTTCTAAGAACAGGATAGGATATAAAAAGCCAGCAGAGGCTAAGAACTAGAAGAGTAGTAAGATTGGGGAGTAGGCAGGAGTAGAATCCAGTGGAAGAAGAGTACAGTCAGAGAAGACAGTTGATTCAGGAAGAGAGAAGATTGAGTAAGGCTAGAGAAAAAGAAAACAGACTGAGCAGAGTGAAAATAGGAGACAGTTGAAAGTGAACTGAAGCCAGGTGTGGTGGCGCACGCCTTTAATCCCAGCACTCGGGAGGCAAAGACAAGAGGATCTCTGTGAGTTCGAGGGCAGCCTCGTCTACAGAGTGAGTCCAGGACAGTCAGAGCTACACAGAGAGACCCTGTCTCAAAGAACGAAAGAAAGAAAGAAAGAAAGTGAATTGTTGGACCAGCAGAGTGAGAAGAGAAAACAGTTGGTGACAGTTGAGCCAAGAGAAGCTGACCTGAGCCAGAGAAGATATTGTTAAGAGACAGGAGAATAACCCACAAACAAAGTAGCTTAAAAAATAATAATTAAGGCCAGGTGTGGTGGCACACGCCTTTAATCCCAGCACTTAGGAAGCAGAGGCAGGCGGATCTCTGTGTGTTTGGGTTTAATGCCAGCCTGGTCTACAAAGCAAGTCTAGGACAGCCAAGGATATTACACAGAGAAACTCCATCTCAAAAAAACCACACAAGTGGGCTGGAGAGATGGGTCAGAGGTTAAGAGTACTGGCTGTTCTTCCAAAGGTCCTAAGTTCAATTCCCAGCAACCACATGGTGGCTCACAACCATCTATAATGAGATCTGGTGCCCTCTTTAGGCCTGCAGGTGTGTATGCAGACAGAACACTGTATACATAATAAATAAAATCTTTTAAACACACACACACACACACACACACACACAAGAAAATAATAATTAAAATAATTAAAGCGTGGCACACTCCTTTAGTCCAAGCACTCGGGAGGCAGAGGCAGGTGGATCTCTTTGAGTTCAAGGCCACCCTGGTCTACAAAGTGAGTCCAGAACAGCCAAGGAATACACAGAGAAACCCTGTCTCAGCCGGGCGTAGTGGCACACGCCTTTAATCCCAGCACTCGGGAGGCAGAGGCAGGCGGATCTCTGTGAGTTCGAGGCCAGCCTGGTCTACAAAGCGAGTCCAGGACAGCCAGGGCTACACAGAGAAACCCTGTCTCGAAAAAAATAAAATAAAAAAATTAAAGCTCCGGAAGTAAAAAAAAAGGCTTCAGGACAGCAGGACAGCCCTGAAACTAATCAATGCACTAGACCCCTCTTCCTCAAGCATATGTAAGCTACAAGTACTGCAGACAGACTTTCAGACCAGCTGAGCTGCCTGGAAGAAGAAAGAGCCTGCTAAGCTGTTTCAAGAAGACAGTCTCCAACCTGCTGAGCTGCTGGAAGTCTGTGCATTATGCTCCAGGTTCCCAGCTTTGTGAGCTGTCACTCATCCTGGGGTGGGCTTTGGTGATGTAGCTCTCTTTGAGTCCTTTCCACTCCTGTAAGTAACCCCTCACCCATATCCCTGTAAGTAATCCTAATAAAATTCATGAGTTCACCACATTTGATTTTGATTGTATCCTTATTTGATCTGTCATTGGCTCCCTATCTGAGGTAATATTTGTTCCATGTTTTTCTAGGAATGTCACTTAGCAACATGCCATAGCATGCACACGGACATCTGAGGCTGAATTTAAAGGAGAGGTGATGAACTGATTGACTTGGTAGTGGAAATTTCAAAACAGCTGTGCTGACTTAGTATTATGTTAATGTAAGATAGTCATCTGAAAGGAGGGAACCTCAATTGAGAAAATGCCTCCTTAAGACTAGGCTGGGGGTTGGAGAGATGATGGCTCAGCGGTTAAGAGCGCTGGCTGCTGTTCCAAAGGACCTGGATTCAGTTCCCAGAACCCACGTGGCAGCTCAGGACAGTTGGTTGGTTGGTTGGTTTTTTTTTTG
Source organism: Lophiomys imhausi (assembly GCA_907164525.1). Lineage (NCBI taxonomy): Eukaryota > Metazoa > Chordata > Mammalia > Rodentia > Muridae > Lophiomys > Lophiomys imhausi. The sequence continues at coordinate 8,287,407 of CAJQZJ010026257.1, forward strand.
GTTTTTCGAGACAGGGTTTCTCTGTGTAGCCCTGGCTGTCCTGGACTCACTTTGTAGACCAGGCTGGCCTCGAACTCACAGAGATCCGCCTGCCTCTGCCTACCAAGTGCTGGGATTAAAGGCGTGCGCCACCACGCCCGGCTGGTTGGTTGGTTTTTTGAGACAGGGTTTCTCTGTGTAACAGAGCCCTGGCTGTCCCAGAGTGTTGATGACTGTGTGTATCATACACAAAAGCGGAAGAACACCCGTGTACATAAAATCAAAATAAATAAATCATTTAAAAAACAAAAAAACAGTAGCTGGGCATGGTGGCTCATGCCTTTAATCCCAGCACTCGGGAGGCAGAGGCAGATGGATCTCTGTGAGCTCGAGCCTGGTCTACAAAGTGAGTTCCAGGACAGCCAGGGCTACACAGAGAAACCCTGTCTCGAAAAACAAAAAAAAAAAAAAAAACAAGACTGGGCTGGAGGCATACCTAAAGGGCATTTTCTTAGTAACTGATGGAGGAGGGCCCATTGTGGGCGGTGCCGCCCCTGGGTTGTTGGTTCTGGGTTCTATAGGTAAGCAGGCTGAGGAAGCCAAGTGGAGCAAACCGGTAAGCAGCGTTCCTCCTTGGCTTTTCATCAGCCCCTGCTTGTAACATCAGATGTTAGTGACAAAACTTTCTAGGGAGATGCAGTAGACACATCTCACGCCAGATGGGAAGTCCAGGATAGACCAAAATACAAAGTCCAACTTGGTGAACCATGGGTTTTATTGGGGTTTACGTATACGAATATGGATGGGAAGTAACTTACAGGATCAAAGGACAGCTGTGTCACCAAAGCCCATTCCAACATGGGTGACTGCAGACAAAGCTAGGAACCTGGAACACGGTGCAGGTTGGAAAGTCCTTTCCATGTGCCTCAGTTGGTCTAAACCTCTTCCCGGAAGCTGTTGCGGGCGGGGGTTAGAACCTCCTTTGCAATTCAGTTTGTCTTAGAGTCAGTCTTCTTTAAAGCCCAGCTTCCTTCTGAGAGGGACTCTCATCTTGTCTTGTTTACTGTGACAGGGAGAGCCTAATTAGTCTGGTCAGTTTCAGGGACTTATTAGAAGCTGTTTTGACTTTTTTACCTTCTTGCTTCAAGAGCTTTCTAATGAGATGGAATGTTTCAAACAGGAGGACACTGTTACACAACACCAGGTACACACACACACACGAGTCATACACACCCGGTTTGGGTTCCTGACATGACTCCCTTCAATGACGTCAGTGATGTGGAAGTGTAATCCAAATTAACCCTTTCCAACCCAACTTCCTTTTTTTTTGGTTTATTTCAAGACAGGGTTTCTCTGTGTATCCTTGGCTGTCCTAGACTCACTTTGTAGACCAGGCTGGCCTGAACACACAGAGATCACCTGCCTCTGCCTCCCAAGTGCTGGGATTAAAGGCATTCGCCACCACGCCTGGCCCCAACTTGCTTTCAATCAGCGTTTATCACAGTAATAATCATGCTTGTAAGTCTGCAGGCATTTCCACCGGCCTGACTTCAGGGTCCTTCAGGGTCCTTAATTGCTTACATCATCACCTGCCGTCAGCTCCACCACACTGGCAGGATGAAAGGTTTCCTGCTAATCTTTTTTGCCCTTCCTCTGTCCCTCTCACTCTCCATGGCTCTTCCTCCGCTCCTTGTCCTAACTTCCCTTACCTTAATAAGCCTTATACCAGATCTGTTCAGTGGTATGGCATCATTTACCCACCGCAGTATCTTAACATTTGGTGGCGTGATCTGAAGCATTATCCTAACAATGCTAACTAAAACTATAGCGTACCGGATCTGGGTTGTGGTGTGTTTATTACTGGCTGCTTTTGGCTAGCTAAGAACTGGAAACAAGTTGGTGTGGTTGCACACACAGGCCACTGTTTGGACGGGTCAAACTCCTCTAGGCAAAAGTTGAACCACAGGGTTTAGTACTTGGCCTTTTGTTATTTTGCTTGTGAGGACTCTAGCATGGAGCTCTCTAGCATGGTTCTTCCTCCCTCCCCCCTTCATCTTCTTGTCCTTAAACAGGATCTCTCCTTGTTCCACCTGGCTTCAGCTTAATTTGGGCTCTGCCCACTTAGCAGCTGAATACAATGCCAGACCATAAACCTTGTTTTTAGTCCATAGAGAGTCTCTCCTCGTTTCACCTGGCTTCATCCTTGTTTTTAGTCCATAAGCTGATAAGCTAATTGCTCACAGCCAAGTTGATCTTCATGCCCCAATTAAGAGACTGTATCAGAAAAACCTCTAGATATTTACTAAATCTAATTTATATTAATCTAACTCCCCTTAAAATATTTTTAATGCAGTTTTGGCCATGAATGGTGGCAAATTACTTTAGTCAGAGCACCGGGGATGCAGAGGCAGGTGAATTGCTGTTTGAGACTAGGTTAGTCTACACAGAGAGTTCCAGGCCAAGCAGAGATACATACTGAGATTCTGTTTCAGAGAGGAAAAAAAAAAAAAAAAACAGGCTGGAGAGATGGATGGCTCGGTGGTTAAGAGCACTGACTGCTCTTCCAGAGGATCCAGGTTCAATTCGCAGCACCCACATGGCAGCTCACAACTGTCTGTAACTCTAGCTCCATGGGATCCCTCACACAGACATACATGCAGGAAAAACACAAATTCACATTTTAAAAAATGAAAAAAATAAATCATTAAAAAAAAGACTTAGCGGAAAAGGTGTGCATTAACCCTAAAAATAATGTTGTAGAAAACTCAGTGGTTATAGAACACATTAACCCCATTAAAGAGAGGCCAAACAAGCCGGGTGTGGTGGTACTTGACTAATCCTAGCACTTGCGTGACAGAGACAGACTGATCTCTGAAATTTGAAGCCAGCCTGGTCTATAAAGTGAGTTCCAAGTCAGTCATGGCTGCATAGTGAGACCCTGTCAGAGAGAGAGAGAGAGAGAGAGAGAGAGAGAGAGAGAGAGAGCAATTTTCACTGGGACAATAGGAAAAATGTCTTGAGAGCATCTCAGAAAATGGCCAGACACCACCATCTCTGGCTTGAAGGTATGAAAGGGTGAACCTTTCCATTGAGAAGGGAACTCCCTAGTTGAACAGAGCTACCGCCTAGGAAAATGTTTGCCCAGTATTCAATTCAGAATACTCATTATTGTAAGAATAATGCTTAGAGGCTGCCACCACCACCATCTAAGAGGGTCAAGGCACTGCTCTAGACAGTACCAGACACATAATACTGTTTTTGCAAACATGCAGACTGTAACTCATGAAGGCTCACAACCAGATCTAAGAGGGTCAAGGCACTGCTCTAGATGGTACCAGACACATAATACTGTTTTTGCAAACATGCAGACTGTAACTCATGAAGGCTCACAACCAGACTCAAAGGATAGCTTGGGAGTCCAGGCAATGAGGAGTAGGACAGAGTCCCTACATGCAGCCCTTGAGAGAACTGAAGGCTTTCTAATGCAAGAAACCAGACCCTGGGTCTGAAAAGATGGCTCAGAGGTTAGGAGTACTTGGACCTGGGCTTAATTCCTCCAAGAGTGGTTCACAACTATCCATAACTCCAGTTCCAGAGGATCAACTACCTTCTTCTGAGCTCTGATCTCCTCCTTGGACCTCTTAAGGGCCCAGGCACTCAAGGTTGCACATACATACACACAGGCAAAGCACTCAAGCCCATTAAATAAAATAAATGCATCTTTTAAAAAATTGGGACTGCCAGGAGTGGTGGCGCATGCCTTTAATCCCAGCACTCCGGACGCAGAGGCAGGCAGATCTCTGCAAGTTCAAGTCCAGTCTGGTCTAAAAAGTGAGTCCAGGATAGTCAGGGATACACAGAGAAACCCTATCTTGAAAAACCTAAAAAAAAAAAAAGCCAGAACTCAAGGCCTCTTTTATTACAGAGTAGTTTGTTATATGGGTCATCATGTTTTGTAGCCAAAAGCTAGAGGCCCAAATGCTATAGGGTTGAAGCTTTTTTGTCCCCCATATGTGTCTACAAACATTTTGATCAGATGTTTTAAACCACTAGGCAGTAATGGCTAGAATGAGAAGGAAAAGAGAAGACCCACAGGAGAGATGTAATCAGTTCACATGTCCACAGAAGGGTGTCAGCATTCTGAGTTATGTGAGATGGTTGATACAAGAAAAGAAAGAGACTCTCCAGGATGAAGTTAGGCTTCTCAGGCAGCAGGGGGATCAGCCTCTCAAGCTTCCTAGAAATTCTTTTTATTGTTACACTAAAGGCACTTTTAGCAAGTCTATTTCCGCATACCAAACTACAAAGTAGGGACTGTCTTGAAAGACCCATTACCTAAGCAATTCTCAGTCATACGAAGCTTCTTGGTTTGCCCACATATCTCCAGACTAAGTTATTCAAAGGCTCTGAGAAATCAAATCCTTCAAGAAAACAACCCCATAAAATCTCAGATAACAATCACCGACAAATGGCTACTTCAAAGCTTAGGTGCCATCACTCCGGAATTCATGCCAGACACAATGGTTCTGCTAAAATTCTGCTACAAGAGGGCGCTGAGCAACCCTCATGTACAAGCAGGAACACTGACCAAGTCAAAATGCGGTCTTGCAGTTTTCTTCCCCTCAGCCCTTGGAAGACTCCTCCTCCTACCACAAGAGGGCAGTGTGTGATGGCCTGAGAGTGAAGAACCCCCGAAGACATTGGAGCCGGCAGGAACATAGCACATGGCATGTCTGCTGAGAAAAGACACAGGCAGTAAATGAGGCCAGAGTCAGAAAGAAGCTACCTGAGCTGCAAACAGTAAGGCCCTATGGGTAAGGACTGCTCCGGATCACTAAAACTCAACGAAACCACCATAGTGTGCAGGACATGATGCTACATGATTTATTGTTTTTCCTGTCAGGTTCCAGCCTCATTTTGGTTCACTGCCCCCATGCTTTCTCCTATCCCTTCCCTTTTGAGATGTTAATATCCATCACGCAATAACTGGAAGGTCATTACCTATACAGAGAGCTGGAGGGCTAGCTAGGCTATTCAAGACACTACCAAAAACAAAAGACTGGGCACAGTGGCCATGACACAAGACTTTAGTCCCATCACCTGGGAGGCAAAAACAGGGGGAATCTTTAAGTGTGAGGCCACTGTGTTTACATACAGTTCCAGGACAACCTAGTGAAACCCTGTCTAAATTAAATAAACGATAGAGCAGAAGCAGGATTCTCAAGGATATGTGTCAAAAATTTATATGCCTTTAATCCCAGAACTCGGGAGGTAGAGGCAGGCGGATCTCTGTGAGTTCAAGGCCAGCCTGGTCTACAAAGTGAGTCCAGGACAGAGAAACCCTGTCTCGAAAAACAAAACAATTATATGCCTCAAGGAAACCAGAAAGGCAGCAAAAGTGGTTCCAGGAAGGTGCAACGAATGAATCTGAAATAAAATAAAAGGTTGGATGTAGGGATACAGAGCTATTTAGCTACCTTCCAAGTGATGAACTAGGCAGAACTCATTTACAACACGTCAGCTTCTTGTCAGTTTCTATCAGAATAGTGTGGACTTCAATCACAAATAATGAAACAAAACTACTATGTTTAAGTGGTCAGGTTCCCAAAATGAGTTTGGTCAATGATACTAAAAAACTAGAGGACTCCCAGTCATCTTTCTGGTGTACCGTTAATTTTTCTGTGAGTTTTCTCTTAAAATCTCTTCCCCACAGGCACATCCAACTCAGTCTCTTTTTTGTTGCCACCTTTCTCTCAGTCTTTAGAACCTATCAGTCTGTCTTACTGTATCTCTAATTTTTGTCTTTTCTCTCTGTTTACCGTTTTACTCGCTAAGTTGGTCCCTAGAGTCTCTATGTCTCACTTTCCTAATACCAGTCCCTTTTGCTTCTCTCTTCCTCTCGCTAAATTTTCTGATATGACTCAGGTCCTAACTCTGACTCTAAAATGAATGAAACCCTGCTTTCATTAAGACCTATATCGCTGTGTATGTTCACTTTTAGCCACTATCTCTCCTCGCATCCAGTTTCTCGCAATCTTCGGGCCCCTCTCTTCCTCCTGACCCGGACTCTGGGTGCGGGTTTCTCTGCCTTCCTTCATAGCTATCTCGCTGGGTATTTGTGTCCCTATCCCTTCCTCGTGCCCTCACCGCAGAACCGGACAGCCTTTCCTTAGCTAGGTAGCCCGGTCGTTACCTAGGATACCACCAGCTTGGTCCCCAGGTTACCATTGAGCTCCGCTCAGTCCCACCCACCGTGCAGAAATACAAAAGAGATCCGGTGATGCTGCGCTTGCACAGACGCAGCGCCTCCGACTACGACTCCCAGAAAACATCTAGTTGAACCTTTCCTTCCGCGGTTCAGGAGGTAGCCTAGGGGGCGCACCTCCGAACCGGGGTTGCCATGGAGACGGGGTAGCTGATGGCGTCCTAGTGAGAGCGGTGATTGGTGCAGAACCCTGCAAATCCTGAGAAGGCCCGTAGAGAATTGACACACACACAAAAAGAAAAAAAAAAAATGTGGTGGGGGGCATGCGCGGTCTGGAAGGCGGTGCTGCCATCCGTTGCCCCCCGAGAGGATTGTGCACATCGACGGGGCCTTGACGCCTGGATTCGAGACTAGGAGTGTGGAAAGAGACAGCCAGGAGTGCGACCTGATCATTGCGACCAGAGCAATCCCCTGGGGACGGGAAGAAGGGTAGAAACGGAGGCAGGGGTGGGGGAAGGGCAGGAGGGCTTGGAGCTGCGCGCGGGGCAATCTGGGAGATGTAGTCTAGCGTGGAGTAAGCGAACGAGAGTGCGCATGTTCAGGAGCGCACAGCCTCTCTCGGAGCATTGAAGGAAGGCTGGGAGTTTCTTCGCGAGGCCTTGGGAGGGGACTGGGTAGAGGAGTGGATTCTGGGATTTCCGGCTGCGCTGCTAAACCCGGAGCGCCGGCAGGGATCCGGGAACTCTTTGCGGGACTGCCTTGTGCTGTCGCGCGAGCTTGAAAAGCGCCACCGTTACCACGGTGACCAGACACTTTGTCACCCGAGAGTGGTGATGCTCGCTTAGACTTCTGGGAAATGTATTTCCGAAACCTCCTCTACTTGCTTAGTCGCTGTTCCAAGTTTCTCTCAGGGTTTCGAGTTGACTTGGCACCCTGAGGAGCAGAGAGATGTAATCCATGGAAGTCAAGCTGATTCCCTATGCCACCCCAATAATAAATTCAGATTTTCACAAAGTCCCAGTTGCAGAAAGTATTTGGGGAGGGGAAGTCAAACTTATTTGCAGGTGAGGAAACTGCACTTCACATATGCACAGCGAAATCAGTATCTCAGACCTTCCTTGTGGACTGTTGGTCCAGTGAGTTCGGGGGCTTTGAGGGTCCTCAGAAGTCCCCGTCACCTCTCAACCCCACTAAATTAGAGAGCTGAAGAAAAGGATTATTGGAGAGAAGTTGAGATGGGCGATCAGGTGGAACAGGGCTGTCCTCTGGAGACCACATTGGAAGGGGAATGTTGGGGGGCCCGAGAGAAGGGCCAAGTTCGAGACGGTGAAAAACAGGCAGCTGCTGCTATAGAAAAGAATAGGATGTTGGAAGAAAAATGTTTCTAAGCGTAAACATCAACCTGTATCTAGAACAGGGTGAGCTACCAGACTGCATAGCCCCCACTGGCGAGAAGGTCAGCAAAGCAAGTGACTCAGGCAGAGTTCCCACAAGTCTCTGAGGTGCGGCTGACCTATCAGTGCCTGTTCCCTCACGTGGCCTCTGCATGGAGAGCGTCTCAGGATCAAACAACACAACATTACTATAGGCACTCAGTAAGCATTCACTGCCCCTGTCTGTCCGTTCTTACTCCAGATGCCTCATACCATTCCTTCCCTAGGGACAGACACTGGCCTCAAAGACCTGATCTGGAACTCCTAATGAGATCCACTGTACTGGGCTCCCCAGGCCGTGCACCCCCAGAAAATGAGCCCGTCCTGGTGAAGCTGGAGGACTCTGAGGAGGAGAGAGAAGACACTTTGTGGGACCCAGGCCCTGAGGCTGCACGTCTACGCTTCCGGTGCTTCCGTTATGAGGAGGCAATAGGTCCTCAGGAAGCCCTGGCCCAGCTCCGCATGCTGTGTCACCAGTGGCTACGCCCAGAGGTACACTCCAAGGAACAGATGCTGGAACTCTTGGTGTTGGAGCAGTTCCTAGGTGCACTGCCTCCTGAGATCCAGTCCCGTGTGCAAGGGCAGTGGCCAGGCAACCCTGAAGAGGCTGCTGCCTTGGTTGACAGGCTTCGGTGGGAGCTGGACGGACCTCGGAAATGGGTGAGTCGGTAGCTGGGTGGAAGGTCCAGGATGGAGCATTGTCAAGCTTTGCCTCACTCTGTCAATGCCATGCCCAGCCAAAAATGCTCCTTGGTCATACAGAAGTGTCCAACCTGCAACAGGGATCCTTTTTGAGGCTGCCCAGATCAGGAGCCCATACCTGTATTACCTGCCATTCCCAAGCTGGATGAGACACAGAGGGTACCAGCAACCCCCTGTGCCAGCAAACAGTCCTTTTGCTTTCTGCTCAGGGTCAAGAGAGGAAAGGGGAGGCTTAGGACTTTGGAGGACCTAGTCAGTATGGATTACCCAGGAGATCCTGCAGTGGACTGGGTTCCCATAGACTATGAGTTGTGCCCAGGCTCACTCTCTCCTTGATCTGTGCATCTCTCTAGGTCACGGTCCAGGTACAGGGCAAGGAGGTCCTATCAGAAAAGATGGAAGTCTCCACCTTCCAGCCTATGCCAAACATCAAGCTTCAGTCTGAGACTCCCCCTGGGACCACACAGGAATTGCCGCTGGACCTTCAAATGAAAGAGAAGACAGAGCTGATGGAGAATCCAGGTGAGAGCAGGCAAAGTGGCCAGGGTCTAAAGCCTAGCTAGGCAAGGTTATCTACACTCCACTGAGCCAGGCCTATTAGATGAAATAGTTCCAGCATGCCTCTGGCCGTCCTCTCCCCTCCAGTTCAGCCATCACAGACACTACCCCATTTCCACAGCTTTCCCCAAGCATCCCAGGACAGGCTGGTTTGTGACCCACAGACATGCAGATGGAAAAACAGTGTTTGTCTCATCTCCCCATTTGACACCATTCCCACTGGACCCTCAGCTTCCCAGCCTCGAGATCCTGCCCATGTCTCCCTCATGTCTGGAACCCAGCACCTAGCACCACTAAGATGGGTGGGAACTTTCTTTTTTTTTTTTTTTTGGTTTTTTGAGACAGGGTTTCTCTGAATATCTCTGGCTGTCCTGGACTCGCTTTGTAGACCAGGCTGGCCTCGAACTCACAGAGATCCGCCTGCCTCTGCCTCCCAAGTGCTGGGATTAAAGGCGTGCGCCACCACCGCCCGGCTTAGGGTGGGAACTTTCTTGAGCTACCTGACCCCACTCTTTCTCCCTCAGAGCTCCTGGAGTCTGGGCCTCTTCCTGCTGCCCAAGAGGCTGCAGCCACTCTCCTACCTAAGGATGCCCAGGTGAGCCCAACAAAGAATGTGAGCGACCCTCTGCCCTAAGAGCCTATAATGGGTGGGTGTCAGATAGATCCTCTGAGCCCGGCCAGGCACAGTCCAACAGTGATCACTGTGATTTCAGAGCCATGGGACAGCACTGGACCAGACCTCCCCTCACAGCAACACCAACCCTGATGTGCCCCCATGGAGCAAGGACCCTGTGGCCCTGTGGCATAAGGAAGTAGGGGACATCTTTTCACCAGGTTAGTGAGATGGGCATGGAGGGACCGAGCCCTCCTTGTGATCCACTATATCCACGAGCCCTTCTGTCCCTACCCAAGACAGCCCAGTCACTGCAGCGTCTGCTTTAGCATTCTCTCCCACTGACCCCTTGGCTCTTCCCGACTTCACCTTGTATCATGATACCTTCTTGAAAACAGACCGATCACCCAGACTCATCTCTTTCTTGGTTTACTTCCTTTATTGGGGGCATCATCCCGTGAATTCTGGTATGGGAAGTAAAACTCTTGAGAGGTTCCAGAGCTGAAAACACATTTGCCTAGCCCTTGTTAGATGGTTTCTTTCCCATACTGGGTATGGAGCTCGGGGACTGTGCATGCTAGGCCACACCCCCCAGCATCCCACTGATGGATTATGAACAAGAACTCTACTACTGAACCACACCTCCAACCCCACTGGAGGTTTCTAGGCATCTGTCCCACCAGTGAGCCTCTTAGGCAGGAGTTTCACCTCTGAACTTCATCCCCCCCCCCCCCCAGTCCCAGAACTATTCTGTTGGACTCATTCTCAGAATTTTTTGTTTAATCACTGCCATTGATGAGTTCTCTCTATATGAAATTCCCATATCTCACTAGTAGGAAGTTGCCTTAGTTTTTTTTTTTTGTTTTTTGGGTTTTTTTTTGAGCATGGTGTGATGGCGAAAACCGGGGCTCTTGGCCTCTGGGATGGTCCTTTAGCATCATCACTTGTGTTTTCCACCAACTTCGTCTTGTGTGAGTCTGAGCGTGTGTAGAGTTCAGATGGCAAGTTACAGGTGTCAGTTTTCTCTCTCTATCCTCGGAATCAAACAGGCTTGGCAGCACACTGAGGCAGAAAAGAGCATCCAGCATGAGTGCCTGTTTCCTGAGCCTTGACCTGCTCTGTGTTGCACAGGGACCACTTCCTCTTGCTTGAACCTGCTTCTCTTTTCACCCACAGCTCCAGTCTCTCAGCTCTCTTGCAGGCACACTGGCAGCAGTGCTTCAGGCCCCTCTGGCTGCTTCCTCTCGGGCTGCTCTTGCTGTAGACAACCATACCTCTTGCTTTCAAGCATCAGCACATCTTTGCCTCCATGATTCCTGTCAGCCCCTTGGCTGTTTGCCTCATCCTCTAACTGTGCCTTTTGTGGCAACCAGGGTTTTAGTGATTTGGTGGGGGTCCTGTTTTGTTTTGAGACAGGTATCTACTATATCCTAGGCTGGTCTGGAACTCAGTATGTAGCTGAGATTGACCTTGAACAACTGATCCTCCCACCTCTGCTTCCTAAGTGCTAGGATTATAGGAGCAAGATAGCTCTCCTAGTTTACACAGTGTTGTAGATAGAGCCAAGGGTTTCAATGCATGCCATAAGCATTTTACCAGCTGAGACAAATCCCCAGCCCTGTTAGTGATTTGATAGTGATGGTGGTGGGATGTGTATGTGTGTGTGTGTGTTTGTGTATGTGTGTATACCAGGCATTGAACCCTGGGCTTTTGCACATGCTAAACATGCACTGTACTATTAGATCCATACTCCCAGAGATCTTTTTAGTGCTTCACTATGATATACTACGTTAAATATTAACACCATGCCAGGGACAGCATTGGCAGGCTAGTGATATGTAGATACAAATGAATTCACTAAAGACATAAGGCAGAAGTAGTTTGCTACACTGTGGTATGTCAGCAAGCAACACAGTAAAGAGAGCCTATCTCCACAGAGCCATTCTGCTGGGCTGATTTGGGTAGCACTGAGCCTCCATGTATACTGTCAAGTGTCTTGGAGCCCTAAAATAACTGCATTTGGGATGCATCCTGGCTAGCAACAGCCTTGCCTAGAGGCAATAATGGTTTGTCTTATCCTGAGTCAGAAATGACTCCGCAGGACCTCCCATCCTAAACCAGCATCTACATTTTGCAGCTAAGGCTTTCCCTACATAGTTGCAGGTAATAGTCCTCTCATATGTAGCAGCTGCCTTGTTCTGAACCCAGACTGCCATGAGGCAAAAGCAAGCTTGTTCCACAAAGATAGACCAGCTCAGAACAGTATCCATAGTTAATGCATTCACATGGTGGAAACTTCAAACGGTGCACAAAAAGTACACAGTGCGGTGCCCCATCTGTGTCCAACAGCCAATATGACAAGTTCTATCTGTGCCTTCCAGAAAGAATCTGTATGCAAAGAAGCAGACACTGGATAATCGTGCACTGCATAACAGTGTGTTGGTCAACCCAGACCACAACAACAATTATCTTATGATATTGCCAAAGCTGGATATGGCTCTACATACCTAGCACTTGGGAGGGGAAGGCAAGAGGTAGGCAGAACCTGGAAAATATCCGTGTCTTCAAGGCCAGCTTGGACTACAATGTGAGATCCTCTCTCAAAAGTTAGGGCTGGCAAGATGACTCAAGTAGAAAGAGCACTTGCTACTAAGCCTGACAACCTGAGTCCACTCTCTGGAACCCACATGGTAGAAGGAGATAGTCACTTCCCACAGATTGTCTTCTGACCTCCACATATGCATCATGACATGCACATGGCCACATAAACACACACACCAAAATATTTTTTTTTTTTTGGTTTTTCGAGACAGGGTTTCTCTGTGTAGCCCTGGCTGTCCTGGACTCAATTTGTAGACCAGGCTGGCCTCGAACTCGCAAAGATCCGCCTGCCTCTGCCTCCCAAGTGCTGGGATTAAAGGCGTGCGCCACCACTGCCCGGCTCCAAAAATATTTTTTAATGTAAAAACCAAATGACTTGACAACACCTTTCTCAAGACTTTTCCCTTTAGTTAAGCATCACATACATTTACAGCCAAGTATTAACACAAGTCGAACTAGTCTCAGATACATAGTGAAACACTGTTTCAAAAGCACCCAGCAAGCCAGAAATGGTGGCACCTGCCTTTAATCCCAGTGCTGAGGAGGCAAAGACAAGCCAGACTGGTCTGCATAGCAAGTTCCAGACCAGCCAGGACAACATAGTGAGACCTGTTTTGTTTTAAAACAAAAACAAAAAAGCATAAAGATGAAAGGGTTTTTTTTTTAAATGGGGCTGGAGAGATGGCTCAGTGGTTAAACACACAGGTTGCTCTTCCAGAGAACTTAGGTTTGATTCCCAGCACCCATGTGGTGGCTCAAAACTGTCCCAGAGGATCTGGCTGGCCACTGCAGGCACTTTACACATACAGTACACAGACACATATACAGTCAAAACACCCATACATATGTAAAATAAAAATTTAAAACGAAAGGGTTTTCATTGTATGGATTTTTCTTAGTTTTTTTAATTTTTAGGGTTTCTTTTGGGTTGTTTTGCTTTGTTTTGTTTCTTGGTTGGTTAGTTGGTTTTCTCTATGTATCCTGGGAGTCTTACACCTCAGACACCAAGAGTGCTAGGATTATAGGCATGCACCGCCATGCACTGGCAAGAAAAGTTTAAAAAGAAGGAAATGTTTAAGGGGCTGGAGAGACTGCTCAGCAGATAAGAGGACACATTTCTTTTACAGAGAATCCAGGTTGGGTTCCTAACACCCAGGTCAGGCAACTCACAACCCCCTGTGATGACAGTGCCAGGGGCCTGACGCCCTCCTCTGAGCTCTGAGGTCACTGTGCTCACAGGCACACAGACATACACATATATACATAATTTTTAAAAATACTGGAACATAGTGCTGCACATCTTTAATCCCAGTGCACGAAGGCCAGAAGAGCTCTGTGAATTCAAGGCCAGCCTTGTCTACATAGTTCCAGGCTAGCCAGGGCTCTACAGACCCTGTCTCAAATAAAAATAGTGTTTTAAAATAAACAACCCTTGGACTGGAAAGAGTGGGTGCCTCACAACCATCTTTAACTCCTAGTCTGGGGATCCAAGACCCTCTCTGGCCTTCTCTGGACCCAGGCATGCACATGGTATACAGACATACATGCAAGAAAAACATATAAAACAGGCTTAAAAAGATTTTTTTTAAGTGAACAAGCCATGCATACCTTTAGTCCCAGTACTTGGGAGGCAAAGTAGGTAGATCTCTGTGAGTTTGAGGCCAGCATGGTCTGCATAATGAATTCCAAGACAGCCAGGGATACATAGTGAGGACTCTGTCTTAAAAAAAATAAAAATGAACAAACCGCCAGGGGTGGTGGCACATGCCTTTAATCCCAGCACTTGGGAGGCAGAGGCAGACGGATCTCTGTGAGTTTGAGGCTACCTTGGTCTACAAATCGAGTCCAGGACAGCCAGGGCTGTTACACAGAGAAACCCTGTCTCAAAGAATCTAAAAAAAAAAAAAAAAACAATAAATAAATAAATAAAAATAAAAATGAACAAACCTTGCTTGGTGAGATGGCTTGACAGAACCCCCATGGTGAAAGGAAAAGACCAAATCCTACAGGTTGTCCTCCAACCTTCACATTGTACACTTCAGCATGAACATACAACACACACACGGAGACCAATAGATAACAAATTTTAAATATATTTTTAAAGAAAAAAATTGGGCTAGAGAGAGAGAGAGAGAGAAAACTCAGTGGTTAAGAGTGCTTACTGCTTTTCAAACCTTTACCAGGAGGTTCACAATGTCCTATAACTCCAGTTCCAGGTGATCTGATGCCCTTTGATCTCCTAGAGCACCTGCATACACAAACTCATGCAGTCTCTCTCTCTCTCTCTCTCTCTCTCTCTCTCTCTCTCTCTCTTTCTTTCTCTCACGCACACACACACATATTTACCAAAAAGAAAGAAATCCTCATGGATGTCCAAATGACCTTGTTCCTGTTTCCATGTCATATGCTTGGCAAACAGCAGGGGTCACCACAGGGCTTCAGACAGCTTTATAGACTCCTGCCTCTGTCACTCCTTTTATCCACAGTTCTTTTGGATTGCTTCTCATTAAGTACTGAAAAAAACTCTATTCATAGGTCAGTAATACAAGGAGGAAAACAACTACTTGTAGAAAAAATGGCTAATTAAATTATTTACTAGTATTTTTATTGTATTTAATTGGTTCTGCGGTGTTAATCCTTACCCACCATTATAAATTAATACACACAGACACCACGTGGATTTTAACAAGCCTAGGCCTGGGTTGTGCAATCCTAGCCCATCTAAGATAGCTCATAATTCTATTACCCAAATATAACCCCATATAGACATACGTCCCTTTGGACTGTTATTCTCCACACTAAGCCGATGTTCCAGGACACATGGAAGGATCTTCTTTAATCTACCCCATGGCGTGTCCTCCTTGTTTGCTCCTGGCTTCTCCTATAAGCCTCTTCCTGCCAAGATGCTCTCTCTCTCTCTCTCTCTCTCTCTTTCTCTCTGAAGCCCGTGCAATTTAGTCCTGCCTACCTCTGTCTTTGCCCAATCTCCAGTCTCAACATTTATTCAACCAATCAGAGACAAAGTAAATAACAGATAGCAAGTAGGACCAATCAATATCTAGAATGCTTAACACACCCCATCATTTCCCTCCTTTTGTCTAATAAAAAGGCTAATTTTTTAACTCATATAGTAAAAACAATAAGAACAAATATGAATCAATCAAAACCATATATAAAAGGTATACACATGTTTAGCCTATTTGTATCAGGCAATCTTGAAGAAGAAAAAAATCATCTATCTTGGTGTGTCTAAAGTTCTGAACCTAAATATTTTCTATCATATCCTATATTTCCTTTTAAATCCTAAATAGCTCAAGTTTAATTGAAATTTTATAGCTTTTATGCCTTCAACCCCATCAAAGACATATGAAGGGATAAAGTTATTATTTGAGTTAATAGGAAGCATAGGAGGGCAGCTTCCAAAAAGAAATATGACAGTTTGCTGCCTAGACAGTCCCAAATATCTTTCAACACTGTTGGAGCATCATCTTCAGCCTTCTGGCCAAGCATATCTCACAGACATAATTGTGCAGCAGGAAATAAGGATTTTCCCATTCTGTCTCT
>CAJQZJ010026257.1:8413483-8440106 GCA_907164525.1 Lophiomys imhausi
ACCATTACTTCTGTGTCACCTATGGAAAAAGCTGAGGGTTTTTTTTTGCCATTGGAAGAGAATTAATTGGGAAGTGGTTTATTACAGGGTGAGAAGACATATTCAACAGGGAACGTGTGCTTCTTAAGAGTTCCAGCCATATGGCTGTGACTTTGGATAACTATCTTATGGGGTTTTCCCCCAGTTTTGATCTATTCTTAACGCTCTATGCTAATCTGACTCCCTCTTTGAAAAATCCCTGAGGTACTTGCAGTTTATGACTTTCTCTGCTCCAGCAGTTCCATCTACATCTGTCCTTGACCTCTCCTGTGGCTGCATCCCCCACTACTTCTCCTCCCCTGGAGGACGAGAAGTCTAACCCTATTCTATTCCCTACTCAATGATTGGCTGTAAGCCACTTCCTTGGCATATGAGGGGACAATTGGGGAGCAGTGCTTATACAACATTCAGAGAGGAGATTCTCAGAACAAGGATTGTAACCATATATGGGAGTACAGAAATCAGCATTTAAATTACACAATAACCTTATTCCTCCTTGACTCAGTAGTCATGGAACTGTGTGATTTTTCTTGGGAAGATTTCAACAAACATTTGCTCTCTCCAGATAGGTTACTGACAGAAGACTAAAGAAATGGTTTCACTGAAGTCCAGTCTGTTGAATCAATGAGTTTACTGGGACTACTTAAGGAGAATGGATGACTCAAAGGCAACTATATCACCAAAAGGCCCATTACAGTGAGAAAGGTGTGTGTGTGTATGTGATGTAAATCTTGTGAGTGTCAGAGATGTCCTGAGACTTGAGTAGTTTACTTTAGTTCCTTCCAGGAGGGAATGCTTTGATTTGAAGAAAATTACTACAAAAAAATATAAAACCTATAATAGAACAATACCATGATAGCCATACCTGTTGCAAAACTAATATAGTTTTTTTTAATCACATTATTTGCTGGGTGTGTTGGCATACACTTTTAATCCCAGCACTCAAGAGGCAGAGCCAGGAAGGTTTCTGTGAGTTCAAGGCCAGCCTGGTCTATAAAGGGAGTCCAGGACACCCCAGGCTACCCAGAGAAACCCTGTCTTGAAAAACCAAAAAACAACAAAATTCTTTTTAAAATGATGAAAGGACTCCATGGTGCAGTCATATGTGGTGGAGTGTTACTTGGTGGTGATATAACTGTTTTGGGGTCTTCTACATGTAAGTGTTGCAGGTCTGAGGGGGAAGGTTTCCCCACCACAAGTGTTACAGCTCTGAAGTAAAAGGCATCCTAGCAGTCAGAAGCCAAGGAATACCACAAAATCACATCACACAACAAACCTCAAACAGGAGATTTACTGAAAAAGACACAAGAATGTGGCTGCCTTTGTTTGGCCGAGAAGCATCAGGGAACTGAGTGGGAGTCAGGCTTATATAGGGTTTCTTGAGGGCAGAAATTTCCAGGGTGGGGATTTGTGAGATTTCAGACCAAGCCAGGGATTGGTGAGATTTCAATCTCAGGCATTGGTGAGTTTTGTAGGTTTTGAAGTCCAAAGTGGGCACCACACTTTGGTAAGTAACCCCTTGCCTGTACTGTGTATGAAAGCCCAGAATGGACAGGCATGAATTGTATTTTGGTCTGTCATTGGTGCCTATCTGGGGGAAGTGGAGGTCAAGAAACATCTTCCAAGTTGTTTGCATCTTCCAAGGAAACTTAAAACTACAGGGTCCTTGA
Organism: Lophiomys imhausi; assembly: GCA_907164525.1. Classification (NCBI taxonomy): domain Eukaryota; kingdom Metazoa; phylum Chordata; class Mammalia; order Rodentia; family Muridae; genus Lophiomys; species Lophiomys imhausi. Next base: position 8,415,193 of record CAJQZJ010026257.1, read on the forward strand.
ATGTAAGTTCTGAGAACGGGTGTGGATAACCACCTCACAGGATCCTCAGCTTCTCTGAGTAGACACTTCTAGATTAGTTGCTTCAAATTCAGAGAAAAGTATAAATCTTAAATGCAAATGTGCAACCAAGAAGGAGCCTCGGGAGAGTGAGGGTGGGTGGACATGGTCTAGGCCCAGTCTTACTCCTGGTGGGAGGGCAGACAGTGTTTCAAAGTACACTGGTGTCCTGGAGAGAGGACATGCAGAACGGTTTGTAGGTGGAAAGTCAGACTGCAGCCAGAAGAAACCACCTGTTTCTTCTGGCAGCTTTTGATACTTCCCCTCTGAGACAACCCATGGGTGACTGTGAACTTACTGAGAGACTGCTCTCCCATAGGAGATTGTGAGCCCACTTTTTGGACACTATCACAGAGCACTCTTAACACACCTAGCACATTACTACTCCTCACTCTGGCATGTAGAGTCCAGAAATATTTTTTTTCTAGCTGTTCATGAGGCCACTTAATTAATCACTACCAGCCACTACTAGCACCTGGTACCTGAGTGCTTTCTCTTCTGGAAATGCCCTAGACTCCCCTTATAGACAATGTCACTGTCTCTGCGGGCAGCCACCTGGGGGTTTTACTCTGGAGGCCAGTTCTCATATCAGTGGCTTCAGACAGCTGCTGTGCACTCTGGATCTGGCTCTGCTGCTTCTGCCCACAGCTGCGGAGGTGAGGCTGTGAAGGTTCCTGGGTTTCCAGTCCACAGGCAAGGGCACAGGTGAAGATTCCTAAGTTTAAGCTTGTGAATACTACTCAGAGCTGACTTTGTCCCCCTATCCTTAGACTGGAGCCAGCTCCACCTAGAGGTGGTACCAATAGGCTGCTGAGAGGTGACTAGACCGAGGGAGCCTGTGGAGACATGTGAGGATGAGAAGAGGATGGTGGGGTTGGAGCTTGAGGAATGGGTTATCATGGAGTAATCTGAATGTATACCTGCCTGATCCTGACAGGGTGTGCGCGAAGGGCTGTTGTTCTGGATACAAACCCTTCTCCAAGTCTAGGATCTGTCTATCTGTGTGAAGATGGCCCAGCTTGGTCTCAACGGGCATGTTTCTGTTTTTCAGTATTCAGGATAGAAAATGTGCAGCCCCTAACTTATAACATGGTCTCTCTTTTTCCCTCTCCTCTCCTCTCCTTTTTTTTCACTAGACTGTTTGTTTGTGTAATCCTGGTTGTCCTGGACCTTGCTTTGTAGATCAGGCTGGCCTAGAATGCAGAAATCTATCTGCCTCTGGTTGCTGAGTGCTGGGATTAGTGTATGCCCTCATGTCTAATTTTTTTTATTATTATTGTTATCATTTATGCCAGGCGGTAGTGGCACACACCTTTAATCCCAGCACTTAGAGGCAGAGGTAGGTGAATCTGTGAGTTCAAGGCAAGCCTGGTGTATAGAGTGAGTTCCAGGACAGCCAAGGCTACATAGAGAAATCCTATCTCAAAAAACCAAAAATAAATAAACAAAATAAAATTACTATTTACTAGCCAAATGTGGTGTCACATGGCTTTAATCCCAGCCCTCAAGAGGCAAAGGCAGATATCTGGATGTCTGTGAGTTAGAAGCTTGGATCACATAGCGAGTTCCAGACTAGTCAGGGTTACATAGTGAGACACTGCCCCAAAAAACTAAAATAGTTTTCACTTATTTAGTGTGTATGTTCACGTATGGATGTGGGGGTGTGGCTGTGACATGGTGTGCACGTGAAGGTCAGAGGACAATTTGTGGAAGTGGGTTCTTTCCCTCCACCATGTAGGTTCTGGGGATGAAACTTACGCTGTTAGGCTTGGGTTTAGGTATGGCACCAGGCTCTGTGTGGACTTCTTGAACCAACACCGTGTCAGGAAGCAGAGTCTGTGGTGAGTGTCCTTCCTGATCTTTACTATGGCTCTGTTTCTACTTGCTGTGTGTGGGTCCCATGGTTACCCCCGGAACTGAAGGAACTTGAGTGGGAGTTGGGAGGGAGGAGCTCAGCACTTTCTTTCGCAAGGTACCATGGGAGCCTCTGTTCTGTGTCCTCAGTGTGTAGAAGATGCTTCCTCCATCCTGAGAGTGGAACAAGATCTGGGCTTCCCAGTTTGTAGAAATGGGTCACACACCCTGATCTGTTATGACATGTGGTCCTGTGGGAAGGCCTGTAGTTCTGGGGAGTCTTGGAATATTCTGGAAGAAAAAATTCCCCTATTAGGAAATCTCCTAACACTGAGAACTTCCTTGTTCTCGTGAAAGTCTTCATTATCTGCTTGTGGAAGGAAGTGTTTGAACAGAACATAGACGGTATCTCTGCACAGCCATCATATGCACTTGGAGGTAAGACTGTGGGGGAATCTGGGAGTTAGCTCTGTGGTACAGCGTCAACCATGCATGAATGAGGCTTGGTTTCATCTCAACATAACACAATGTTGTCACAATAACATATTGTTATTTAAAAATGGACTATATATAGTATAACAATAACAATCAAGTTATTGTTTTATTAAAAATTAGTTAATTAGTTTTTTAACACAGGGTTTCTCTGTGTATCACTGGCTGTCCTGGACTCACTTTGTAGACCAGGCTAGCCTTGAGCTCACAGAGATCCACCTGCCTCTGCCTCTTGAGTGCTGAGATTAAAGGCCTGTGCCACCATGCCCTGAAATTACAGACAGCTGTGGCCTGCCATGTGGGAGCTGCGATTTGAACTGGGTCCTTTGGAACAGCAGCCACTGCTCTTAACCACCAATCCATATCTCCAACACATTAGGTGCCCATGGACCAGTGATAATCCTCTAGCTCTTGCTTCCTGCATGTTGGGGTTACAAGTGGGTACCGCCAGGCCCAGGCAGATGCAACCTCTGTTGCACCAAGTTGAAAGCAAGGCTCATGCATTTCAGCCCTCTTGTAGTAATTATGATAGTAATTTAAAATGTCTAATATAGGATTCGAAATTTGTTTGTGGTACTGAGGATGAGAACCAAAGGCCTCAGGAATGTCAGGCAAGCTCTCTGCCATTCAGCCATACACTGTCTCCTACAAAACTGGACTTTAAGCGCCAGAAAACTTCTCAGAAACCTTCAGTTTAATTTAAAAAATTAAAAAATAGTTATGTGTATGTGTGTGGTGATATGTGTGTGCACAAGAGTTCAGGTCCCTGGAGGTGAGAAGCATAGGAGCTGGAGTTAGAGGCTCCTGTGAGCCTCCGTGTGGATTCTGGGGGTGGATCTGGGTCCTTTGAAAGAACAGCCAGTGCTATTTATTAACCACTGAGCTATCTCTCTACCACTTTCAATAAACTCAGTTTTAAAGATTCAGTTTTTATTTATTCATTTTATATTTATTTGTTAACTGGAACAAGGTGTCATGCAGCCCAGGCTTGTCTAGAATTTGTCATGTCCTCAAGGATGACTTTGACTCTGGATCACTCTGTGACCATCTCCTGAGTGCTGGGATTGCTGTTGTGTACCACTGTGTCCAATTTACCTGGTGCTGGTGATAAAATTCAGGAATTTGCATATGCCTGGTAAGCTCTCTACCAACTGAGATACCTCTTCAGCCCTTCAGTTTAATCTTTTAAGAAAGGAAGATTTGTGAACTGGGAGGAAGGCTAAGTTGGCAAGCATGAGGATCCAAATTAGAGGCTTCCAGACCTACATAAGAAACCAGATGAGACAGCAAGTACCTGAAATCCTAGCACTGGGGGGATAAAGATGTGAGGGTGCTTGGTGGTTGCTGGCCAGCTAGTTTATCAGTCAGTGAGCTCCATGTCCAGTGAGAGACCTTGTCTTTAAAAAGTAGGGTGGAGGACTGGAGAGATGGCTCAGCAGTGAAGAGTACTGACTGCTCTTCCAATAGACCAGGGTTCAAATCCCAGCACCCACATGGCAGTTCACAGCTGTCTATAATTGCTGGGTGTGGTGGCTCACACCTACACTTTTTTCTTCTTTGAGACAGAGTTTCTCTGTGTATCCCAAGCTGTCCTGGGCTCACTTTGTTGATCAAATTGGCCTCGAATTCAGAGTTCTGCCTGCCTCTGCCTCCTGAGTGCTGGAATTAAAAGCATCCACCAGCATGCCCAGCTCAAAATGATTTTTTGTTTTGCTTTTTGTTTTTTTTTTTTTTTGAGAGAGAGGATTTCTATCCTGGAACTCACTCTCTAGACCAGGCTGGCCTTGAAATCACAGAGATCAGCCTACCTCTGCTTCCCCAGTGGTGGAATGAAGGCATGAGCCACCAAGCCAGGCCATTACAAACAGTGTCAAACTGTCATGTGGGTGCTGGGATTTGAATCTGGGTCCTTTGGAAGAACAGCCAGTGCTCTTAACTAGTGAGCCATCTCTCCAGCCCTGGCTCACACTTTTGATCCCAGAAACACACTGGAGGCAGAAGCAGGTGGATCTTTGTGAATTTGTTCAAGACCAGCCTGGTCTAGAAAGCGAGATCCAGGCCAACTGGGGCTGTTACACAGGAGAACCCTGTCTCAATAAACAAAAACAAAACAAAAATCCAAAACAACCAGAAATAAGGTAGAACACAGTAGAGGAAGGCACTTAATGTTGACATATGGCCTCCCCAGTATTGTTGGGCAATCATACATATATGTACACACACACATGTGATGCTCCACATCCCCCTATACACATAAAAACAAGTTAATAAAACCCTTGGATTCACTGCTGTAACCCAAGCACAGTGAGGTCCATGTTTTTCTCCTCCAGGACTCAACCTGGGTCTCCTTGACTACAAGCCTCCATAAACATGGTGCAGATGACTGTTGATGACGTGGTCCTGAAGGTTGTGTTCCTGTTGCAGATGGGCACAGGCCTCCTGGCAAACACTTACTTGCTCTTCATGCATAGCTTCGTCCTTTTCACAGGGCGCAGAACAAAGCCTGCAGACCTCATTCTGTCCAACTTGGCTGTGGCCAATTCCTTTGTTCTTCTCTCCAAAGGGGCACAGCAAGTGGTGGAAGATTTGGGACTGGTGCATGCCTTGGAAGGTTCCGGGTGTCAAGTCTTCTTTTATTTCCATAGAGTGTCTCGAGAACTTTCTCTCTGTACCACCAGCTTGCTAAGTTGTTTTCAGGCGGTCACAGTCAGCCCCCGGCATGGGGTGTGGGCAGGGCTGAGACGCTGGGTCACTAAGCGTGTTGGCTGCTCCTGTCTCCTCTGCTGGGCTTTCAATCTAGCCGTCAGCAGCATCTCTCCCATTGAGATAGAAGTCTTCTGGGATAACAGTAGTGATTCCTCGATGGGGAACGGCATCGCCTGCCAGTATGTGGTCGCCGTGTCTGCATTGTGTGCCATCCCGTTAGCCTTTCTGGGTGCCCTGCTGATGACACTTATGGTGGTAGCCAGCATGCATATGGTATGACACCACCAGAGGGTCCAACATGTTCGAAGTTGCAGCTTTAGCATCACCCACAGTTCGTCCCCCGAGATGAGGGCCACTCACAGCATCCTGCTCTTGGTGGCTGGCTTCATCCCCTTTTACTTTCTCAATTCAATCTACATATTTTATGGAACAAAATCGTTTAGTTCCTCCTTGTGGCTGCAACACTCCCTGAAGTTTTTTGCCACATGTTTCCCTTCCCTGAGTCCCTTGATGATGATTTTCCAGAACACCAGGACTCTGAGCTCCTGCTTTTAGGTTCTGGGATATCCAGCTTGATTACTGATCCATGGATGAACATCCAGCACCTGAAAACCCACGAGGTCATCTTGCTTGCTGTGGACTACCTTGAAGGTCTGTCAAGGAAAGACACTCTTAATCCAATTCATGAGAGGAAACACTGGAAGCTTTAAACTTATGTTGCTTGGAGGAACAATAGTTTAGTGTATTTTCATGTTTTGAAAATTCTTATTGTTTGAAGCTAGGCAACATGGCACAGTCTTAAATCCCAACAATTGGTAAGCAGAGGCAGGCAGCTCTCTGAGTTCCAGGCCAGCCTGGTCTATAGGACGAGTCTCATGACAGTCAAGGTACACAAAGGAACCCTGTCTTGAAAAACCATATTAAGTTTGACAGATGAATGTGTTTACGTAATAAATTTCAGGCCTTGTGTGGTGGCCCATGCCTTTAATTCCAGCACTCAGGAGCAAGAGGTAGATAGATCTCTGTGAGTTTGGGGCCAGTTTGGTCTATAGTATATCAAGTTCCAGGATATATAGGACTACATAATAGAGTGACTTTGTTTCAAATCAATCAATCAATCACTCAATCAACCAATCAATCCACCAATGTATATCAAATTCCAGTCAATTTTCACCCCCACCCCCACCCCCATTTTCCTTTCTCATTGTCTTTCTTCTCCCCTGGACCTTTCTTAACAAATGTGCCCTCTCTTTGATGTCTTCTTGTGTGTGGCCCAATGAGTTTACTAAGAGTTTCTTTTTATTTTTTTTTTTTAGGTAAACCATCCAAGCAGTTTTTATTCATTAATATTCATAAATACACACAGCAGCTTCATTAGAGATTTCAATTTCCTCTTCAGTTTGAATGTGGAGTATTAGGAGAGCCTTTTGCATGTCAAGGTACAGGAAGCAGAGATCACCCTGCACTGCTACCTACATTTACCTGCTAGAAGTAAAAATTAGTTAAGTGGAAATGATTATCATATATATTTCTCTCTTCCTTTTGAATGTACACAATGTAACAAGAGTGACAGACCTGAAATTACAATCACCACACAAACCCAGGGTAGCTGCTGTCCACTTTCACTGGCAAATGCTGCACAGAGGACACTGTCTGCGAGTGGGCAGGTCATCAAAGAGGACGTGGCGGAGGCTCGTTTCCTTTATTGCTCTCTTTTAAGTTTAGGTTCTCTAAAGCGACATCTAAAGGCATAATATCTACACAGCCCATAGCACCAAAATCTGCCATTTCCCCCCGATCGTCCTCATCTGAGGACGAGCTCTCTTCACGCACTAACGTGGAAAGCAGGAGCTCCTGGACAAACAGGCTGCGGTCTGCACGCTCACTTTCCATGGACTGGCGCTCTGCTTCAGACATTTTGGGATCATTCAACCTTGTTAAAAGGAACTGGGAGTTCTGGAGAGCCTGCTGGCTGTGTTGTGTGGCGGCCGTGGTGGCTGTGGCTGTGGCCTGGGTGACTGTAGTGGTGACGCTGCTTGTGTTAGTGCGCCGGCTGGCGTTCCGAGCAGTCTCCAGTTGTTGCCGTGCTGCCTGCGCATGCTGCCGCTCGAGCTGCAGCTGCATCTGCAATTGTTGCAACTGAGAAGCTGAAGGGCCTGAAGAGTTAAGCTGTCCTCCTGCAGAACGCCTCACTCCTGACAACTGAGATAACAGCTCAGCTATAGGATCCATGGCTTCCCTACTGCTTGGAGAGTATGAACTCTGAGAAGAAGAGAGTCCACCAGTAGAACTGCTAGTAAAGTGCATGTTTGATCTACGAGCACGAGGGCCTCCTAACCCCCGACCAGGGTGAAACATTCTACGTACATGTCGAACACCACTCGATTCATCTAAATCTCTAGGGGCTCTGTGTTCAAGTGTCAGATGAGCTGCAAAGTCATCTGTGACGTGATTAGGATCACCTCCAGGTAACGCTGCGCATATTGGACAAATCACTTCTGTTGATGTTTCTGCATGTTCAGAAGTAACATGTTCTTGAAGAGATGTTTCCGTGTAGCCCATTTTTCCACAATAGGGACAAGTAAAAGACTGTGGCTGCTCTACAGAGAAAGCTTCCCCACCATAGTACAAATCGAAATCTACCCTTGTTAGTATGCACTGCATTGGGTGGTCAGTTGTATGCCTTGTTGTCGTTGCCCCGCTTTCATAACAAGATGCACAAAGATCGTAATCGTAGCAAATTAAACACTTATATCTGCGACCTCGAAAATTTCCTTTTAAACATGCATCACAGCTGACACCTTCATGTCGGGACATCCTAGTTCAGACGCTGGCGGCGCGGCCCCTCCCGGGCTCCCGGCTGCAGTGTGCCCCCTCCGCGGGCTCCCGGCGCTGCCCGCGCCTGGCCGGCGGACTCCCACTGGACTCCCGGGCTTGGCCGCGGGGGCGGGGTCGAGTTTCTTTTTAAAATGATTATATTTGTGTGTATCCTGCATGTGTGTGGTACTGGTGGAGGCCAGAGGCATGGGAACCTTGGAGCTGGAATTGTACACAACTTTGGTGAGCTGAACACGTTGTGAGTGCTGGCAAGGAAACTCGGGACCTCTGCAGCAGCAGCAGCAGCAGCAGCAGCAGCAGCAGCAGCACTCTTAACTGCTGAGTCATCCCTCCAGGCAAGACTTTCTTGCCAAAGCATAGGTGGGAGGTTATTTTCTGGAGAAGGAACAACTTACCAATGGTATCCCACTGAAGAAAACGGCACCTTTCCTCAACAACTGTTAAAAGTTCCAGTGGATTTTGTTTTGTAGAGATAGGTCTATGTGGCCCTGGCTGTTCTTTAACTCACCATGTAATTGAAAATAATTATTGACTCTCCACTAGGCTATACCTATAAAACGTTTCACTCCTTGCCAATAGTGCCACATGAGGACCAAGACTTCAACTCTTGGACCAATGAGGGTATATTTACATTTGTTTGTTTGACTTTTGGTTTTTCAAGATAGGGTTTCCTGTGTAGCCCAGGCTGTCCTGGAACTTGCTCTGTAGACCAGGCTGGCCTCGAATTCACAGAGATTCACCTGCCTCTGCCTCCAGAATGCTGGGTTTAAAGGTATGCAACACCACCACCTGGCTTGCATTTAAGATATAAATGATAGCAGACTTCAAAAAAAATTTATGTTCGATCTGAAAATTGAATAAAATAAATAAAAGCATTTGTGTTTATCAAGTGTTTTTTTCCTCTGCATTATGCAAGTTCAAGGCTGTGTAGTTTTAGAAAGCCTAACTACCCGGCCTCAGTATTGTTATCACAGGATGACAGTAATTAATTACAATGATATATTAAAAACTCTGCAGGGGCCATCAAGATGACTCAGTGGGTAAAGTGCTTGTTGTACATGTCAGACAACCCCGAGCTAACAGAGTAAACATTCCAAGTACAGATGCGGGAAAGTGTTTACCAGCTGTACTTCAGACAGGGACACAGTATCTGGGAAACAAGGAGCTCCAAAAATTAAAGTCAGTCTGCAATTGAGATAGATGCTTATCCATGTTTCTCACTGCAGCCTCCACAATTTCCAATCCATGGAAAGGGTGTAGTAATGAGGAATTGACCTCAAATAGGTGTGTGGCAGCACAATGGGATCCCATTATTTAGTCAAAAAGATCAGCACTCTGTCATTGGAAAGAGTGTGGATGGGAATTTAGTATCTTCATATTGAGGGAAGTTAAGCCAGAATCAGCAAGACAAGGATGATATTTTCTTAGGTAGAATATAGAAAAAGAGATACAATTACATGAGGGATTTTTAAAAGATTCTTTTTTTTTTAATTTTATGTGTACGGGTGTTTTGCCTGTATGTTCCTAAGTGCACCATGTGCATGCAATGTCTTTGGAGGCCAGAAGAGGGCGTAGGTTTCCCTCAGCTAGACTTAGAGATGATTGTGAACCACCATGTGTGAGTCCACTAGAAAATTAATAAAATTTTACTGCTGAGCTATCTCTCCAGTTCTTAGATGAAATTATTTTTTAAAAATTAGATTTATTGAGGCTCAGTGGTTAAGAGCACTGCCTGCTCTTCCATAGCACCCAAGTTCAAGTCCCAGCACCCACATGGCAGTTCATAGCTGCCTGTACTTGCCAAGCATATTTTTGACAGATTCTTGGGCACTCTTAGCGTAATAAAGTCTATTGAGATTTATGTTGCATCTGGAAGAGAGACTTTTCCACCTGGATGCATCAAATGACCACAGCAAACAAGGTCACTGACACAGTGGGTGACAGGCTGGTCCATGTCCTCCGGGAGGAAGAGACCTGTCATCCTGTCCTTCAATTTGTCATGTCTCCTGCTAGGCAGTCTTCCAAGACCCTTCATGCCTGTAGGATTCACCCTGCCCTGAGTGAGGGCTCCCAGCATTCAGCACTCATAGTGAGGGGAAGGCATGGTGATCTTCACACTGACCCTCTTCCCCTATCTGTCCTTTCTTAGACTTTACATTTTTCAGTGTTTTCTCATACATGTTATTTTAAAGGTAACTATTTTCATCTTATTTACTTTCTTGAGGCAGGGTCTCTCTACATAGCCCTGGATGTCTTGGAATTCACTCTGTAGATCTCTGCCTCCCAGACATTGGGATTAAAGGTGTGTGCCACCATACCTGGCCCTTATTAATTTTTAAAGATTTATTTATATTTTTATTATTGCTTAACTGTGTATGTGTTTTTGCCACACGTGTGTAGGTACATACAGAAGCTAGAAGAGGGCATCGCATCCCTCTGGAGCTGGAGTTACAGGTGACTGGGAACCACCTGATATGAGTGCTGGGAACAGAACTCTGGTCCTCCGGAAGAGCAGCCTGAAGGCTTAACTATTGAGACATGTCTTCCACCCTCTATTTCTTATTTTTCAGGGCAATGCTTTCCTTTACATTAGCTAACTCTTTTACTGTTTTCTGTCTTTATTAATACTTCAATTTATGTTTTGGTCACTATTCAACTTCATCATAGGAGAATCATCTAGTTGTAATGTTATGAAATTCTAAAGCATTTCATGGAAAGTTAGTTCTTCAACTTACCATTATCTATGAGATTTCTTCCCTGACTTCAGGGATGAGACTAGAAGCACAGTCGGCAACCAGTAGATTTTTTTTAACTGTGATATCATTGCTGATTGTAAGTCTAGAACACACCTACTGTGCTCCATCCCTGAATAGAATGAAGTAACTCAGGGGCCTATCTCTAATACATCTCCTCAGTCGTGGAGGTGTTGTAGAAACACTTGTGCCACACTGGAGAGATGGCTAAGCAGGTGTGAGCACCTGTTCTGCCACCAGGAGGACTTAAGTTCACATCTCCAGCATCTACATGAAAATATGGATATGGCCACGTGCACCTGTAACCTCGGTGCTGGGAGAGGGAAATAGGGGGAAAAGATAGGACAGTTGCTGGGCTTGGTGGTCTCCAGGCTAGTTCCAGATTAAGTGAGAGAGACTGTCTCAATGAAAAAAAGTGAACAGAGACAGAGCAGAGCACCTGACATCCTCCTCTGGCTTCTGTTCCTGAATACATATGTGCACATATGATACACACACACACATATACAGATACACACCACGCAGCACATATATATTATACACATTGCACACACACACACACACACACACACACACACACACACACACAGGACCATATATACCACACGCACATAGGCACATACCATACATATATCATAAACCCCCACACACACACCCCACTATCCTGAACACTTCAACAATAACGTCAGCAAAATGAAGCAAAAAGACACCCATAACCTTCAGAAAGCAAAAACAAAACAAAAAAAACCTACCCTGAAATAAAGCAAATACAAAAAATTAACTTTACTAAATATAAGCGTTTAAAAAGTGTTTTACAGAACGAGATGTGGTGGCACACACTTTTAATCCCAGCACTCATGAGGCAGAGGCAGGTGGATCTCTGTGAATTCGAGGCCAGCCTGGTCTACATAGTGAGTTCCAGGACAGCCAGGGTTGTTACACAGAGAAACCATGCCTCAAAAAAAAAGCTTTACATGGCTGAAACCAAGTGACACTCTCATATCACAAATACATAGAGTTCTTAAACACAAATTGATATACTGACTGCCTTATATATTGCATTACATGTGGCATTTGCTTATCAATTATCTCTTGAGTCCCACTACATGATCTTGGTATTTTTTGTATTTTTAATGTGTGATGGAACTCTCACATTCTCTCTCTTTTGTGACCCTCACTGAGTTTCACACATAATCTACATTGTCAGCTTATTTGGATTTGGAATCAGCATGGGCAACCATGTCTGGTTGTCCATGAGGTAGGAAAACTTAAATGAGGAGGAAGAGTCTCCCCTGAATGTGGGTGGCATCATCTCCAGGACTACAGTCTTGCACTAAATACAAAAAAGATAGAGAGCTAACTGATCATTCATCCATCGCTCTTTGCTTCCTGGCTGTAGCATGCAGGCTCCTGCTGCTGTGCCTTTCCCACCACAAGGGGCAGTACCTTCAAACTGTGAGCTGAAACAAACCCTTCCTAAGATGCTTTTGTCAGGTCTCTTGTTACAGCTGTGAAAAACAAAAAAGCAATATGTTATCTCTATCACTGTGGTGGTTAGTGTTGATCCAATACACATTGCTACAGTATATCTGATACAGATATAAACTATATCTGAATTAAACAGATTTCTTATTTGCATATTAGTATCTTTTTTCTCTCTTGAAGGCTAGACTTTTGTACATGGTGTGTATGTGTGCATGTGTGTGTATGTCTCTGTGTGTGTATACATGTGTGTTTACATACTTGACAAAGCTCAAAGTTGGCTTTGGATGTGAGCATTTTCCTCTTTATTTACTGAAGCAGGGTCTCTCATTGAATCTGAAACCTTTCAGTTCACCTAGCCAGCCACCACATGGCTTTAAACTGGACAATTTTTAAAAGTCTGTTCTTTAAAGTTCTTTGAGAATCTTGTACAATTTTATTCAATCATATTCACCTCCTTCAATTATTCCCAAATCCTCCTCCCTTTCCCTACCCACACAATGGTGTATCTTTAAAAAAATATCAAGCCAAATTTGTGCTGCCCACAGTCCCTTGTATGAGTGGCCAACAAATATGAAAATTGTTGAAATGGTATGGAGGCACTTTTATTGAGACAAAATAGTAACAATCTAAAACTTGAAAATGTACACCTTGTATGAATTCTATATAAGGCCACATCAGAGCTTCCAACTTATCACACAAATCATTACGGAGACATGTTTGTTGTTGAGAACATCTGGGCTTCATATCAGTCACCAACTGTTCTTTGAAAACAGGTAATTCTCAGTACTGGTAGGGAAGAAATAAACTGTGAAATAATTTTATTAGTGTTCATGAGTAAGAATGGGCAGAGAGTGGAGTAGAATGATGACAGGATTGCAGTAATTGCCCCCAAATTTGGCAATCTCTCATGTGTAACAAACCCATAGAGGGTGACGATGTTATTCAACATGTAAAAGAACACAAAATAGCTTACCAGCAACAAGATGCTGTGAGTGGCCTTGCGTTCAGGAGATGGCTGGGAGGAGAGGTTTGGGCTGTGGAGATGCTGGACTCTCTTGTGGTGTCTGTAGAGGACAGTCACCATGTAGATGCTGGTCCACATCATGATGGTCACAAAGAGGAAGTCTCTTATCATGATAATATTCAGGAATAATCCTGGATTGGGGTACCCAAACTGTCTGGTTTTACAGTAAGCATGAGAATATCCATAACCCACATCAGTGTAATTGATTTTTGCTATCACAGTCTCAATGATACCCACATAGATGAGCAGGTTGATGAACCAGGAAAAGAGAAAGGATCGAAATGTCCATGTAGAGAGTTTAGGCTTAAGCCACGCCCACTTAGAATTACTGGGAGTGATGGTGACAGCCTGGAATGTGCTGAGAATAGAGGTGGTGCAGATGGACAGACCCCGGGTGACTCTGTGTACATACACAACAGCCTTACAGCCAGCATCATCCAGAAAATTGGGTACTCCAAAGGAAGACATGATATATGATATCATGACAGATACAATGGTCAACATGTTGACTATCATCAGGTGCATGAAAATGGGATCTATAGGTCTACTAAAGTGAGCTTTAACTAAGAAGCCATACACATACAGCATGAAGAACAACGAGTTCCCTATGACACCCACACAGAGCTTGGATATGAAGAAAATCCCCAAGATGGTGTTGCTTGGGAACATCATCTCAGCGATGCTTTACAGATTATTAGGCTCGTCAGGCCTTCAGTGAAAAGTAATCAGACTTAATTTTAAAATTAATTACATACTGATGTTAGTGGGAACATATAGTGATTGACATTTTAGGAGGAGAGAGAGATGGAGAAATGTTGAACTCCTTTATATTTCAGGTCTGGTACCTCTGGGAACTGCATTCCAGGGAGTCTTGAGAACCCCAGAGGAAAGAAGGTATTGAAGAAGCAGGTGGGCTCAATGCAAAAATCTTCCAAGTGCTCTTCAGTTAAGAAGTGGGATCTCTTAATGTCCTGAAAGGGAAATTTGCATGTTATAAAGAGTTTTTATTAAGTAGACCACAGCATACATTTTAAAACCATTTTGAAAGTTCTAATCTTTCCCAGGAAGATTGTGTAAAACACAGACAGTAACATACATGTTTGAATATCTTTATAGAGTTTCAGTTGCACTAAAAACTCTCCCAAATTATTTATATTTAAATTCTCAATAAAACAGCTCTAGAGATGGCCAAGTGGCTAAGAGCACTAGCTGATCTTCCAGAAAAACCAAGTAGATACCCAGCACTCATTTGGAGACTTACAACTTTTTATAACTCCAGTTCCATGGGATCTAATGCCTAACTTCAAGAATTTGTGGGCATCAGAAATGCATATACTTCCCAAAAATACATGCAGATAAAACATCCATACACACAAAGGAAAAGAATAAATTAAAAAACAGTTCTCAACAATAGCATATTTTCCACTTGGTGTTTGGTTCTGAGTCCAGCCCTTGGGTCACGAGCAATTTTTTGAAGCATTTTGGAGGCTCAATCCTACTGTAGCCTTCTGTTATGCAGACTATGAAGAGAGAGTGGCTACTACACATGCCCCAGAGTTGAGCACATTCTCAGATAAATATGTTTTTCTGTCACTATTTCTATTATTTGCAGGGAAGTGAACAGAACCGAAGATCATTGTGTTTTGTGAAGTAAGGCATTCTCACAAAGATAAACACTACACATGTTCTCACATATGGGATCAGGTGGAGAAGTCATAAACCTAAAGGGGAGATTTTCAGCCATGTGTGAGAAATGGAAGTTGGAGAGCGATACAGAAGAGAACTATGGACAAATGTAATGAAAGTCACATTTGTGCATGTATGCAAATTTCCTAATACAATACACAAACGTGATGTGTATCTGTCTGTAAGACCCCATAAACCTCCTATAAATTAACACCAACACCACCAACAACAACAACTTAAACTGGACTAAATGGACTAAATGTATGTTTCCTATCATATTTCAAATTTGTCATATATCATTACCAGAACATCACCTTCTAGCTACCTGTTAGTATATTCATAATTTAACGAAAATGCAAACATTTACAGAGGTAGCTTATGGGTAAGATTATGTTGTATAAACACTGATGAGCCCATAGCTCCAGTGTTCAAAGGAACATTAGAAATCCACTCTTTACTTCATTGTGTATCCTGTATGAGATTTAACTCTAATGAAATTGTAGACAGTATAGTGGAAACAGAAGGACCAAGGGGCTGGGAGAGGCTCAGTGTTAAAGCACCGAGTTGGGTTCAGCTTGCAGCACCCACATGGCTGCCAACAACCATCTGTAACTCCAGATCAAGAGGATCTGCCCTTTGAGGCACTACGACATGTGGTGCAGAGATATACATACATGCAAGCAAAACGTGAGGCATATAAAATATAAGTAAATATACTTAATATAAAATAAAGGAAATATCCAGGTGGTAGCAGTGAATGCCTTTAATCTTCACACTCTGGAGGCAGACGTAGGCGGGTCTCTGAGTTTGAAGCCAGCCTGGTCTACAGAGTGAATTCTAGGACACCCAGGGCTATATGGAGAGATCCTGTCTCAAACAAACGAATAAAATAAAGGAAATCAATCTGGGAGGGAGATGGGATGGTGAAACATGGGGTAGTTGGTGGGAGGTTACAGTGACTGCAAATGATCCCAATATATTGTATAAATGTAGGTAAATTTCAAATACTGAGTAGAAATAGTAGTAAAATATCTTTAACTAACCAACAGAAATGTCACTTTCTATAAATGATATCACACAAAAAACAGATCATGGAACAGAATTATTTATATAAGGAATCTCCTGTCTTTTTAAAATTAAAATTGCATCATTTTTCTTCTTTTTTAAGTTAAATATATATATTTTTAGATTATACGATAATTACATCACTTCCCCCTTCCCCTCCTACCCTCCAAATCTTCCCATGTACCCTCTCCTCCTCTCTTTCAAATTCATGGCCTCTTTTCTTTAATTGTTGTTTCATATAGTTATGTAATGTGTGTCTGTAATTCCTAAGTACAGAAACACAACCTGCACATGCTGAGTAAAGTTTCTTGCATGCTTGTTTTCAGGGCTGAGCATTTGGTATTGGAGAACCAATTGGTGTGCTCCTCTCTAGGGAGGTTTACTCTTCCCACTCTCAGTAACCTTTGCATTCCCATGTCTTTCAATATAGAAAATTTAAATTTGTTATATACAAGTATTATTACCTATAACACTGTATAGAATATCAAACTTAGAAAATGAAGAAGAGGAAGAATGTAATGAATCACGTATTTTGAGTATTTTACTATATTTGACAAAACTAACAGACATAAGATCAATAACATTTAAGAAGTCTGAGCGAAGCCATTTATATTCTTTCTTTACTGTTTTGTTTTTTGTTTTTTCAGACACAGTCTCTGTATGTAGTCCTGGATCTCTAGATTATCTATGTAGATCAGGCTGGCCTCACACTCACAGAAATCTGCCTGCTTCTCCCTCTGGGGTGCTGTGGTTAGAGGCATGTTCCACCATGCCCAACCTTGAGACCATTCATATCTTTAATATAAGTAAACCTCACAGCACAGTCACCACAAATACAGATCCTTCTCAATCCGACACACATGAAACAGGTGATAAACATGAAAGTCATAGCTCATTCTGCAGAAAAGTTTCAATTTTTATAGTAATTCTGAATTCTAGATAAATCATACATGTTTTTCTCAATATGTTGAATACAAAATTCACATATTAGTAATCACATAATGAAAAATTCCATTATGAAAGTGAATTACAGAGTGTGCTTTACAGGATTATCTGTGGATAACAGATGAGAGGTTTGAAGATGCGGTGACTTTCAAAGGGAAAATAAAGGGACTCTGAAATAGAGTGTTGAATTGAAAGATGAAAACAGAGTAGTAGAAAACAACTGAGAGTCAGGTAGCATCAGAATTCAAGTGTTAAAAACAGTAACTACAGCCGGGCGGTGGTGGTGCACGCCTTTAATCCCAGCACTTGGGAGGCAGAGGCAGGCGGATCTTTGCGAGTTCGAGGCCAGCCTGGTCTACAAAGTGAGTCCAGGACAGCCAGAGCTGTTAAACAGAGAAACCCTGTCTCGAAAAACCAAAAAAAAAAAAAAACAGTAACTACAAATACTTGTTACAAGGTTATATTATAATTACTCATGCTACGACTTTTGGAAGTTTGAGTAAAATGACAAATTTCTCTGACCCATAACATATACTGAAAGATTTTAGAATTATAGACATTTATAAATAGCTATGCTCCCCACAAAATTGAATCATGGTATTGAATAGATGTAAAATTGAATAAATAAAAAAGGAAAATAGCCAAAACATTATGAATTAAAGCCAATACTGTTAAGAAAAGCAAGAGAGATAATTTAGTTACCTTGAAAGAAATAAAAATCCAAATTCTAAGACAGCATAGACTGGGAAGAGTGTCAGTGTGAAGGTCATCATGGCTCCCTCTCTCTCTGAGTGCTGAGAGCTGGGAGCCCTCACTCAGGGCAGTGTGAATCCCACAGACATGAAGTGTCTTGGAAAGGCTGCCTAGCAGGAGGCATGACTAAATCAAGGACAGGATGGCAGGTCTCTTCCTCCCAGTGGACATAGGCCAGGCTGTCACCCATGGCGTCAGTGACCTTGTTTACTGTGCATCATTTAGATGCACCCAGAGGAAAACATCACTCTCTCAGATGCCACATTAATCTCAGGTAACTTTAGTATGCTAAGAAGGTAAAGTCTCTATTGGAAGATGTGCATTTTCCCAAGATGAAGTATACCAGAAAGTAAACTTGAGGATTGAGGATGTGATTAAAAGTTTTAAGACAATAGTGGGAATGATCACAGCTGTAGATACAAAAGCTGAGCACCAAGCAGCACCACAGAGAATACTCTTCCCAATTTCTTCAAAAGAGAGTTGTTCATATTCATCCATTTATCTGCAGATTTCTTTCTTTTTTTTTTTTACAGCTGAGTCACATTATAATGTGTAAATGTACTACATTTTCTCTACCCAGTTATCAGTTGATAAAGATCTGGTTTAATTCTATTTCATAACTTGTACAAATAAACCATGCTGTTTAAATTGCAATAGTTCCCCCTCAATCTTGGATTTTTCTCGGGTGTATAAAAATCAATAAATAGTGACAAAGTTGTTCAACCATTGGAAGAACACAGCAGCAGCCTGCTGGGCATGACTTGTGTCCAGGAGATGGCTGGGAGAAGAGGCTTGAGGTGTGGAGATGCTGGGCTCTTTTGTGTCTGTAGAGGAGGGTCATCAAGCAGAGGCTGGTCCACATCATGATGGCCACCGAGAGACTTCTACTCAGTATTTCTAAAGATAATTCTGGGGGCTGGGCAGATGATTCAGTGGTTAAGAGAAAGTGTTGCTCTTGCCTTGGGCCATGGTTCAATACCCAGAACCCATATGGTGGCTGAACCTCATCTATAATTGTGGTTACAGGGAATTCTATAATCTCGGTTACAGGGGATCTGGTGCTCTCCGATGGCTGCTGCAGGCACAGCACACATGTGGTAGAGGTAAAACTCCAAGGGAGTAAGTCTTTAAAAAAGGAGAGATATCCTCCATTGCTGTGAAAGCAAGCTTCCTGGTTTCTCAGGAAGCATGAGACTATCCACAGCCAGCATCAGTGGATTTGATTTTGGGTCTGCATGTTCATGTGCACCTTTGTCCATGTCCATGTAGGGGCCAGAGGTCAATCTTGGTATCTTTCCTCATAATCCTGTTTTAAATTTGTTTAATATTTATTGACTTTTATCATAACATTCTGTTTACTTTTTGAAAATTGCACACCATGTGTCTTGTCATGTCTACTTCCCATTCCAACTCTCTCCAGCTTCCCTCAGCATCCCCCCAAACACACTCTCTCCTGACTTCATGCACTTTCTTTTTTTAATTTATGACTCATTTCACCCACTCAGTGCTGCTACATGCTCATGACTGCGAATCCATCACTGGGGTGTGGGCAGTCTGCCAGTGGTCACACCTCTAAAGAAAAATGATTCTCCTCTTGTAGTACTCATCAACTGCTGATGCATGATTGGGACTTCAGGAGCTCCTCCTCATCCCTACTTGGTTTTAAAAAATTATTGTCATCATTTTGGTTTTTCACAACAGGATTTATCTGTGTAGTCTAAGTATTCTATCCTTGGCTATCCTTGAACTTACTCTGTAAACCAGGGTGGCCTCTAACTCAGCAATTCACCTGTCTCTACCTACTGAGTGCTGGGATTAAAGACGTGTCACCATCGCCCAGCTAAATATTAGTTTTTTTCATTCCACACATTTTGATTGCTTTTCCTCTTTGCCAACTGTTCCAACATCCTTCACACATCCTATCTACCCAATTTCATGTTCTCTCTCTCTCTCCCTCTCTCTCTCTCTCTTTTTCCCTTCTCTTTTCTGCCTCTCTGAAAACAAAAACAGATTTAAAAACAAAGTTTTGGTTGATGTGAGCCTCCATGTGCAGTTTTTGGAACTGAATATGGATCCTCTGAAAGGGCACCAAGTGCTCTTAACTGATAAGTCATCTCTTGAGGCCTTCAAAATTCTTTTTCTTATGTTTTTTGCTTTATGTATTTGAATATTTTTCCTGAATGAATGTATATGTAACATATTTGTGCTGGAGTCAAAAGACAGTTTCAGATCCCCTGGACCTGGACTACAGATAGTTGTGAGTGACCATGTGGGTGCTGGGAACTGAACCTGGGTCCTCTGCAAGAGCAATAAGTGCTTTTAAACACTGAGCCATTTCTCAAGCTTTTAGGAAATATTTTATTAATTATTTTAAAAATGCATACGATTCATTTTGTTCATTCATTCCTCCCTCCTCCTCCTAACACCTCCCAGATCTTTCTCCCACCCCTTCTCAAGTTCATGTTGTCTTTAAAAAAGAATACAATAAGTCTTTTTTGTGTTATTCACAAATTCCTGGTGTGAGGTCCTCCACTGCACTATGGTCAGTTTACGAGGTGCCATACCCTTAAGGAGTCATGCCTCTCTCCATCAGTAGCCACCAGCTATCAACAGCTAATCATTAAGGGGTGGGGACTCAAGAGTGACCCCCATGCTGGGATTTTTAACTGTCTTGACCTTGTGAAGGTCACCACAGCTGTTTTCAGTTCATGTTTGCAACAGCCATATCATGTGCTGTACTCAGCACTCACAGCACCCCGGCCTTCTTATTACCCAGCCTCACGTCCTTTATGAGACCTCTTCCTTGTTCCCTCCTGAGACAAGATGTCTCTTGGGTCCTCAGTATCATCAGTTAGGCTGTGCTGACTGGCTGGGTAGACCAGCAATCCTGCTGTCTTCACATTCCTATTGCTGCAGCTACAAACACATGCCCCTGTGCCTTGGTGGTTACCGGGTGCTGGGATCACACTCATCGTGTACAGAAAGCACTTTACCACCTGTGCTGATACGGAGCCTTTTGGTAAATGCCAGAGAGTGCTGCACCAGGGTCGCAAAGTCAGTCTTTTTGTTTTTAGTTTAAATTTGTATTTATTTAAAGGGCTTTTTATTGTCTATGTGTATGTGGTTTCAGGACTGACCATTATGCATTGGACAATCCATAATAGGAGACTCATAGCTGGGAAAGGCTAGTTCTCCTTTTCTAGGTAAGCAGTCATTAGTTGCCTGTTGTTCTTTCTCTAGGGATGGGCTCCCGGCATGTTGTATATATATGTACCTCAAGTTAAATTCTTACTTTTTTTTTCTTTTTTTCTTTCCTTCTTCATTTCTTTCTTTAATTTTTTTACAATTTATTTATTCCTATTTTATATACATTGGTGTTTTTGTTACATGTATGACTATTGTTTTCTCTATTTTAGCACCTCTGACTGGAATAAGACAATATCTAAAATTAATTCTAATTGGCATTTCTCCAATCCCTAAGGACAAGAATCCTCCACCCTACCTCTGCTTTTTCTAATGTATGATTGCTTTGTCTGCATGCCAGAAGAAGGCATCAGAGCTCTTTATAATCCTGAGTGACCATGTGGTTGTTGGGAAATGAAAGTAGGTCCTCTGGAAGAGCAGCCAGTCCTCTTACTTAACCACTGAGCTATCTCACCAGCTCATGGATGATGAACACTTTCAAAGGTATTTTGTAGACATTTTCATTTGTTCTTTTGAGACCTTTCTGCTCAGAGCCACACTTCATTTTTTAATACTGCTGCTAGTTTCCTAAACCATATAGTTCCTAACAGTATTCTAAATACTTATATTTACATCCAGAGTGAAGTTCTCACCCTTTATCAAAGAAGATAGTTTTGCAGCTAGTGTAGCAATCCATAACTTGTTAAAATGCAGACAATTAGTGCCCTTGGGTTGCCACTCTTGCTTGCTACATCTACAACACAATTCTATACCTAAGTCTCAGAGACCACTGTGAAAAAGGGTCTGAAAGATTGAAAGAGAGAAGACTAGAATAGTTACTACAAAGTATGATGGGGAAGCAGTCCCTATGAGATATCCACAATACGGTTGTCTAAACAAGACCTGCAGAATGGCAGCCCCAGTTGAAATGTCAACATGGTTTGGGGAAATTTGACAAGGCTTCACCCATAAATGAAAATCTACAGGTAATCAATGGCTGCTGAGGAGAAATCAGTCCTTTCTATGGATAAACTCCCTGATAGTTATTCAATCCTAAGTAATCAGCCTTAAAAAGATATACATATATATATGAAACACTAACTGGACTCGGTTGCATTTAAAAGTCATATGTCATACGTGTGTGTGAATATATGCACATCACAATAGTAACTATAAAAGAACAGATCATGAATTTGAGAGAATGTAGAGGGAATGGAAGAAGTGGGAGGGACAAAGGGAGAGGTGGAAATGATGTAAACACAGTACTGGGATTTTCTTGACCCAAATTCAGGTTTGAAAACTTAATGTTCTGTTTAGTTGCCAGCTGTTGCAGATGACCTTAACTTGGGTTATGTAAAGAAACATTCACCCCAGATAGAGAAGGCTATAACAGATCAAAGGATTATAGTCAGCAACAAGTTGTTGAAAATGCTCTATTTGGATTCATTACAAGAGAATAGGTAACCAGACCCAGAAAGACTAATGCATGTTCTTACTCCTCTTTGTTTCCTAGCCCCAAATCTTCAGATCAAATGGAGACTATCACAGAAAACTGGTCACAGTGCAGAGATCAACAAATCAGTGGAATACCAGTTCCAAGGGCTGCATCTACTTCACACCTCCTACAACCATAGCTCAGGGAACATTGCAGAAGAGTAGGTGAAAAGATAGTAAGGGCCTGAGTACCAGCAACTCTGTTGTAAAAGAGTCTAACCCAGAAATGGCTGTATAGTCAAGACTGGAACAATGGAAATATCCATGGCAACATTAACATGGAAAGGGGAAAATCTTGTGGAGTGCCACTTCTAGACAAAGAATTACACAAAACTAATGACTGCTGGAAGAAGAAGAATTAGCACCTCCCAGGAATGAACTCTCTTATTGGTTGTCCAGTGCAGAGTGGTCAACCCTAAAACATTATGCACACAATAGAAATAGACTCAGCAGATTGTATCAATATATATTGCTGCATATACATATATACAGACTTAATATATGTGAATGTTACAATAATAATAAGAGAAAAGGGGAATATCAACTTGAGAGTGTGGGGGGATATGAGAAGGAGGGTTTTAAGGGAGGACAGTTGGAAGGTGCTGGAGGAAGGAAAATGAGGTGGGAATGTCATATAATTCTATTGATTGCACACACCTTCAACACCAGCACTTGGGAGGAAGAGGCAGAATGGTACAACTGGTTACTCATTACCAAATGGTCAGTTCTGAGTACTTACTTGCAAGTAACATTATAAAGACTGAGAGAGTAGCATTTATATATTTAGGAGCACCTCCGCCCATTCAAAACAGAAATTAATTTTAAAAGAGGCATGAATTTGAAAGCGAACAAGAAGAGTTATATACAAGAGGGTCTGGAGGTAGGAAAGGGAGGGGAAATGTTGCATTATATCATAATTTCAAAAATAAAAGAAATTATTAAAACATACTAATATAGTAAAAGAATTACAGGTGACTCAAAGTTAGCTTTCTACAAAGACATCCATTGGATAACTGCCAGTTACACCACCAAAGTGTCTCACCACTGCAGTATTTGAGATAATTGATAGTTAAGATAGGGAAATTTATTTGTTCAATGGTTAAATTTTCCTTAGAACAGAACACTCCATAAAAATACATAAACTAAGCTCCAAATGTATTTTACAATTTTGATTAGAAGAATTTTAATAGATAAAAAACAAGAAATAACATACCATTCAAAGTATTTACAATGTATTCATTTTGCCCATAGTGTCATAATTTGAGTGGGTACTAAATGGTAAGATTATCAAAATTATGTACGTGGAGTTGTAGTCAAGAAAAATGCCAACTACCTGAATTTTAATACTGTACAGAATGTCTGAATTATAACTAAGGTTACATCAGGAATTCAAGGTCCACATTCAAAGTATTTATTCCTTGGAAATAAGACACTTTTTAACATTTATTTATTTATTCAAGTTACAACTCAGTCAAAGTCCCCTCCCTCCTCCCCCTGCCAGTTCCCCCCGCTTCTTATCCTCTCCCCCCTCACCCTCCTATCTTCTTTTTTGTTGTTTTTTTTTTTTAATTTAAGGTGTATCTTTTTTCTTCCCAACAGCTCTCCCTTTTAGATAAATAACAGGCTCTTTTTCTTATAACAGTAAATACAATGCAAAACAATAAGAACATTTAGGCCACAATTATCAAAATTATATGGTATAACATACATTCCCAATGTCCAGTCCATACATATTTGGCAACTGATCTAATATTCTGTTGTCTATCTATCTCAATGAATTTAAAGTTCTATGCCTAACTCAGTTTCCATCCTAACTTGCATTACCAACTTAAAAACATCTTCTTAGACCTAGAACATCCTTTTAATTCCTAAACAATTTAAATTTTAACTGTGAGACTATAACTTTTGAGTCTTCAACCACATCAGAGACTCAAAAGAATAAATATATCTGAATAAACAGGAGGTGCAGAGCCAGCAGCTTCCAAAACTAAGAAATGACAGACAACTGGCTGCCTGGACATTCCCCAATTTCTCTCAAATTAAGACACCATTTTAACAATGAGAAAGTATGGGTTTCAGCTCTGCCATGGAGTGCACTGAAAACAGGTCACTCTCAATACAGACAAGGAAGAAGTGAATTGCAATATAACTTTATTATTCTTCGTTAGTAAAATAGGGCAGATAGTTGGGTAGCATGTTGTTACAAGTGCATTAATTCCCCCTAATCTTGGAAATTTCGCTTGTGTATAAAAACCATAAAGGGTGATGGAGTTGTTCAGCATATAAAAGAACACAAAACAACTCACCAGAGACAGGATGCTGTGAGTGGCTTTGCGTTCAGGAGATGTCTGGGAGGAGAGGCTTGGACTGTGGAGATGCTGGGCTGTCTTGTGGTGTCTGTAGAGGAAAGTCACCATGTAGAGGCTGGTCCCCATCATGACAGCCACAAAGAGGAGATCATGAATGACTATGAGACACAAAAGTGACCCTGAATTGTGGTTCCCATATTGCCTATTTTGACAGTAAGCATGTGAATATCCCTTGCCAATATGAGTAGAATTGGTTTTGGCTATTACCTT
>CAJQZJ010026257.1:8440506-8464717 GCA_907164525.1 Lophiomys imhausi
TGAGAAAGATCCCCAAGATGGAGTCACTTGAAAGCATGATGTTAATGCGTGTCAGGTTTGTTAGGTCTAGAGTGACGAATAAATGGACTGCATAAGAAAACTATTTTTAAAATGGCGTTTGTGGTTTGCTGTTGCTGTTGCTGTTGCTGTTGCTGTTGTTGTTGTTGTTTTGAGACAGGATTTCTCTCTGTATCCCTGGCTGGAACTCACTCTGTAGACCAGGCTGTCCTCAAACTCACAGACATCCACCTACCTCTGCCTCCCAAGTGCTGGGATCAAAGGTGTGCACCACCGCTGCCTGGAGAGAAATGTCTAATACAGTTACTTTAGCAATTGTATTCCTGGGATTCTTGACCATCTTAGAGAGCAGAATAAAGTGTTGGAAAGTAGGTAGAATCCTCTCAAACACCCTAAAGTCTGTTATGTCAGGAAGAAGAATATGTTGACCTATATGAAAGTGAAATTTGCATGTTAGGAAGATTTAAAGATTTCTTTTTTGAGACAGGGTTTCTCTGTGTATCCTTGACTGTCCTGGACTCACTTTGTAGACCAGACTAGCCTTGAACTCACAGAGATCCACCTGTCTCTGCCTCCCTAGTGCTGGGACTAAAGGCGTGCACCACTAAACCCAGCAAGATTATTTATTTTATGTGTACATATGTTTTGCCTGAATGACTATGTACTATACACATGCCTCAGAATCCAACCCTGGCACTCTGGAATACCAGCCAATGATCTTAACTACTGACCCATCCCTCCAGAACCAAGGAATTTTTATTCATCAATCAATATTTTTTCTTAAACCTAGGTATCAATGTTTTCATGTTTATAACAACATTTGTCTCTGTCATATGTGTAGTAATGTGTGTACTTGAAATTTAGTGTTTTGGCTGACATACATTTCTATCACTAAGTGATGACTAAATACTTAGACTTTCCTTGAGGGAATCTTCGTCTCTCATATCACTCTACGGGTTAACCAGCCAAGTTCTGGGCTTTTCACTTCATTTCTTTATTTTTCTGACAGCTTAGAGTTGAGCTTCTGTTATTCAGAACATAAAGGCAAGGGTGAGACCACATATCCTACAGTGTTGAGCACATCTACAAAAAATAAAAAAGGTGTTTTCTGTGACATTTCATGACTAAACCAATCAGGCTGATTCTGATTGATAAACCAGATATATTTTGGTTTACAACAAATATTTTGTTATTGCAACATCTGAATTCTAGCTCTACTCCAAGATCCTTTTGTATTCATAGGGCAGAAGCAGAGTTCTCAGGTCTACAGTTACTTATGGGATGACAGTGGTGTGAGACTTGTGAACTTTGATCTTGAATTTCACAACATTGTTGTGCCACCATGTTCCATGGATATGGGGAAGTTTTGCTGTGTATTGATTTTAGACTCATTCCTCCACTGATCTAATTACTTCTGCCACCTGAAATCAAACCTTTATATTTGATGGACATCTATGGGCTCCTCAACAGTCTCTTCTATCCTGACAAGGTCTATTAGTCTATTTTCCCAATGTGCCAGTCTGAATTCTCTTCACAAACCTCTGCCTTTACACAAGTACCCAGTACAGTCACAGTGTTCTAGTGCAAGGTGCCATCATTTAAACTACTTAAGGAATTTTACCACACTGAGATAGTGTTCTTCCATTATCCCAACTGTTCCTCAAATCATCTCTAATTTGTCTCATGACTTGTCATTGTCACATTTTATCAAATTAAACAGTACCCACCATCCTTTAAGCTTTGAAAACCCATCTCATCTCTACTGTGCCTTCTGGCTTTTCTAGACTCACATTTATCTCTTTAGGATCACTCACATCTTCCCACGTTGCACTCCGGATTAATAATCACCCTCCTCAATATTAACAGGAAATTTGTTTTTCACTCATCTTTTCTCCTTGCTCTGTATCTACCCTTAGAAGCCCCAATGTGTCATACTTTTGTCACCCAGCACAGTCCTGAAATTTCCCTCCACTAGCCATGTGATTAGTATTTTTCTTTGCACAGAGTAAGAGGCCTTGGATAAAATACTAGACTGTCATCAATGGAGCACATCAGTGGAGCAGACTCACACTATGACTGGCTCAGGAAGACACCATCAGTGGACAGTCAGATCACAGAGGGTGAGCAGGCACCATCTTTGACCATCACGAAAGGGAAGTCTGAATACTGATGAATACACAATTCCAAAAAAGAAAGAAAGAACAAAAACAGGTACTGCCTATTTAGATCCTTTAAACATAATAAATTTCAAATAAATATCATATCTCATTCTATTCATGTATGAAATCATCAAGAAAGAAAAGCTACAATAAAAATGTAAACCATCAAAAAGATTCCAGTGCATTCCAAAATACAGCAATGAGGTATTTAGTTGTATAAAAATACATGTAAGTAATTGAAAATAACAATGATAATTTTAATTCAATCACATTCACAGTCCACAAAACACAGATGACACATATGATTTGGGACAGGCTCTTTTAATTTTACTGAGAGCAAAATTCAAAATGTTCTTCTTACTCTTTCTGTGAGTGAAACTGTCAGCATGTTGGCATGTACACAGAAGAATGAAAAAAATCCACATTCTAGCTATATGCTAAAAGGTTCTCCATTTGTTTGTTGTTTTTGCTGTTTTCAAGACAGGCTTTCTCTATGTTAAGCCCTGGCTGCCCTGGACTCACTCTGTACACCAGGCTGGCCTGGAACTCACTGAGATCCACCTGCCTCTGCCTGTTGAGTGCTGGGATTAAAGGTGTGCG
The DNA here is from genome assembly GCA_907164525.1 of Lophiomys imhausi. Lineage (NCBI taxonomy): Eukaryota > Metazoa > Chordata > Mammalia > Rodentia > Muridae > Lophiomys > Lophiomys imhausi. The sequence continues at coordinate 8,443,284 of CAJQZJ010026257.1, forward strand.
CCACCACACCTGGCTAAAGACTCACCATTATACTTCAATTCAACCACGTCAAGTGCAATCAAGAGGAAAAATGTCCCTTATGCAAATAATGATAAGCACCCAGCTGGAGTGTCACAATGAATATCAGAAAAATTAGTCTTTATAACATTGCACACACTGTATATGAGATTCAACTTTAATAAAGGTATATAAAGATTCAAAATAAAGACATAGAACAATTTCAAACTAACAGGAAATTTTCACCTTAAATAAATTATAGTTCATAAAGAAATGTTAAGAGACACAATTCGTGCATGGAAACAACCCTATTTATTCCACAATACAAAATTTAAATTTCAGGCTAAAAATACATGTAATATTACCTATGCATAATCAAGCTTATAAAAGTATAGGAGGCATAACAATCACAACCATTATGATGGGATTTGTTTTTTGTTTTGTGTTTTTGAGACACTGTTTCATTATGTATGTAACTCTGGCTGTGTTGGAACTGACTGTGTAGGCCAAGCAGGCCTTGAACTCACAGAGATCTTTCTGCCTCTGTCTCCCAAGTGCTAGAAGTGAAGGCATGTGCTACCATGCCCACATTGATGGGAAAATCTTGACAAAATCTTCTTGCATCTAACAAGGTCAGCATAAAAAAAGAGAAAATGGGATGTGAAAAATTGAGCCAGGGAACTGACAGCCTCAGTGTAACAAAACTCCACAGAGTCACGATAAAGCAGCAATTGTTTGCCATGGGGCACATGTGAATTAAGTAGAAAATGTGGCCATATAACAAACATTAAAGAAAAGATCATCAATGGGCTAGTTTGCTTTTAGACAACATTTTGCATCTATAATGTTGTGTTATAAAGAATCATAGCAGGCCTGGAAGACGACTCTGAGAATAAAGTGCTTGTCAGGCAAGCATTGGAAAGTGAGTTCAGATACCATAGAGGTTGAGTGTGGTGGGCTGGGCAGGGTGGTGACAGGTGGATCCCCAAAGCTCCCTGACCAGCTACTCTAGCCATCTGATGTACTCCAGGTTGAGATCCTGTCTCAAAAATGAGGAGGAGATAGAGGAAGACACAATACCAGTGTCTATCCTGCATACACATGAACAAGTGAGCACACACTCAGACACATGCACACACTTCACAAAAGAAAGTGAAAAACCACCCGATTCCCAGCATGTTACAAATAAATGCATATCTTGGCAATCACATAAGGAAAAAAAATCCATTCTAAGAATTAACTGCAGTGTGTTTCCTGTTGAAATGTGTGTGTAAAACATATAAGAGATGTGAGAAAATGATGGCATTATATTTAAAAGGAAATTTAAAATAAAATCTAAGGGAGTTTTTAAATAAATAAAAACAGAACAATAGCAAGCAACAGAAGTATGAAATAAAAATAAAGCCAAGGCCACCACCTTGTAGATAATACACTAACACTACTCTGTGAGATTGAATTGTTGCTCACAAAGAGAGACACAGCCACAGGATTAAATGTATTCAGCAGCTGGGAAACGCCAAATTCTTGTTAAAACAATACATTATGACCACCTAAGCCAATATGGGGCTTTAAGAGAAATGTGGTAATTTCTGTAAGATATAACATCCCTCAAATGATTTCAGAGTTGTAAAAAGTCATGGATAGGCATTGCTCTCAAGAGATTGAACCAGTGACGAGATCATAACAAAGAAAGAAATGGGGTCTTGAGATGACTCAGTGATGAAGAGCGCAGGCTGGTCTTCCAGAGAGTCTGGGTTTGATTCCCATCACCACACGGGGGATCATAACTGACGGTAACACCAGTTATAGTGATCTGACATCTGACATCGTCTACTAATTTCCTGGGGCATTGCACCCATGTGGTTCACAGACATATATGTAGGCATAAAATACAAGAATAAAAAAGAAAACATATGTACCAAGACCAAGAGAAGAAAGAAGTATTTTAAATTGACAGAAAAAAAAATGGAAGAAACATAAATCCGAAAAACAAAATGAAAAATCCAAAGTGTAAAGTAGACTAGTGTGAGGTATTGTAAGTGGAATGGTAGACTAGGGGAGAAGAGAGAAACAGTGGAAAGGTTCCATACCTCCCTCTCACTCTGAGTGCTGAGTGCTGAGAACCCTTATTTAGGGAAGTGAGAATCCCACATACACGAAGCTTCAAAGGCAAGAAGTGTCTTGGAAAGGCTGTCTAGAAAGAGCCATGACTAAATAAAGGGGCAGGAAAAGGACTCTGCCTCCCAATGGACATGGACCTCTCACCCATGTTGTTTATGACCTGTTTACTCTGCTTCATTTTGATGCACTCCAAGGGAAACATCACTCTCCCAGACACAATGTGAATCTCATAGTAATTGATTAAGCCAACTGTGTAAGAGTTCAGTCTGTCTGAAAATGTGTGTTTTCCCAAGTGGAACTACATCCGAAAGGAAACTTTACAATCTAGGAAATCATTAAAAGTTTTCATGAAGATGTAGAAATGATCACAGCCATTATCATCGGATGCCAGACATTTCTACATTTCCCTGTTGATTTCTCCAGTGACTCCTTGTTCACTCAAAATGGTATTGTTCGATCTTCAAATCTTTGTGCAACTTCTCTCCCTTCTTATTTCTAGTTTTATTAAACTATTATGTGATTAGGTACAAGTAATTACAGTGGTTCTTTTGTCTTTCTTTTAAATTTTATTATTATTATTGCTATTATTATTATATTATTTTATGTGTTCAAATGTTGCCAACATGTAAGTCTGTGTGTCACATGCATGCAGTGTTCAGGGAGGTCAGAAGAGGGTAGTGGATACCCAGACACTGGAGTTACATATGGCCACCATGTAGGTCCTGGGAATTAATCAAACTTGGTCCTCTGGACAAGCAGCCTGTGTTCTTAACCTTTGGTCATCTCTCCAGCCCCTTCATCTCTAATTTTACTAATTTGGAACTTCTCTCTCCATCTTTTAATTACTTTGGCTGAGTTTGTCAATCTTACTGATTGTTTTCAAAGAACTCCTCATTTCATTGAGACTTTTTATTTTGTTTTTGTTTCTAGTTCATTGTTCTAGCTCTGACTTTGATTATTTCTTGCAGTATACTCTTTTGGGTGTTATTTCTTCTTGTTGTTCTAGAACTTTCAGTTTTGCTGCTAAGTTACTAGCATGAGATCTTTCCAATATTTTTATGTGAGCACTTAGTACTATGAACTTGCTTCTTAGAACTGTCTTCATTGTATCCCATGAGTTTGGGTATGTTATGTGTTTATTTTCATTCAATTCTGAAACATTTGAATTCCCTTCTTGATTTATGTCTTTTTTATTGAAAAAATTTTTATTTTGTAAGTTTCACATCATGAACACTGTTCCCTCCCATCTCCCACCTACCCCCAGACCTACCCTCCACCCTTGTAATCTGTCCCAGTATAAAAAATAACAGCTCATTGTGGAAGCTGCAGTGTATCTAAGTACGTCCCACAATATTCCCCTTTGTCCACACATTCTGCTTGCAAATGTTCATTATAATGACTCCTTGGTCTGCTATGAGGCCCTGGTTCCCACTACTCTGTCAGTACTGGAACCTCACTGGAACTCCTCTCAGATATGTTATAACTGTCCTGTGTCATGGAGATCCTGCAGTCCTTGGTTATGGAACTGACCTCTTCTTGCACTCCAGCAGTTCTTCCATGGGGTAGATGTTGGGGTGGGCCAACTCAAAGCCCTGGTTCTGGACCTGCAACTCCCACTTTCATGGCCAGTTCTACTATGGAAGGGTGCAGGGCCTGCTCTCCTGAGTGCTGCAGCATGTGAGGGGTAGGGATAGCTCTCCTGCTCTTGTGGCCTCTTCTGGGCCAGATCTCCTGTTAGCCAATGGTGGTCAGGGCAAAAGGGAGGGAAGAGTATCTCTCCCTAGCCAACACCACCACATAGCAGACAGAAGGCAGGGCTGACTCTCTCACAACCCCCATATCCAGGACCAGCTGTAATGTGCTACCCAGACAAGATACAGGGAAGCTCTCCAAAGTGCTGCAGCATGTGAGGGGCAAGAACAGCTCTCCTGCTCTTGTGACCCCTCTGGGCCAGATCTCCTGTCAGTCAATGGTGGTGAGGGCAAAAGGGAGGGGAGGGCATCTCTCCCTAGCCAACCCCACCACATAGCAGACAGAAGGCAGGACTGGCTCTCCCACACTCACTCCCTCAGGATTGACTCAGTCACAACCCTCACATCCAGGGCCAGGGAGAGTTATTCTACTTTCTGGTTTGTTTTCTGCCCTGGGACCCCATCTGGTGCTTGCCTGGTGTTGGTCTGGTAGCCATCACTGGTTACCCCATGGCACAAAAGTGGTGTTGGTATCCAGCTTGCTTTTTTTCCCCAGGATTGTTAGACTAACATTCATTTAGATGTTCATAGGTCAGAACACCAAATGTGGATGTACCCTCTCCTCTCTGTCACATACTTCTGTACATATGGCATAGCAGTCACATCTGCAATGCCTCTAGGTGTGGACTTGATGTATGTCTTAACTCAGTTTTCATCTAGTTGTTCAGTTTTCATTTTTTTAAAGACAAGGTCCTACCTGAGTCCTAGCCCAGTGTGTCCCTGGGATTCTGTGAAAGTGTTTCTACAGATCAGTGGCTGACAGAAGAGAATAAAGATAGGCTAGAAGAAAAGGCTGAGGGTCAGCAGGAAATAGCTAAGCTGGGTCTGCCAGGTATTTTACCTTTAGGTTATCACGCTTGGGATTTTTCTCCTGGTTTGTTTCTGAGCATACTCATTATTACTGCATATAGAAGTGAATAACTTTGTGCCGGGCGGTGGTGGCGCACGCCTTTAATCCCAGCACTTGGGAGGCAGAGGCAGGCGGATCTTTGTGAGTTCGAGGCCAGCCTGGTCTACAAAGCGAGTCTAGGACAGCCAGAGATATTCAGAGAAACCCTGTCTCAAAAAACCAAAAAAAAAAAAGAAGTGAATAACTTTTATTCCTTGATATTGTATCTTAGTACTTTGATGAAAGTTATCAGAGATAAGGAGTTTTCTGACATTATTAAGGCATTTTAGTTATAGATTTATGTCATCTGTAAATAGGGACAATTTCTCTTTTCTGTTTGTGACTTTTATTCTTCCTCGTGTCTTAATACTGTGGCTAAGATTTCAATCACTACATCTACCAAGAGAGATTGATCACCCATTAAGATCATCAAATGATTCTTGCCTGTGAGATCATATTATGTGCTATATTATTTTATTGACTTGTGAAAATTGTTGTTATCCCCAGAATGAAACCAACTTGAATGCTATATATGATCTTTTAAGATGTGTTGTTGATTTTGGTTTCTTCATAGTTCTTTCTTTCCTTCCTTCCATCCTTCCTTCCTTCCTTCCTCTCTCCCTCTCTCTCTCTCTCTCTCTCGCTCTCTCTTTCTTTCTCTCCCTTTCTTTTTAATATATGGTTTCTCAGTATAGCACAGGCTGTCTTTGAAACTCTCTATGTGATCAGGCTGACCTGGAACTCACAGAGATCTATCTGACTTACTTCCTGAGTTCTGGAATTAAAGGCATGTGCTACCATTGCTACAGTTGTATTTTAATAAGAAACTTAGAAACGTTTTCATTAGACAAAATGGTCTATATATTTCTTTTCTAAGTTCCCATTTGATTTTTGTATTAAGATAATAGTCATATAGCAGAAACAGACTGGCAGTACTCCATCCCTTCATGATGTTATGGAATAGTGTGAAGACTGTTGGTGTCAGCTCACATTTAAATATCTGAATTTGGACATGATGATAATTTGTATTAGTCATGTTCCCTAGAGTGACAGAACAAATAGAATAAATATATATTAGACAAGTATTTATTAACTTGGTTTACACTGTATGGTTAGACCAGTCCAATAATGGCTGTCTTACACCAGACCAGAGAAGTGAAGAACCTGGTAACTGCTCAGTACAGGAGACTGGGTGTCCAGTACTCCCAGTTAGGTGCTGAATATTTTAGATGAAGGCTCAACATAGTCTTTTCCTTATTGGGAGACCTTTTCAGTTGCATTGCTCCTTAAAGATATGTTTGGTTTTGGTAGGTCATACGTGTCTAGAAATGTATTTTTACATTTTACATTTTTTAAATCAAAATAGGTTCTTCTGGTTGGAGAAATGGCTCAGTGGTTAAGAGCACGGTCTGCTCTTCCAGAGGTTCTGAGTTCAATTCCCAGCAACCACATGATGGTTCACAGCCTTCTATCCTGGGATCTGGCGTCCTCTTCTGGCATGTAGGTGTACATGCAGGTAGAGCATTCATTTGCATAAAATAATAAAATGTTTTCAAAAGGAAAATGGATACTTCTCTCATACAACGTATTCCTACAAAAGTTTGCATACCTTGCCCTCCTTCTGGCTGCTCCCACCCCTTCTTTTCTCCAGATTTACTTTCCCTCCATTTCTTTTTCAGTAAAAGGCAGGCCTACAAGAGATGACAGGCCAAACAAGACAAAACAAGATACAATAAGATAAGACAACTCAGTAGAAAGAAAAGAGTCTCAAGGGCAGACTAAATCTCAAGAGTCTGAAACACACCTACTGTCACTGTTAGGAGTCCCACAAACACTATGCTAACAGATATAACATAAACACAGAGGACCTGGTGCAGACTCTTGCAGGCCCTGTTCTTGCCCTTTCAGTCTCTTTGAGCCCACATGAGCAATGTTTAGTTGATTTGTGCGCTGTGTTCTCTTGGTGTCCTGCAGTCCTTCTGACTCTTACAGTATTTCCTCCACTTCTTCTGTGGAGTTTTCAAAGTATTCTTTGATAATCCTCTTTATTGGCTCCAATTATTTCAATTTGAGTTTTCTTGGTTGGTGTGACTAAGGACTTGTAGGTCTTAGTTTTCATGAACCAACTCTTTGCTTTATTGAATTCTGTGCTAATGTTTTAGTTTCCACTACAACATAATTGAAATTAGTGCCTTTAATGAATTGCCCCATAATAAAATTGATCTGAGCCGGGCGGTGGTGGCGCACGCCTTTAATCCCAGCACTTGGGAGGCAGAGCCAGGCGGATCTCTGTGAGTTCTAGGCCAGCCTGGTCTACAAAGCAAGTCCAGGACAGCCAGAGCTGTTACACAGAGAAACTCTGTCTCGAAAAAAAAAAAAACCAAAAACCAAAAAAACACAAAAATTCTGGGCTGGAGAGATGGCTCAGCGGTTAAGAGCACTGGCTGCTCTTCCAGAGGTCATGAGTTCAATTCCCAGCAACCACATGGTGGCTCACAACCATCCATAATGAAATCTGGTGCCCTCTTCTGGCCTGCAGATATACCTGCAGACAGAACACTGTATACACAATAAATAAATCTTTAAAAAAAAAAAATTGATCTGGAGATACATGGAAGAGTTACTATAGATCATGTAAATATATATATATAATTTGATCAACATACACTTTTTATTTGAAGTTTTTAAAATCAAAATACACTATATTTTGATCATATTCTCTTCCCTTTCCCAACAACTCTTAGGTCCTTTCCACTTCCTTACCCACAGAATTTAATGTTCTTTCTCTCAAAACCCTCAAAACAAAACCAAAAATCAAATAAAAATCCAGTGAGACAAAGAATATCAAACCAAACATGACAAAAAGTACATTAAAAACCCATAAAGTCAGTTTTGTTTTGGCCAATCACCTTGACGTGGGTCCTGCTCTGGAGTTATATACCCAGTGACACTCTATTGAGAAAATGAATTGTCCCTTTCCTGGAAGGTTTCAACTGCAAATAGCTTCTTGGATAGAGATGGAGCTTGTACCCACTTCAATTCCTCCATGTTGGGATTTTGCCTGCTTTGAGTGTGTGAACCACATACTCTTGAAGGATTACTTGCCTGTCACCACTCTAGAGACAGTGGGACTTGGGAGAATGGAAACTATGAATGAGGTGAACTAAAGTCTCATGTAATAGCCACCTTTATTCAGGATATTACAACTGTACTCGGAGGGTTAAGAAAAACCAAGCTGGAGAGGTGGCTCAGGGGTTAAGAGCACTGGCTGCTCTTCCAGAGGTCCTGAGTTCAATTCCCAGCAACCACATGGTAGCTCACGACCATCTATAATGTGATCTGTCTGGAATGCAGGTGTACATGCAGATAGAACATTCATATACATATAAATAAATAAATAAATCTGAATAAAAATTTTTAAAAAAAGAAAAATAAGATGAGTAAATCATACAGTCACAAGGACAAGCTGCATGTGACCAAAATATGTTTTTCCATAGAGGCCTATATACAAATAACAATAGCCAGTTGTAGTGAATAATCTGAAGTAAACCCCTTCCTATGCACTACATGTCAGAAAAGGATGAAAACACATTCCAAGAACAATTCTGTGTTTTGGAAGAAACTGAGGTTACAAGACTCTTGTCTTATTTTCTTGGAGTTTTCTCAGAGAACTCAGAATTTCCCTTACATGAGTCCATTCTTGGACTGTGTTCTAACTCTTGCTGATTAAAAGAAATCAGAATAAGGAATCAAATGATAATGAAAACATAACTTAACAAACCTCTGAGATACAGAAAAGGCAGTTCTAAGAGGGAAGTTTGTTCAGGAGGTATCACCATCCCTGGTTTCAAGGTCTGCTACAGAGCTATAGTAATAAAAACCACTTGGTATTGGCATAAAAGCAGAAGGTGAATCAATGGAATCGAATCAAAGATCCACTCATAAATCCATACACCTAATGACTATGTGATTTTTGGCAAAGAAGTCAAAATTATAGAACAGAAAAAAGAAAATCTTTAACATACAGTACTGGTTTAGCTTGATGCAGCATGAAGAAGAATACAAAGAGATCCATATCTATTACCCTACATGAAGCTCAAGTCAAAGTGGATCAAAGACCTCAGCATAACACTGGATACACTGAACCTGTCAGAAGAGAAAGTGGGGACTAGTCTTGGGCACCTTAGCACAGGAGACAACTTCCTGAAGCGAACATCAGTATTTTGTGTTGAGCTACATGTGTTGGAGAGAAGGCTCAGCAGTTAAGAGCACTGACTACGCTTGCAGAGGTCCTGGATTTGATTCCCAGAACTCACATGGTGTGACACAACCATCTGTAGCTATAGTTCCAGGGGATCTGATGACCTCTCCTGAGCTTTAAGGTAACGAGGTACTCATATTTGGTGCATACACATATATGCAGGCAAAGCTCTCATACATATACATAAATAAATCAAAAAAATAAAGATGAAATAAATAGCTACAAATAATTTAAAAATGGATGTTCAATATCCTTTAACATCAGATAAATGCAACTAGAAACTATTTTGAGAATGCATCTTACCCCAGTCAGAATGGCTAACCAAATGATGACAAAATCTGGCATAGATGTGGGGAAAGGGACTCGCTTAGTCACTGCTGGTGGGGGTACAAAATGTCACAATCACTATGGAAATCACTTTGGAGGTTCCTCCAAAGCAGCAGTTCTCAACCTGGGGGTTGCAACTCCTTTAGGGGTTGAATGACCCTTTCACAGGGGTCACCTAAGACTATCCTGCATATCAGATATTTACATTACGACTCCTAAGAGTAGTTACGAAGTAGCAATGAAAATAATGTCCTGGTTTGGAGTCACCACAACACTAGGAACTGTATTGAAAGATTGCAGCATCAGGAGGGTTGAGAACCATTGCTCTACAGCTATAAATCTACCACTAGGTCCAAGACTATAGTCTTGTGTATATACCTGTGGTGGTTTGAATGAGAATGGCTTCCATAGGCTTATACACTTGAATGCTTGGTGTCCGGTTGGTGGATTTGTTTGGGCAGGGTTAGGAGGTATGGCCTTGTTCAAGGAAGTGTGTTAGTTGTGGGCAGGCTTTAAGATTTCAAAAGCCCTTGTCATTCTCAATTAGCTCTCTCTGCCTTCTATTTGTGTATAAAGATGTAAAGGTCAATAACAGCTTCAGCATCCTGCCTGCCTACCTGCTGCCATGCCTAGCCATGATAATCATGGACTCTAACCCTTTTAAACTGCAAGTCACAAATTAAATGCTTTCTTTGGTATTTATAAAAGTACAAAAGCCTTGGTGATGTTTTGTCATAGCAATAGATAAGTGACTAAGACAATACCTAAAGGACTCTATATTCTACCATAGAAATACCTGCTCACAAATGTTAGTTGCTACTTTCTTCACAGTAACCTGGAAATGGAAACAACCTAGATGTACCTCAATTATGAACTCATAATAATATAATATATTTTTACATAAAAAGTTAACATGTATGGATGTTCTTCTTGCATATATGTATGTCTGTGCACCATTTGTGTTCCTGGTTCTTATGGAAATCTGAACAGGGTATGGGAACCTCTGGAAGTGGAGTTACACATTGTTGAAATCACCAAGTGAGTTATGAGACCTCAATCTCGGTCATCTGGTACAGCCAACATGTGCTTTTATCTGCTGAGCCATTTCTCCAGCCCCACCATTCACTTCTTTCCTTCTTTCTTTCTTTCTTTCTTTTTGACAACACTGATATAAGTACAACTCACAAATAATGGCTTTTTTCATTTTCAGAAAGTTGGCAATATTTAATTTGGGGAATTTTTGTTGTTGTTGTTGTTGAATATTTATAACGTGTGTTTAGAGAATGACAGTTCAAGTTGGGTATGATGGTACACAACTTTTCTCTCAACATTTGGGAGGCAGAGGCAAGTGGATTTCTGGGAATTCAAGGTCAGCCTGGTCTACATAATGAGTTCCAGGTCAGCTGGGGCTACTCAGTGAGATACTGTCTCAAAAACCAAAATAATAAAAATAAATGAATGAAGAAGACAGTTCAAAAGAAATTTCATCCAAAATATAAATATTTTGAGTCTTCTCATTTCAAATTTTAAGAAGAAAAAAACACAAAACAGAATAAAATGTATAAAATGTTATGTAGACTATAATCTATAAAGTAGTCCGATGTGGTGGTGCATGCCTTTATTTCCAGCACTCAAAAGGCAGAGTCAGTCAGATCTCTTGAGTTCAAGGCCAGTCTGGTCTACATAATGAGTTCCAGGAAAATCCAGAGCTACCTACCTGTCTCAAAAAAAAATACATATAAAATAAACATTTTTCAAAGTATAAAAATAAAAAATTCGTGCTGGGCGGTGGTGGCGCACACCTTTAATCCCAGCACTTGGGAGGCAGAGGCAGGCGGATTTCTGTGAGTTCAAGGCCAGCCTGGTCTACAAAGCGAGTCCAGGACAGCCAGAGTTGTTATACGGAGAAACCCTGTCTCGAAAAACCAAAAAAAAAAAAATAATAAATTCTTTGAAAAGTTTATATGGAATCTAAGATGGTGGCAGCCCGCATTTTGAACTCGGGGAAAACAGCCATAAAGCCACAGAGTTATAAGACGCTGTGCAATAATCTGAGTGACTTGATCCCCCAGCTACCCAGGGACCATTAAAAGTCCCTGGGCAGGACTCTCCTCCCCTCTCTCAGACACACACAGAAGCCACTGAATCCTGGAATCGGGAACCCCCACCAGGAGAGATGCAGGGTAAGAACCACTCTAATACCCCGCGGGCAGACTCAAACCCCACACAGGGTTACTCACCAGCCTACTGGGTCCCCAGATACCACTCAGGCATTCCGGCTATTTAGCGAAAGATTGCAGACCCGTGGGAGTGCCATATACTCTTAGCCGCGCACCATAACGGCGGGGTGCACAGCAGCTGACGGTTCCACAACAGGTCAGCCCAGCAGCCAGCAGGTCCACAGCTCCATTTTGGAAAGCACATGAATATTTTTGCTTCCCCAGAAGGGTATTGGACATACATACAGGCCCCTTTATTGGATTTACAGTCATTGGGAAAAAACGCTACAGCTGGACTGAGCAGCAGGATACTCTCTGGCAGCAGGTTATGCAGCAGCTCCACTGCTGTGTACCAGAACTTGGAAGACAGTGGCCTCATTTGCCAGCATCCAAAGCCAGCTCCATACACACATAGGTGGAGCTGCCAGAGTGGCAGAAAGGGCAGCCAGGTTGGAAGGCGGATCTGTCCTCCACAGGGTCCAAGCCCTGGGCAAATAGTGGGGTTATTTTGGACTCTTTTGCTAGTGTTGGCTCTTCTGGTGGAAAACCAGAGTTTAAGCTTGGATCAGTGGGGTTTTGACCTGGGGGACACTGCTGAGTGACTCACCTTAAGGGCATGGAGACAAGGCCTTTCAAGACTCCAGCAGGTGGACTCAACCCCCAAACTTGGGACCTCCAGAGTCCACAGAATCTGTGCCTGGACACACAGGACCATACCAGCAGAGCCACGGCAGGCTGAACACTCAGTGTGCAACATAGAGAGCTCTGACTTGTGAGCAGTGAAACAATCCTGGGCCGTTCCTCATTGCCTGGCAATAGGCTGCACCAGCTCACAGTGCTTCTGGCTATTAGATGCACATTGACCCTGAAAACCCCCTGTAAGCAACTTGGGAGGACCACAAACACGGTCTGACACATAAACTGCAGGGGAGCTACAACCCCACCCAACAGCCTGTGGCCAACCAACCTGCAATGTCATCTATACGAAGTCCAGTTGGATCCCAGGAACACATCCCCATCACAACCCATCACCTGAGTCCCCATTTGGGACAAAACAGGAAGGGGTGAGCTCTTGGAGACACACTAGAACCTCCACACAAGGCCCCATCCAGACAATGGAAAGCGACTGAACACCAAGCAATATGACTGATACACCAAAGAGCCCCCTTTGGCTCCAAGTCCAGAAGGCAACAGGAACAAACATCTAAGAACAACCAAATGGCAAAAGGACAACGAAGAAGCAGAATCAACAAAAGCCAAGGAATTATGACCCCAACAAAATGCAAAGATGACAGTACAGCAAACCCTGACCACTTCACCACAGCTGAAACACATGAAAATGATGACAATTCTACAGTCTGGAAAATGATAGAGTCCTTTCATGAAGAATTTGAATCTATGAAGGAATTCAAAGAGTCCACAATTTTACAAGTGAAAGCAATGGATAATACCGTTAGAGAGCTCCAAGCCAAAGTGGCTCAACTTGAACAGGAAAGAGACAAGGCAATAAAAGATTTAAAAGAGATGAAAGATTTCCAGGCCAAGACAATCAATTTGGATCAGTAAATATACAAAACGAATAAAATCTTTCAAGACATGAAAGTGGAAATGGAAGCAATAAAGAAAACACAGTCAGAGTTAAGACTGGAAATGGAGAATCGAGGGAAGAGAACAGGAACTACAGACATGAGTATCAAAAATAGGATACAAGAGATGGAAGACAGAATCTCAGGCATGGAAGATTTGATGGAAGAAATCAGCAAAACATCCAAAGAAAATAAGAAAGCTAAAAAAGCCCTCACCCATAACATCCAAGAAATCAAGGACTCAATGAAAAGATGGAACCTAAGAATCATAGGCATAAAGGAAAGAGAAGACTCCCAACTCCAAGGACCAGGAAACATCTTCAACAAAGTCATAGAAGAAAACTTCCCAAACCTAAAGAAAGAGATGCCAATAAAATTCCAAGAGGCTTACAAAACACCAAACAGATTAGATCAGAAAAGAAACTCCACTCACCACATAATAATTGAAACTCCAAATGTACAGAACAAAGAAAGAATATTAAAAGCCATAAGAGAAAAAGGTCAAGTAACGTATAATGGCAAACCCATCAGAAATACACCTAACTTCTCCTCAGAAACTCTAAAAGCTAGAAGGGCCTGGACAGATGTCCTACAAGCCCTGAGAGAACATAGGTGCCCAGCCAGACTACTATACCCAGCAAAACTCTCTATCAAAATAGATGGAGACAACAAGATATTCCATGACAAAATCAAATTTAAACAGTATCTACCCACAAATCCAGCCCCACAGAAGAAGCTAGAAGGAAAATTCCAACCCAGAGAAGATATCTACAGAACGTTTCACCCAAACACAAAAGAATACACCTTCTTTTCAGCACCACACCAAACCTTCTCCAAAATTGACCATATAGTCAGTCACAAAGATAACCTCAACAGATACAAGAAAATTGAAATAACCCCTTGTATCATATCAGACCACCATGGAATAAAGCTGGACTTCAACGGCAACAGAATCAACAGAAAGCCTACAAACACATAGAAATTGAACAACTCTTTACTGGATGGCTACTGGGTCAGGGAAGAAATAAAGAAGGAAATCAAAGACTTCTTTAAAACCAACAAAAATGAAGGCACAACATACCCAAACCTATGGGACACAATGAAAGCTGTGCTACGAGGAAAGTTCATAGCACAAAGTGCCTTCAAAAAGAAAATTGTGAGGGGATCCAAGATGGCGGCGGCCGGCGCAGACGTATTTTGATTTCGGGGTCAACAATCACAAGGCGGCAAGTGTTCCAGGACACTGAACAAAGGGCACGACCCCTTCTAAATCTCACCCAGATACACAGGGACCACGGAAGATGCCTGGACAGGACGCCCCTTCCAAACCTCGGACGTGCTAAGAAGCCTCTGGACCCGGGAATCGGGATAACCCATGCCTCCAAAAGGAGAGACCCCCAGTAAGTTCCAACCTAATACCCAGCCAGCAGATTCAGAAACCACGCAGAGATAATCCCCACCCTGCTGGGCACTCCCAGGTCTCACACAGACGATCCAATTATCTAGCGATAGGTTGCGACCCTTAGAAGTGAGCAGGACCCTATCTATCTCTTATATTAGGGTAAGCAGATGTTGCTTGTCTCATAGCAGGTTTATTTCTGATTAGCTTAGAAAGTAACTATAATAGGCTGTCATAGTACCTAACAGAATGACCGGCTTGCATAACCATTAGTTTGCATTTCTTAATTATCCTAAACAGTTTATGACAATTAGTAGTAAAAGGCCAAAACATCACATTTCATTTTTTTTCTTTACCTCCTAACCCTTCCATCCCATTTCTATGGGGTGGGGTGTCCTTATATAACAGTCCTTCATCTCAGTTGAGAGTCGTATGAGGGCCAAGAGCCTCCTCATTCATTGGGGGTCTACGAAGCAGTACCATCAGTGAAAAGTGTCTCATTGCCCAGGAGAGAGAACTATTAAACAAACAAAGCAATAAGCATACAATAGATAAAAAAGACTAAAAAATATATAAAAAATAAAAAGTCTATGTCCAAGTTCCCTTTGGTGTGTTAGTTGTAGTATCGATACCTTCTACTATATAGCTAAAATCCTACTATAAGTGAATAGATGCCATATGTGTCCTTCTGAGTCTGGGTTAGTTCACTCAGGATGAGCTTTTCTAGTTCCATCCATTTGGCTGCAAATTGCATAATTTCATTGTTCCTGATACCTGAATAGTATTCCATTGTGTAGATGTACCACAGTTTTTTAACCCATTCTTTGGTTGAGGGACATCTGGGTTGTTTCCAGTTTCTAGCTATTACAAATAAGGCTCCTATAAACATAGATGAGGAAACTTCCTTATGATTCCGTGAAGAGGCATTTGGGTGTATACCCAGAAGTGGTATGGCTGGGTCCTGAGGCAAAGCTATACCAAATTTTCTAAGATTTTGCCAGACTGACCTCCATAGTGGTTGCACAAGCTTGCATTCCCACCAGCAATGGAGTACGGTACCCCTTTCTCCACACCCTCGCCAGGATGTGCTGTCATTTGAGTTTTTGATCTCAGCCATTCTGACAGGTGTGAGATGGAATCTCACAGTCGTCTTGAGTTGCATTTCTCTGATGATTAAGGATGCTGAGCATTTTTTCAAGTGTCTCTCAGCCATTAGGGATTCCTCCTTTGTGAATTCTCTATTTAGGTCTGTCCCCATTTTTTGATTGGATTATTTGGTTTCTTGGCATTTAGTTTCTTGAGTTCTTTGTAGATTTTGGATATTAGCCCTCTGTCAGATGTGGGGTTGTTGAAGATTTTCTCCCAGTCTGTAGGTTGCCATTTTGTTCAAATGACAGTGTCTTTTGTCTTACAGAAGCTTTTCAGTTTCATGAGGTCCCATTTATTGATTGCTGATCTCAGGTCCTGAGCTGTTGGTGTTCTGTTCAGGAAGTTGTTGCCTGTGCCAATTATTTCGAGGGTTTCTCCCACTTTTTCTTCTAGTAGATTTAGTGTGACTGGCCTTATGTTAAGGGCATTGATCCACTTGGACTTAGGTTTTGTACAAGGTGATAAGTATGGATATAATTTCATTCTTTTACAAATGGACATCCAGTTGGACCAGCACCATTTGTTGAAGATGCTGTCCTTCTTCCATTGTGCTGTTATGGCTTCTTTGTCAAAAATTTAGGTGGCCATAAGTGTGTGGATCTATTTCTAGATCTTCAATTCGATTCCATTGATCTACTGGTCTGTTTCTATACCAATACCATGCTGTTTTTACAACTATTGCTCTGTAATACAGCTTGAAATCTGGGATGGTGATATCTCCAGATTTTTTTTTTTTATTGTACAGGATTGATTTAGCTATTCTGGGCTTTTTGTTGTTCCATATGAAATTCAGAATAGCTCTTTCCAAGTCTATAAAAAATTGTGTTGGTATATTGATAAGAATTGCATTGAATCTATATATTGCTTTTGGTAGGATGGCCATTTTATTATGTTGATTCTACCTATCCATGAGCATGGGAGATCTTTCCATCTTCTAAAGGCCTCTTCCATTTCTTTCTTCAAGGGCTTGAAGTTCTTGTTGTATGGGTCCTTTACTTGCTTGGTTAGAGTTACCTCTAGTTATTTTATGTTGTTTGTGGCTATTGTGAAGGGGGTTGTTTCCCTTATTTCTTTCTCAGACCATTTGTTTGTTGTATAAAGAAGGGCTTCTGATTTTTTTTGAATTAATTTTGTATCCAGCCACTTTGCTGAAGGTGTTTATCAGCTATAAGAGTTCTCTGGTGGAATTTTTGGGGTCGTTTATGTATACTATCATATCATCTGCAAATAGGGATAATTTGACTTCTTTGTTTCCAATGTTTATCCCCTTGATCTGCTTTAGTTGTCTTATTGCTCTAGCAAGAACATCAAGTACTATAATGAAGAGATATGGTGAAAGTGGACATCCTTGCCTTTCCCTGAGTTTAGAGGAAATGCTTCAATTTTCTCTCCATTTAATATGATGTTGGCCACTGGCCTGCTCTATATTGTCTTTATTATTTCTAGGTACAGTCCTTGTATGTCCGTTCTCTCCAGAACTTTTAGCATGAAGGGGTGTTGGATTTTGTCAAATGATTTTTCTGCATCTAGCGAGATTATCATGTGGTTTTTTCTTTCATCTTGTTTATATGGTGAATGACGTTGATAGACTTTCATATGTTGAACCATCCCTGCATTCCTGGGATGAAGCCTACTTGATCATAGTGTATGATACTTTTGATGTGTTCTTGAATTCAGTTTGCTAGTATTTTATTAAGTATTTTTGCATCTATGTTCATGAGGGAGATTGGTCTGAAGTTCTCTTTCTTTGTTGGGTCTTTGTGTGGTTTAGGAATCAGGGTGACTGTGGCCTCACAGAATGAGTTTGGCAGTGTTCTTTCAGATTCTATTTTGTGAAAGAGTTTGAAAAGTATTGGTGTTAGCTCCTCTTTGAAGGTCCGGTAGAATTCCGTGCTAAAGCCATCTGGGCCCTGAGCTGTTTTTGGTTGGGAGAATTTAATGACTGTTTCTATCTCCTTAGGAGTTATAGGGCTGTTTAATCTGTTTATCTGATCTTGATTTAGCTTTGGTAGGTGGAATCTATCAAGAAAATTGTCCATTTCACTTAAGTTTTCAAATTTGGTGGAGTATAGGTTTTTAAAGTAGGATCCAAATATTCTCTGGATTTCCTCAATGTCTGTTGTTATTTCTCCCTTTTCATTTCTGATTTTGTTGATTTGTGTTTTCTCCCTCTGTCTTTTAGTTAATTTGGCTAAGGGTCTGTATATTTTGTTGATTTTCTCAAAGCACCAACTCTTGGTTTCATTGATTCTTTGTATGGTTCTTTTTGTTTCTAAGTTGTTGATTTCAGCCCTAAGTTTGATGATCTCCTGCCTTCTGCTCCTCTTGGGAGTGTTTGCTTCTTTTTTTCCAATTCACCCAGTTTAGCTGTTAATTCGCTAATATGAGCTGTCACAATTTTCTTTTTGAAGGCACCTAGTGCTATGAACTTTCCTCGTAGCACAGCTTTCATTGTGTCCCATAGGTTTGGGTATGTTTTGTCTTCATTTTCGTTGGATTTTAAGAAGTCTTTGATTTCCTTCTTTATTTCTTCCCTGACCCAGTGGTCCTCTAGTAAAGAGTTGTTCAGTTTCCATGTGAGTGTAGACTTTCTGTTGATTCTTTTGCTATTGAAGTCCAGCTTTATTCCATGGTGGTCTGATAAGATACAAGGGGTTATTTCAATTTTCTTGTATCTGTTGAGGCTATCTTTGTGTCCAACTATAAGGATGATTTTGGAGAAGGTTCCGTGAGGTGCTGAGAAGAAGGTGTATTCTTTTGTGTTTGGGTGAAACGTTCTGTAGATATCTGTTAGGTCCATTTGGTTCATGATCTCTGTTAGACTCATTATTTCTCTGTTTGGTTTCTGTCTTGATGATCTGTCCATAGTTGTGAGTGGGGTGTTGAAGTCTCCCACTATTAAAGTGTTTGAATCGAAGTGCAATTTAAGTTTTCGAAGCGTTTTATAAATGTAGGTGCCTTTGTATTTGGGGCATAGATGTTCAATATTGAGATGACCTCTTGGTGGATATTTCCTTTAATGAGTATTTAATGCCCTTCTCTGTCTTTTTTTATTAACTTCAATTGGAAGTCTATTTTGTTTGATATTAGGGTGGCTACTCCAGCTTGTTTCCTGCATCCATTTGCTTGGAAAACCTTTTCCCAGCCCTTTACTCTGAGATAGTGTTTATCTTCAATAGTAAGGTGTGTTTCTTGTATACAGCAAAAAGATGGGTCTTGTTTACAGATCCAGTCTGTAAGTCTGTATCTTTTTATTGTTGAGTTGAGTCCATTGATGTTGATGGATATTAGTGACCAGGGGTTGTTATTTCCCATTATTTTGGTATAGCTGGCTGTCTTGTGTTTCTTTTTGTTTAGTTGCTGTGGAGGTTTCTATTTCCTCCATTTTCTTGGGTGTAGTTATCTTCTCTGTGTTGGAATTTTCCTTCTAGGATCTTCTGTAGGGCTGGGTTTGTGAGGACATATTGTTTGAATTTGATTTTGTCATGGAATATCTTGTTTTCTCCTTCTATGTTGATAGAGAGTTTTGCTGGGTATAGTAGTCTGGCTGGGCAACTATGTTCTCTCAGGGCTTGTAGGGCATCCGTCCAGGCTCTTCTAGCTTTTAAAGTTTCTGAGAATCAGGTGTGATTCTGATGGGTCTGCCATTGTATGTGACTTGGCCTCTTTCTCTTACAGCTTTTAATGTCCTTTCTTTGTTCTCTACATTTGGAGTTTCTATTATTATGTGGCTAGAGGAGTTTCTTTCCTGATCTAATCTGTTTGGTGTTCTGTAAGCCTCTTGGATTTTTACTGGCATCTCTTTCTTTAGGTTTGGGAAGTTTTCTTCTATGATTTTGTTGAAGATATTTCCTGGACCATAGAGTCGGGAGTCTTCTCTTTCCTCTATGCCTACAATTCTTAGGTTCCATCTTTTCATCGAGTCCTTGATTTCTTGGAAGTTGTGGGTGAGAGATTTTTTAGCTTTCTCATTTTCTTTGGATGTTGTACTGATTCCTTCCATCAAATCTTCCATGCCTTAGATCCTGTCTTCCATCTCTTGCATCCTATTTTTCATACTCAAATCCGTAGTTCCTGTTCTCTTCTCTTGATTCTCCATTTCCTCTTTTAACTCTGACTGTGTTTTCTTTATTGTTTCCATTTCTATTTTTCTTGTCTTGAACGGTATTGTTCGTTTTGTACATTTCCTTCTCCAGTTTGCTTGTTTTTGCCTGGAGATCTTTCATTGCTTTATCCTTTTCCTGTTCAAGCTGAGTCACCTTGGCTTGGAGCTCTTTAATGGTGTTATTCATTGTTTTGACTTGTAATATTGTGGCTTCTTTGAATTCTTTCATAGTTTTAAGTTCTTCTTGAAGGGACTCTATCACTTTCCTTACTGTAGAATTGTCATCATTTTCATGTGTTTCAGTTGTGGTGAGGTGGTTCTGGCTGGACGGAATAGCGTTGCTTTCTTTTGTTGGAGACATTTCACTCTGTTTTTTTTTTTTTTTGGTCTGGGGCCTCTGGCCATGTGGAATTTTTTTGTTGTCTTCTGGACTTGGGTCCAAAGGGGGCGCTTTTGTGTAGGAGTAGCGTTGCCTTACTCCACCTCTATAAGGTGAGTCATTCAGCCCCGCCTCCCAGGTGGAGACCTAATTAATTCAAGTGGCGGAGCTGTGTACAAGTAAGCTCTGGTTCCCCACCGGAAGGGCCCATACTAGTACAAAAGTCTGATATATGACAGTTTCAGATATCTCGCAGTTTGCCTGGGGTTGGTTCCTGTAGCGAGTAAATCTGCAGTTCAGCTCCAATAGCCTTGCCGCTCCTGTGGCTTGTAAACTGGTCAGTTTCATCACAGACTGCAATCTGCGGTCTGAAGGCACTTTGCAGCAGAGCTGCGCTCACTTCCAAGGGTCGAAACCTTTTGCCAGATAGTTGGATCATCTGTGTGAGACTTGGGAGTGCCCAGCAGGGTGGGGATTATCTCTGCCTGGGTTCTGAATCTGCCTGCTGGGTATTAGGTTGGAACTTACCGGGAGTCTCTCCTGTTGGGGGATGGGTGATCCCGATTCCCGGGTCCAGCGGCTTCCTTGTGTGTTCGAGAGTGGGAAGAAGCGTCCTGCCCAGGGATCTTCCGTGGTCCCTGGGTAGCTGGGTGAGATTTAGAAGGGGTTGTGCCCTTTGTATAGCGTCCTGCAACACTTGCCGCCTTGTGACTGTTAACCCCAAAATCAAAATATGTCAGCGCAGGCTGCCGCCGTCTTGGATCCCCCCCCCCCGCTTCGTTTTTAAAAATTATTATTATCATGATTTTGGTTTTTCAAAACAAGGTTTCTCTGTGTAGTCTGACTATTCTATCCTTGGCTGTCCTGAAACTCTGTGTCTGTAAATCAGTCTGGCCTCTAACTCAGAGATTCACCTCCCTCTACCTCCCAAGTGCTGGGATTAAAGGCATGTGCTACCTACCACCACCCAGATAAAGTTTACTTTTTTCATACAATATATTTTGATTATATATTATATATTATTATTATTTTGCCAATTCTTCCAACATCCTGGTCCCATCCCTAACTGCCCAACTTCATGTTCTCTTTCTCTCTCTCTCTCTCTCTCTCTCTCTCTCTCTCTCCCTGCCTCTCTAGAAAACAAAAAAACAGAGATTCAAAAACAAAACTTGGATTTTGGTGATGTTAGCCCCCATGTGAGGTTCTTGGAACTGAACCTGGATCCTTTACAAGAGCAACAAATGGTTTTAA
>CAJQZJ010026257.1:8544717-8564671 GCA_907164525.1 Lophiomys imhausi
GGGGTCCCGGGCCCCGCGGCGGCTGCGGCGGCGGCGGCGGCGGCAGGATGATCAAGCTGTTCTCGCTGAAGCAGCAGAAGAAGGAGGAGGAGTCGGCCGGCGGCACCAAGGGCAGCAGCAAGAAGGCGTCGGCGGCGCAGCTCCGGATCCAGAAGGGTAGGGGTCGGGACCCCGCGTACGAGGTCAAGGACCGGGGTGTGAAAATGCGGCCCCTGAGGTTTTGTATCGGAGGTCAGGGTTCGAGGGTTGTGATGCGGGACTGGGGGTGCGGTCACTAGGGAGGGTCAGAGATTGGGGACGGGTATGGGGCGTTGGGATATTAGGGGCCTTAAGTATTAGGGACCCGGAATCAGTATGGGGAGGAGGATAGTTTTGAGAGTCAGACCGGGAACTTTGGGGCGATGGGCCGTGAATTTTGTGAAGGTTGTGAATTGGGGATAAGTAGGAGACGGTTTAGTGTGTTATACTGGGGACTTGTAGCCCAGGACTCAAGTCTTGAGGGTCAGGCAGAGCATTTTTGAGTTTGAGGTGAAGGTGAACTGGTAAAAGACCACCTCAGGTGACAGGAACTAAAACATAGGAGTGAGGGTCAGTTTAAGCTACTAATGGAAATTTCAAGGGTTAGATGGGAACTGAGGCTTGGAATAATGCAGAGAAGAGGGGGGCCAATAGAGGCTGAATAGTTGATGAGAAGGGATGGTTTAGTGTGGGGGGGGTGTCATGAATTGGAGTGGACAGGTAAACCGTGAGTAGAGGTGATGACTAAAGAGCCTCAAGTTTAGGGTACTCAGCAGCTCTTAAAAGCCAGGGTTATGGGAGTAGAAGTTCTTGGGAACTATGCTGTGGAAACCTGTTGTGGTAGGGATCTAGGAGGGTAAGGGCTTGCCCTTTCCCAAGAGATGGGCGTCCAGTTACAACTAAAGATGCTTGCATGTGGGATACTGTGTATCCAGAAGACTCTGTGTAGTGACTGAAAAGTGGGGAGAGTGAGTAGTACAGATTGCTGGATTTCATAGATAGGTGTAACACACACCACACAACAGAGCTCTACAGGTCCAGAAGGAGGCCTTGGGGGTTGTGCTGACACTGGCCTGGACCTACCTCCTTTCACCTGTTTTCTCTCCCTCTCCCTGCTGCCCAAACCTAGACATTAACGAGCTGAACCTGCCTAAAACCTGTGACATCAGCTTCTCAGACCCAGACGACCTCCTCAACTTCAAGCTGGTTATCTGTCCTGATGAGGTAAGAGTAAAGTAAACATGGCAGGGTTCTCAAGAACAGATCAAGGATAGCCCCATAAGAATAAGGTGTTGCACACACCTTTAATCCCAGCAGCTGGGAGGCAGAGGCAGGTGGATCTTTGTGAGTTCAAGGCTAGCCTCCTCTACAAAGTAAGTGCAGGACAGCTAGGGTTACACAGAGAAAACCCTGTCTCGAAAAAACAAAACAAAAAAAGAATAGCATCTTAATGCATTCTCCTATTCCTCTCCCAGGGCTTCTACAAAAGTGGCAAGTTTGTTTTCAGTTTTAAGGTGAGTCTCAAGTGGGCAAAGGGGCCTCTGTGAAGAAAACTGAGCAGCCAAAACACCTGCCCATCTCATTTCTCTTTTTCTGGAGCCAGGTGGGACAGGGTTACCCACATGACCCTCCCAAGGTGAAGTGTGAGACAATGGTTTATCATCCCAACATTGACCTCGAGGGCAACGTCTGCCTCAACATCCTCAGGTGAGGGCACTGCCTTCCCTTTCCCTCCCAAGGCCTGCCTTCCCGGCATCCTCTCAGCCTTTTGGGGATGGATACTACCCATCTCTGTCCTTCCCCTTTTTGGCCAGTCTGAGTTTCTCTGTCTTCATTTCCAAGTTGTCTTCCTAATGGCCTTACCTTGGCTTTCTCCATGGCCTGCCCTGTTCTATATCTTCTTTCTTTTTCCTTCCTTTCTCCTTTGGTTTTTCAAGACAGGGTTTCTCTGTGTATCCTTGGCTGCTCTGGACTCACTTTGTAGACCATGCTGGCCTCGAACTCACAGAGACCCGCCTGCCGCTGCCTCCCAAGTGCTGGGATTAAAGGCATTCGCCACCACACCTGGCTCTTCCCCCTTTCTTACATCTCCCTCTTCAGTGCTAATGGGCCTTATATAGGCCTGACCTGTTTGGTACTAGCAGGGGCTGTGGCATCCTCCCACTCACCAGCCCCTGATAACCTTGATGCTCTCTGCCCACAGAGAGGACTGGAAGCCAGTCCTTACGATAAACTCCATAATTTATGGCCTACAGTATCTCTTCTTGGTAAGTAGGTATAGGTATTTAAGGCTGAGGGTTTGTTGGCCATCTGCCTCTCTTGCCTGTTGACTTCCACTTGTACTGGCCACAGGAGCCCAACCCCGAGGACCCACTGAACAAGGAGGCTGCCGAGGTCCTGCAGAACAACCGGCGGCTGTTTGAACAAAACGTGCAGCGCTCCATGAGAGGTGGTTACATCGGGTCCACCTACTTCGAGCGCTGCCTGAAATAGGGTTAGCAGTTACCCATCCTTGCCAGGGTTACCAGTCCAGGCATCCCCTGCAAATATTTATTGGGGGCCCGGGTAGGATGTGTGGGGTAGCCTTGGCCTCTGCCTTGGCCTTGCCTCTCCTCGTCACCTGCCCCTAGTTTTTTTTTTTTTTTTTTTTTTTTTTTAACCACCACATGATTATGGTCGGTGCTGCCTCCCCCGACCTGCTGAGCGATGGGAAATGAATTGGCTTGTTTAGCGCGCCCTCTCCCGCCGGGTGCTGTCCAGCCCCCCACTCTTGGCTGTGGGGTAAGTGGGCAATGGACCTGGGTCGCTGGGCCCATGCATCCTACCCCACCACCACTGGAGGTCCCACCAGGCTATTAAAGGGGAATGTTACTGCATGGCCTCTGCCTCTTCCTTCTGTGGGATGGGAGGGACAAGTGAGGTACACCAGCGTCTATGATGAAGATAAGAGTATGGCCTTGGGTTGGATGGGACCACTCATTGGGATGAGGAGCAAGCAATGGAAGAAAAGGGCAATTTCAGTTACTAGTCCTTATACCAACATAAGGGAATGTACAAGTCATCTCCAGGCTTGCCCCTTTATGCCATGTGTGGGCCCGCCAATTTGGTTCCTACCAGGCTCTTGCTAAGATTCCATGAATGAACCGCCCAACCCAAAGATGGGTGGAGTTTGAGCCTTCCAGAATGAATAAGCGAGTCGTACTGTACTGCCAGGGGCCTGCGAGGTTTACTTGGGTGGGACTTGTACCTTCCGCAGAGGTCCGGGGTGTTTTGCGCATGCGCTTGATTGCTGGATGTGCGCGTGCGTCCTACCACTTCCCAGCATTCCGGGAGAGGGTGGGTCGTATGACGTCAGGTCGTTTAATCCGGAAACGGCGGCGGTAACAGAGGCTACCGAACTGGGGGGGTTGTCGTTGGAGTGCCCAGGCTTCGGAGAGAAAGGGGCGTGACCCGGAAGCGGAAGCCATTCGTTCTCTCGGCTCCGGTGAGTGGTCCCTGCTAAACCGCAGATCTCGTTTGTGCAGCAGTGTGGGAGGGCTTCTCGGCTGGGGCATCGGATGCCGCGCAGTCCGCCTGACCTGCTCTGATCGTCGAGGTCTCTACCTCTGCCTGCCGTCGGTACGCAGGCTCCCCTAAGACCTGTACTACCGTGTCTGTTACGACCTGGGTCTAGAATGCCACTTCTACCCGGCCTCCCAGGGTTCCTCTGCATTCAGGTCCATTGACCCACTTTAGGGCCCAACTTCCACCTTGTTTTAGAACTCCTTCCTATTTTTCCTTGTCGAGGGGTCCCACAACTACCCTTTCCTCAGTTAGTACTCAAACACCTCGGCGTGCTCACTCAAGCTTGGGTCCCTAGAATACTCCAGAACTCCAAAGCCACACCCTTATGTCTGACAAGGGCCTGCCCTACAGTCTGTGGAAACAAGGCAGTTTCGGATAGAGGGGGTGTGCCTGAGTCAGAGAAGTGTGTAACTAGTTCTCACCGGCTAATCCTCTGACTACTCATGCCTACTACCTCCTGTTCCCAGGCCCTATCTACTTACACCATGCTGTTTCTGTCTCTTGCTGTCCTGGGCACTACACCCTACAGCTAGGTCTTAAGTCTTTCCCAGACCTGCTGGTGGAGTTCGACCACTATGGACCT
This sequence comes from Lophiomys imhausi, assembly GCA_907164525.1. Taxonomy (NCBI): domain Eukaryota; kingdom Metazoa; phylum Chordata; class Mammalia; order Rodentia; family Muridae; genus Lophiomys; species Lophiomys imhausi. Next base: position 8,548,883 of record CAJQZJ010026257.1, read on the forward strand.
TTTGTTTGGGCGCCGGAAGACGCCAGAGGAACTACTTCGGCAAAACCAGAGGGCCCTGAACCGAGCCATGAGGGAGCTGGACAGGGAGCGGCAGAAGCTAGAAACCCAGGAAAAGAAAATCATTGGAGACATCAAAAAGATGGCAAAGCAAGGCCAGATGGTAAGTTCCAAGTGCCCAGGGGCTGGGACACAAGACAAGGTGCCATCTCATCCACTGTTGTAAGAACAACAATGAAAGACAATTGTTTTGAACAAAGTACAGTGAATTAAGGATGAGCAGTAATTTCTCACTTTGGGATGTCAGGGAGGACCCCTGTAATGAGTGAGCCTGCAGAAAAGCTGGCCACCAAGCAGACAACAGCAAATGTTAGCCATAGCAAACTGGGAGAACAAGAGAACTGAGGAGTGGACATGACCAGACACTCAGAATTGTAGGCTGCAATGTGAGCTGGGATGAAGGATAGGCAAGAGCCATTGTCAAAAAGGACAGTGAGGTGGGGGTGGAGATGGCTCAGCGGTTAAGAGCACTGGCTGTTCTTCCAAAGGACCCAGGTTCAATTCCCAGCACCCACATGGCAGCTCACAACTAATTCCAGTTCCAGGGGATCTGACACCCTTACACAGACATACATGCAGACAGACAGAACACAAATACATAAGATTAAAAAAATTTTTTTTTTTTTTTTTTGGTTTTTCGAGACAGGGTTTCTCTGAATATCTCTGGCTGTCCTGGACTCGCTTTGTAGACCAGGCTGGCCTCGAACTCACAAAGATCCGCCTGCCTCTGCCTCCCAAGTGCTGGGATTAAAGGCGTGCGCCACCACCGCCCGGCTTTGTGTAGCCCAGGCTGGCCTCGAACTCGTGATCCTCCTGCCTCTGCCTCCTTCAGCAAATCCTACCGGTGTGCCATAACATTTAGGTAGGGAATAGAAGCTGGACCTTGGGTAAGCTTGTATGTGATTCTACATACAGCCTGAGGCAAACATAACCTTTGGTCATATGGAAGAGTTGGGATGTTTTATTTGGTGCCAGGGATTAGACTCCTGAATTTTGTGTATGTTAAGACTTTTAGTGTAGTCTAGAAATCAAAACTGAGAGAAAAAAAAAGTTGTGGACCTCAAAGAACTCTGGACATAGAAGGAAATGGGATATGGACTGAGCCTAGGCCCTTTATACTTTCCTACTTTCGTGGATTTTTTTTTTTTTTCCGAAGACTGTTTCTCTCTGTAGCCCTGGCTGTCCTGGAACTCACTCTGTAGACCAGGCTAGTCTCTAACTCACAGAGATCCACCTGCCCCTGCCTCCCAAGTGCTGGGATTAAAGGCGTGCACCACACCTGGCTACTCTCCTACTCTTAAGAACCAGTTTTGAGCCGGGCAGTGGTGGCGCACGCCTTTAATCCCAGCACTCGGGAGGCAGAGGCAGGCGGATCTCTGTGAGTTCGAGGCCAGCCTGGTCTACAAAGTGAGTCCAGGACAGCCAGGGCTACACAGAGAAACCCTGTCTCGAAAAACCAAAAAAAAAGAACCAGTTTCGGTGGGCCTTATCTGTAGTCCCAGCATTAAGACTGATCCCTGTCTCTCCTAGGGTTTGAGATAACTGCCAGTAGGCTACTCTAGGCTACACAGGTGGCTGGGGAGTGATGTCCCTGAGAGAAGGGTGAGATTTTGGAGGAAGAAAAATGGAAGTTAACTTCCCATGAGTCTTCTAGACCACAGCAGTATGAATAAAGCATAACCTCACAGCTTCATCCTTTATTCACTTGTCCACTCTACAGGATGCTGTTCGAATCATGGCAAAAGACCTGGTGCGTACCCGGCGATATGTGCGAAAGTTTGTGTTGATGCGAGCCAACATCCAGGCTGTGTCCCTCAAGATACAGACTCTAAAATCCAACAACTCAATGGCACAAGCTATGAAGGGTGTTACTAAGGCCATGGGCACCATGAACAGACAGGTTTGTCCTTCCTAATCCACCTTCCCATCCCCACTGACCTTCAAGCAGCTCACTCACCCTACCCCTTCTTCCAGCTGAAATTACCCCAGATTCAGAAGATTATGATGGAGTTTGAACGGCAGGCAGAGATCATGGACATGAAGGAAGAAATGATGAATGATGCCATTGACGATGCCATGGGTGATGAGGAAGATGAAGAGGAGAGGTATGGAAAATACAGTAAGGCAGGGACATTTACCAGGCTCCTTACCCATTCATAGCCCTTATGAGTTCTTCTTTCCTAGTGACGCTGTGGTATCCCAGGTCCTAGATGAGCTGGGACTGAGCCTCACAGATGAGCTGTCGAGTGAGTATTCCAAACTCTTCTATTTCCCCACCCAAAGCCCAGCCCTTGACTCTCAACTCTCTCTGCAGATCTCCCCTCCACTGGTGGCTCACTCAGTGTGGCTGCTGGTGGAAAGAAAGCAGAGGCCACAGCCTCAGCCCTGGCTGATGCTGATGCAGACCTAGAAGAGAGGCTCAAGAACCTTCGCAGAGACTGAACTAACTCCCCTCCTGAGATGAATGCCTAGGGTCTTGGCCCTAATAAAGAAATTTGGACACTAATTTCCCAAGGCTGTGAGATCTCCCCCTATGTAACTGACAAATTTCCCAAGCTTATGACCAGTGAGTGGCAATGGGACCCAAATTCCATGTTAGAGTTGGTGGCAGTAGGTGAGGCTGGTTCTGCTTAATACAAAGAGCTGACAGCCATCTTGGTCTCCCTCCCCCCCTTTGGTTTTGAGACAGGGTTTATTTGTGTAACTGACTGTCCTGGACTCACTTTGTAGACCAGGCTGGCCTTGAACTCAAAAGAGATCCACCCACCTCCAGAGTGCTGGAATTAAAGGAGTGCGCCTCCATTGCCCTGCTTGATGTTTTAATAAGATGGTGAAATTAACAATTAGCCAAGTCATGAGTCCTAACAAGGCTAAAACTTGGGAGTGGTGATGCATACTGGTTTATAGAGTTCCAAGACAGCCAGACCACAGAGGCAGGTGGATCTCTGTGAGTTCAAGGCCAGCCTGGTCTACAAAGTGAGTCCAGGACAGTCAAGGATACATGGAGAAACCCTGCCTCGGAAAAACCTAAATTGAAAAAACCAACTCACTCACTCTTGGAAATCTCATCACATGACCCCACTGAGTAGCTTCAGGTCCCAGTTTGCTATCTGGCCCCTGGTACACCTGAGGCTTCAAGTCTCAATAGGACTAATGTACATCCTTTACTGATATGGTATTATCCCTCAAGAACACAGTCCCTGAGTGACTCAGTGAAGTTTTTATTAAATCCACAGAAGTAAAAACCATTTTTTGTGAGGATTGAGGGATGAGGCCAGCAAGAGCAGGAGTCAGGCCACCAGGAGGAGGGGGCATAGGGTAAAAGGACAGAAACCAGGGCTGGACTAACCACAAGAGCCCTAGCTTCAGGGGCCATCACCAGGGCCAGACAGCTCCTGAGAACTTAGGCCAGCACTTGGAAGGTTCAGCGGTGGCGGTTCTACCAGCACAGCAGAAAACTTGGTGTCACCAAAGGCATCATTCATGCGTGTCTCAAAGAAGCGCTGCAGGCCAATGATGGACTGTACATCTGCCTTGTCCTGAACCCAAGGAAGAGCACACTGATGAGTGGGAGTCCTGGCTCCCCCCCCCCCCCCCCGCGGGGGGGGCCCCCCCCCCCCCCCCCCCCCCCCGCTTCATTCTTCAGGCTCACCTCAGTCAGCTTGTTGAACTGTTTGAACATGCGACCCACATCTTGGGCAAACTCCTGGGGAGAGCTATAAGGGGGTGATAGCTTTTCTTGGAGGCGAGCACGTATCAGGGTCAGGTCTAGGGTACCACCAGGGTGCTCCTGCAGGGAGAGACAACATAAGCATCGAAGGGGAGCATCTACCACCTCTTAGCACTCCTATCCTCTCCTCTCTGTGACTCACCATGGAGAATGTAGAGTCAGTAGCCAGCTGGTGCAAGGGGCGGCAGGGTTCATGGCAGAACAGGGCCAGCAGGACACGCTCACATTTCTAAACAGTACAAGAGAGGTCAAGAGTTAGTTGTAACATTAAGGAGGGCTTCAGCTACACTGTCACTCAACAACTGCATTCAGCCCTCACCCGCTGGTTGGCTGGCGAGAGCTTAGCCACCACACCAGTGCTATCTGCTCCATCCAAGCTAAGGCTTCCATCTTCCTCCTTTAGGTCAGGCAGCACGTGGCAGAGTGAGCACCTCCATTCCTCCCTAGGGTAAAGAGTAGGCAATGTAAAAAATGACAACCAGCCCTCCGTGATCGATCTGATCCTACCCAGCCTCACACATACCCTGGAACATCCTGCAAGGCAGGGAGGTGGCAATCCAGATGGAAGCAAAACTCGCACTGGTTGCACATGACCAGGTCACCTGGCTTCTGGCAGACACGACAGATAGTGGCACTGTCATCCAGGATACTAGGTCCACCTACTGGGGCTGAGGTACCCTCAGGAGCCACCACCTCCAGGCCTGAGCTGGTACTCCCACTAGGTGAAGCAAGACGAGGTCCCTCAGCACCAGGGCCTTCAGCTAGAGACATCAACACTGGCTTGGTCTCAGGACCCTCAGTGGGAGCAGGAGGGGCTCCAATAGCAGCTTCTGTCTCTTCTTCCTATAAGACAATTTGAGTGCTAGTATCCAAATCTAGGGTGACAAGTGTCACTCTCTAAGCATTGTCCTGTATGTAAGACAGGCTCACCTTGACAATGGCCATGCCAGGCAGGGGTAGGGCACCAGGGGCTCCTGGTGGCACAGTCCCAGCCTGACCAGCAGCTGCAGCAGCAGCACCACGCTCAATAACAATCAGATTGTAGTCCTCAGTGGTGCTTCCAGGAAAGACCTTGAAGACTGGTGGCTGGCTATCAGCAGTGAGATCTAGATCCAGGCGTTCAAGGCTCACACGTGGCACCTTTCGCATGAGTCCACTTACCTCCCCCTCACCAGAGCGGGACCTGTTAAGTGTACCTTGTCATGAGCACCCATGCACCCCTACCACACCAATACTGTACTACCCAGCCGCTACTCTAAAGAGTTATCACACTTACCGCTTCATGCCTGACACATGTGGCTCTGCACTTGAGTACGGATCATCTGCTCAGAAGACAAAAAGAGTTTAGCAGAAAAGACACAGGGTACTCACCAAGTCCTTCCAATTCCCTAGGCAAAACTACGTACCTGACCCAAAGCCATAGCCCTCCTGTACTTCCATGGCCTAGAGACAGAACAGAACATGTACCATCAGTGATGCAAGTAATCCATGGGACCCTATGGCCCTCATTCCCTGGTTCCTATCCCCAGCTCACCTGACTGCTGCCAGAACCTTGCTTGCTTAGGGGCCCTGGGGCTCTTGGAGGAGCCATGGGCCCAGGGCCTGTGGAATTCGTACCAGGACGCTCAGCCACAATCTTACCTAAAAAGAGAATCCTTATTAGGTACAGTACTGCCTGTGCTCCCCAGGTCAAGCAAAAGCAAAGGACTGAACAACCTACCAAAAGCTTCAGCACTCTTGGTCCAGGCATTGAGATCCCACTGAAACTTCATCTCACCATGAGGCTCCACAGGATCCACAATCATTTTGAGGGCCCGATGCAGCTGGAAATAGATCTAATGGGACAAAAAGGTAGCACATGAGCACACATGTCAACTTACAGGGTCCTAAAGTGCTGAGGGATCACCTAGTTGAACAAGCCCACAACTACACACCAGCTTCTTAGAAAGCAAGAGGGCTGTATTGTTATCACTCTCCAGAGCCCAAGAAGCAAAGCGCAAAATGTGTTCCTGATGCTTCTGGATTTTGGTCATGGTCCAGTGCTGGCGCTCCAGACGCTCCTGCTGTCCCTCAGTCACCTTCTGCAGGTCAAGGAAAACAGGGTCACCAAGGAAGGCAGCACCACTGGGATCTTTATCTACTATAGGGTGTCATGTCAGCTTCCAGCAGTGAAAGGTTTACCTGGGCATCATTGACCAGAACCCGGCCCCGCTTATTCAGCTCCTTCATGATCTGCAGAATGGCCATCTTGACATCAACTTGCACACGCTTCTGCACATCAGACACCTGGCGGATCCTAAGGAACAAGTCACGTCAAGCCAGGAAACCTTGCCCTGAGACCCCAATATCCCTGGCACCCGCACTTACGAGCTGCGAACCTCCTTGGTGTTTTTTTGCAATGTGGCGTGTTTGTCACCAAGACGTTTCACCAGCGAAGCCAGGAGTTTACGCTGGTTCCTCACCGCATCTTCCAAGAACTGGTACCTGAGACCACAAAAAAAGTGAGCCTGCATGCTAAACTTAAACATAGTGGCATCCACCTACCCACTATGCCTTGAGACTCACTGATGGTCCTTGTGAGCATTGAGCTGGCAGTCCCGGCAGGTGAGAGTGTCACAGCTCTCACAAAACAGCACGAGGGCTTCGTGCTTGTGTACATTACAATAGACTGTTCGCTCGCCATCTCGAGTCTTAGCAGGCCCTGGGAAGTAAAAATCATGCCTTCAGCCCTCTCCAACTCAAGCAGCAGCAGAAAACCCTTACAACCCATTTTCAGCTTGTTCCACAACGTTAACCCAGCTATTGAAAAGACCTAGACCTGGGAGCAAAAAGCTCCCAGATGACTACACTGACATAACGACCAGCTTGTGAAGAGAGAGTCTCCTTAGTATTTCCTTGTTATCTTCCTGCCAACAAACCATCCCCAAATAACAAAGTCCTGATGGGTCAGAGTAATAACTAGTATTCCCTATTAAAACACTCTATTTATTACATTTTCAGCACCCAGGAAACTGAGAGGATGAGTAAGGCAAGCTTGAATTGTATATAATGAATTCAAAGTCAGACTTGTCTACATAGTGAGATGTCTTGAGAAAAAAAAAAAAAAAGAGACTTTGGAGCCAGGCATGGTGACACAAGCCTTTAATCCTAACACTTGGGAGGGAGAGGCAGACAGTTCTCTGAATTAGAAGCCAGTCTGGTCTACACAGTGAGTCCAAGACAGGCCAGGGATACACAGAGAGACCCTGTCTTGGAAAGAGACTTGGGGTAGAGTGATGGCTCAGCAGTTACGAGCACTGGCTGCTCTTCCAGGAGCTGAGTTCAATTCCCACCAACCACATGGTGGCTCACAACCATCTGTGATCTAATGCCCCCTTTTGGCTTGAGACAAGATTTCTGTGTAATAGCCCTGGCTGCCAGCAGGGTGTGGTGGCGCACACCTTTAATCCCAGTACTTGGAAGGTAGAGGAAGGCAGATCTTTGAGTTCAAGGTTAGCCTCATCTACAAAGTGCTTCCAGACTAGACTAGTAAGAGATAAGAGAAACCCTGTCTCGAAAAAATACAAACAAAAAATAGCCCTGGCTGTCCTGAACTCACTTTGTAGACCTGGCTATCCTTAAACTCAAGATATCCACGTGCCTCCTGAGTGCCAGGATTAAAGGTGTGTGCCACCACGCCTGGCAAATAAATCTTAAAAGAGACTTGAGTCTCAGGAGGCAAAGGCAAAAAGTTCTGAGTTAAAGGCCAGTCTGGTTTACATAGTTACAGACTAGCAAGAAGTAGCAAGAACAACTATATATACTGAGTTAGCTCCGCAAAAAGAGGAGGCCTGGTGGGGCACAGTTCAATCCAGCACTTGGTAGGCAGATATCTGTTAAGTATGAAGGCCACCAAGGTCCACACAGTGAGTTAGAGGACAAGATTATAGAGAAACCTTGCCACAAAAAAAAAGCAAGCTGGGCGTGGCAGCACAAGCCTTTATTTAACCCCAGCACTGGGAAGTCAAAAGTAGGTACCTGGGCTGGAGATGGCTCAGCGGTTAAGAACAATGGCTGCTCTTCCAAAGGACCTGAGTTCAAATCCCAGCACCCACATGGCAGTTCACAGCTGTCTTTAATCCCAGCACTCGGGAGGTATAGGAAGGTGGATCTCTGTGAGTTCAAGGCCAGCCTGATCTAGAAAGTGAGTCCAGGACAGCCAGGGCTACAGAGAAACCCCATCTCCAAAACAAAACAAAAAAGAATACACTGTCTCAAAAAAACAAAACAAAACAAAAAAGTAGGTACCTATGAGTTGAGGCCAGCCAGTTCTACAAAGTTCTAGGATAACCAGGCAGAGCTGTTACAGAGAAACCTTGTCTTGAAAATCACAAAACAAAATAAAGAAAAACTGGGGTATGGGGGAGATTGCATACTGGCAACCACCTATTTTAATCCCAGCACTTTGGAGCTATGGAATGTTCCTACATCAAGAATCCAAGGCCAGTTGGGCATGGTAGTGTGCCTTTAATCCCAGCACTTGGGAGGTAAAAGTAGGTGGACCTCCCGAGTTTGAGGACAGCCTACAAATCCAGAGTCCAGGACAGCAGGGCTCTGTTAAACAGAGAAACTATCTAGAGGGGAAGGGGAGGGGGGAGAGGCCAAGGCCAGCCTGAGCTACACTAGACAGTGTCTAACAAAAACATCAGTCCCGGGGGCTGGAGAGATGGCTCAGCGGTTAAGAGCACTTCCTGCTCTTCCAGAGGTTGAGTTCAATTCCCAGCAACCACATGGTGGCTCACAACCCACAACCATCTATAATGAAATCTGATGCCCTCTTCTGGGATGCAGGGGTACATGCAGATAAAGCTCTCATATACGTAAAATAAATAAATAAATCTTAAAAAAAAAAAAAAATCAGTCCCTTTCTCCTCATTGCTAATTCAATCCAGGGTGTGCTAAATAAGCCCAAACTACATACCAATAGAGCACAATCCAGTCAGGCCTTGGCTTACTTAAGGTCACTACCCACTGCTGTATCCCTTACCTTCCTGTTACAAGATTGTGAGAAACTACAGATTCCTTCCAAACCCTCCAGACTTCTCAGCGCCCCCTTCAGCCACTACCTTCCATTACTACCTGTCCTCTGGGGTGCAAAGAACCACACTATCATATCAAAAAGCTGCTCCTAAGGGGAGTCTGGACCAAACCCAGAAAACACGACCTACTCCATTATCTATAAAATTCTAAATATGTCTGACCCTAAACCTTAAGGGAAGATGCTTAAGGCTCGCTGCTAAATGTCTGGACTCATCGATTGCTGGAGAGCCTTTACCAACTTGTCAAGAAATCCTCCCTGTTCCAGAGCCCTTACTTTCCCAGTAGTCTAAAGCCAAGTGCCAGTGAACACCCAAATCCAAAGTCACTTACTTCCATCTTGCCCTCATTGGCTGCTTAGGCTAAACTGTCCACCACAGCTCCCGAGGCTTCCAAGATGGTCTTAGCTCAATCCTTACTAACTGTGGCATGCTTAAGAAACCCAACGGACCAGGGATGGATGGTGGCACAGGCCTTTAATCCCAGCAAAATTGGGAGGCAGGGGAAGGCTGAGTTCAAGGCTAGCCTGGTCTACAAAGTGAGTCTAAAACAGTCAGATTACACAGAGAAACCCTGTCTTGAAAAACCTAAAAATAAAAAATTTTAAAAAGCAATGCTCTGCACCCCCTACCTGTGCCCTTTTTCTTTCCCACCTAGACCCCAAAATCTGTGCTCCTGAACAGAGGCATATTTGAGTTGTCAGGTACCTGAAAAAACCCACTCAGTCCCCATTCAGCAAGCTTGCATTTTGGGCAACCAAGAAAAGACTTATTAGACGGCAGTTCTAACAGCCTGCAAATCTTTAACATACCCGTGGAGCGCACAGTGTGGTCCTTGGTGTACTTCACACGCTGGTGGGCCTCCACACAGGTCTCACACAGTGGCTCAGAGCACTCCACACAATAGCTAGTGGCTGGGGCATTATCTTCACAGCTAGTGCAGCACTGCTCAAGAAAGAAAGAGTTAGAACAGGCAGAACCACCCAGCAGACCCGCACTTAACTTTCCAGAAAATAGAAGCTAAAATTCATATAATGCATTCAAATCAGTACTGCTCTCCCAGAGACTGAGATTGTATCCTGAACCAACTAGTGAAGTTGGTGCTAGGCTCTGGAAAAGGATCTGCCCCCCCCTCCTTCCACAAGACACACCTGGTTAGCATCCTGGGAATCAGAAGAATCCTTGCTGCCACTATCACGCATAAAATAATTCTCCACGATGTCTTTGGAGTAGCACTGCTGCTTGCACACTGGACAATCCACCACTGCCGAAACAAGGATGTGTGAAAATGCCGCATGCTACCTAAGCTATACCTCCGGAGCACTCAAATGCAGAACCAGATAATCTCCTTTCTTGACGTTATTTCCCATCATCTATCTCCCATCACTCGGCATGTCCAGACCAGGCAACGCGCATTGCACGGAGGCCAGGGACCCTACCCGGGCCCCCATGCTCTCGCACAGGCGCAGTCCCAAGCACAGACTGCGAGGAGGGGGAGGGGCACCTGGCCACCCAGTACTCACTAGCGCCGTCGGCCGACGCGCCGCCATCCCCCGAATTATTGGCTGCGGCGGGTGCAGCCGGGCCCAGGCAGGCACTACATGCCGAATGCAGGCAGGGCAGCAGCCGAGGATCCCGCTCAGGCAGCAGGCGCTCGCGACACACGCCGCAGTGCTCCAGAAGCTCCTGCGCCTCGCCACCGCCCCCCGCGGGCGAAGACGCAGATGCCGAGGCCGCCGAGGCAGCGGGGCGCTTCTCGCCGCCCGCCGGGCCATCGCCCGACCCCGGGCTGCCAGAGGCCGCTGAAGCCGCCGCCGCCGAGGACGCGGCAGTCGCCGCCGAGGCCGCCATTCACACGCCGCCGGGGGGGTGGGGGGGCCGCCCAGGGGAGGAGGGGCGCTGAACCAGCTGCGCAGGCGCAAGTGCGCTCGCCGCCAACGGCCCGGCAGCCGCCGCCGCGAGGCCGAGCGCCGCCACGCGTCTCCTGGGCCGACGCCCGCCGCGCCCCGGGCGCTGGCGAGATGCGGCCAAGCCGCTGGCTACTGGCCTCTCTGCAGAGGACGACGCCACCCGCGCCGCCTACTCCTCTGTTGCCGAGACTCGCGCCGCAACACTTGCCAACAACCGTCCAGCCGCGCGCCGCTCGCAGAAAGAGCCGCGGCCTGGAGGCGGGACAGAAATATCTGGCGCCGACGCCGCCGCGCACGCGCGTTGGGCGCCGCAGCCCGGGGGCGGGGCGCGGGAAGATTACGCACGCGCCGGTGCCCTCCCTTTCACTCGCAGCCGCCCCTCAAGGGCCTGCGTGGCGATAACGCGGGTGCGGAATTCTCCGGCGGAGGACGTGCGTGACATCTCCCAGGTGCACGACACGGTGCACCGAGGCAGACTCTCCTCTGCGTGTGCTCAAGCGCGCGGGTCCTACGGAGCACTTCAGGCCACGCCCCCTCCGCGGGCGTGGCGACGTCTGCAGCCGCAGAATGGCCTATAGCCGGGGAGCGGGGGCGGGACAATACGGAGTGGGCGGAGCCACCGCGGAGCAAGAAGACTGAGCCCGGGTGGGGGGGGGGGGGGGGTCTTCAGCAGGAAGGAAGTTCCCGCCGGAACGCGGAGGCGGTCTTAACCCAAACTTTTTTATTGTTGAACTCGGGAAGCAGAAAGTTGTCCAAGTCAGACCGTAGCTCGCAGAGAGTTACTGAGAAGCCATTCTGTAAAACTGCCCAGTCCTTCGAAAGCCCCTTCTTGTGTTCGTCATCTCTCCTGATTATAATGGGGTTGCTTTTCTGGGTTTTGGTTTTTTGGTTTTAGGTTTTTGGGAGTTTTTTTGAGGTGGGCAAACTGAACGTTTAATGGGGAGGAATAAAAGTTAGATCTGAGTGAGTGGTAACAAACTAGAGAGAGAGGAATCCTGTCCGAGAAGAGAAGCGGGTTCTCCATGAAGAAGCTGACCTAAGGAGGAGGATAGCGGGATCGAGAGCGGCTAGGAATTTCATCTGAGAAGCAGAATCCGTATGGAAAAGGCAACCTGTCCTTCCCATTCCATTCCCGAGCCGAGGGTGAATGCCTGTACAGCCTTGCAATGCTCTAGGGATCGTGGGTCTCTAGTCTGGGCTACAGTGGGGTTGCCCGCAAGCAGCTCCAGGGTTCTCAGCAGCAGGCTACCTCTTGCGCGGGGCCAGGTGTTCCCCACGTGGCAGTGGAGGGGCGAGGAGTATCCCGCCACTGTCCCGGGTGTGGCCTTTGTTCCCAATCAGGCTGGGGGCCAGGGCTTTGTCCCCGCCCCAGCCTTTGTTCCCTTCTCGGCAGCTCAGCGCTCACCCTTCGGCGGGCCACGCCCCCACCAGACCATGCCTCTGAACTCTTCCTACCTTTGAAAATGAAGGTATCTGGAAGCTGGCGACGCAAGCACTGAGAGAAGTGCGGGGATCCCGTAGAAATATTCGCGAAATATTTTCACGGCCACACCGATTGCTGGTCCCCAAAACCACCAGGGTAGGGAGCCTCTAAATCAAGCCTACCTAGACTCCTGGAACAGATATTAGGTTACCAGAGACACAAAGTCAGAACAAATAGGTGACAGGGACTGGGAGTTTCAATGAGTGGCAGAACGTTTGCTTGCCTAACCTGTATGAAGCCCTAGGTTGCATCCCTAGCACACCAGAACCAGGGCAAGGGATGGGAGAAGTTAGTGATGGAGGCCAACGAGACGACTCACGAACAGAGGCACTTGCTACCAAACCTGACCACATGATTTTAATCACCAAGACCCACAAAGTGTAGGAAAGAACTATCTCCCTCAGATTGTCCTGACGTCATGCTCACTCTGAGGCACATTTATGTGCTTTCGTTACACACGCACACATACACAAAACAACAAATACAATTTAAATGTGTTTGTTGGTTTGGGGATTTTGTTTGTTTTTCAAGACATGGTTTCTGGGCTGGGTGTCGTGGCACACGGCTTCAATCCCAGCACTTGGGAGGCAGAGGCAGGCGGATCTCTGTGTGTTCGAGTTCGAGGCCAGCCTGGTCTACAAAGCAAGTCCAGGACAGCCAGGGTTATTACACAGAGAAACCCTGTCTCGAAAAACCAAAAAAACAGAGAGCCTCATCGGACTCCACTCAAAAAGTAGAAGGAGGCAAAGTGAATCCAGGACAGCCAGGGCTTGTTACACAGAGAAACCCTGTCTTGAAAAACAAACAAAAAGTAGAAGGGAGAGAACGACTCCATAAAGTTGCCCTCTTACCTCTATGTAAACACCGTGGAACATGCACATGTACACATCAACATCCATTCTAATAAATGTGTCTTTAAAACACATCCAAAGAAAGAGACTTGACCACTATCATGGTGAAGGTTTCTATTGCTGTGAGACAAAACACCATGACCAAATTAACATAGAAAGGAAAGGGTTTGTTTCATTGTACAGCTTCCATCAGCCAGGGACGTCACGCTAGGAAACTCAAGCCAGGAACTGCTGCAGAGGCCATGGGCCAGTGCTGCTTACTGGCTCCCTATGGCTTGCTCAACTTGCTGTCTTTCCTTTCGTTTTCTTTTTTCCTTTCTTTCTTGTTGCTTCTTTTTGTTTTGTTTTGAGTTTTTTGTTTTTCGAGTCAGGGTTTCCTCTGTGCATCCTTGGCTGTCCTGGATTCACCTTGTCCACCAGGCTGGCCTTGAACTCACAGAGATCCATCTGCCTCTGACTCCTGAGTGGCTGGGATTAAAGGTGGGCGCCACCACACCCAACAATTACACACCACTGTGAACCGCCATGTGGGTGCTAGGATTTGAACTCAGGTCCTTTGGAAGAGCAGCCAGTGCTCTTAACCACCAAACCATGTCTCCAACCCCTTTCTTCCTTCCTTTCTTCCTTTCTTTTCTCTGTGTAGCCTTGACTGTCCTGGAACTCTTTATGTGGACTAAGCTAGCTTTCATCTAAGAGATCTGTCTAACTCAGCCTCCTTAATGCTCAGATTAAAGGCTTTCTACACCACACCTGCCTTAAGTTGCTTTCTCATATACCCCAGAACCACCCACCTGCACACTCCCACATCAATCACTAATTTTAAAAATGCCCTGCAGTCCAGGCATAACAGTGCTCACCTTTAATTCCAACACTCACCAGAGTAGAGGCAGACAGATCTCTGTGAGTTCAAGGGCTGTCTGGTCTACACAGCAAGTTCCAGGACAGCCAGGGGTACATAATTGAGAGATTCTGTCTCAAAAATAAAACAAGGCTTTCCTACAGGCCAGTCTGGTGGGGGCTGTCTCTCACTTGAGGTTCTCTCTTCTCAAATGACTCTACCTGTGTAAATTTGACATAAAAACTAGCCTGCTCAACCACTTAGTTTACCAATTGATACAATGAACCCATGATTCCTGACCACACACTAAATAGAGAAACTAGAGCGAAATCTAGATTTGGAATAGAGTGTCTGAATAGCATGACAAGGCCCAGGGTTTTGTGGCCATTGCTGGAGGAACTGGACATGGGACCACACATCTTAGCACTCAGCTGGCAGAAGAACCCTGAGCTCCGCACTGAGTTCCAGAGCTACATAATGCTCAGAATTCTGAGCTATCTCCCAAGAGACTAGGCAGGTTGAGGCTGGAGGATCAGCAGTTCAAGCTTATCCTCAACCAGAGGCCAATCTGGACTTTATCTAAAAGAAACAAAAAGACACAGAGCAGCACACATCTATAATGCTAACACTTGGGGCAGTGGGGGTTTGAGGTAAAAGGATTCTTCCCAAATTCAAGGTAGCCTAAATTGCAGATTAAGTTCCAGACCAGTCAGCCTGGAGAGAAAAAAAAAAAAAAGAAGAAGAAGAGCGATGGGCTGGGGTGAGTGAGCTCAATTGATCCCTAGTACTAAAAAAATAAAAAGTAAAGAATAAAAATAAATGAGCCAGAAAAAATATGTGCCTCTGCCACCACATGATGCTTGCTACCTTTAAGTCAAACTCACTCAGAGAACTTGGCATCAATCTTGCCTTCCCTGAGGGAACAGAATCTCAGGGACACATGGCACACTGCAGCTTGCTTAGAGAACATTGCCTGATCATTAGATGCTAAAACGGGAAAAACATCATCTTTCAATAAACTGCAATGAAATCCCTGAGCAACACAGGATTATCTGCTTCTGTTTACTCAAGGAGGTGCCTAGGGGTGTGTAGCTTCAGTGTCTGGGGATACCCGATAGCATAGAGGAAGGTCAAACTGGCACCTGCCTGCATTAGGGTACACACGGGATGCAGTGGGTTTAAGCCAACACCTGGTGAGGGACTGTAAGCCAAGAGCACATAGCCTGAAGCTGAGCAAGTTTTGTTTTCCTTCTACTTTACATCTATGTATTCATATTGTGAGGTTGGGATACATAGGTCAGAGGACAACTTGCAGGGCCTGGTGATCAAAAGCAGGTGATTAGGCCTGCCTACTGAGTGAGATTTCACCAGCCTGTTGGTTTTGGTTTTTGTTTTTTCCTACATTTATTTATTTTTTCAAGTTATACCTCAATCACAGCACCTTCCCTTCTCCTCTCCTGGTCCCACTCTCTAACCTCTCCCCCCTCTCCCTCTTATCCTCTTTTTTTTTTTTTTTTTGGTCCTGTTTGTTTTTTAATATATAATTTATTTTTATTTTATGTCCATTGGTGTTTTGTCTGCTTGCATGTCTGTGTAAGGGTGTCAGAGTTACAGGCAGGTGCGAGCTTCCATGTTGGTGATAGGAGTTGAACCCCAGTCCTCTGGAAGAGGAGCCAGTGCTCTTAACCACTGAGCAATCTCTCCAGTCCCATCTGTTTGTTTTTGTTTTTTTTTTTTGGTTTTTCGAGACAGGGTTTCTCTGTTTAACAGCTCTGGTTGTCCTGGACTCGCTTTGTAGACCAGGCGGGCCTCGAACTCACAAAGATCCGCCTGCCTCTGCCTCCC
>CAJQZJ010026257.1:8574671-8610861 GCA_907164525.1 Lophiomys imhausi
TTTTTTTTGTTTATTTGTTTATTTTTCGAGACAGGATTTCTCTGGATATCTCTGGCTGTCCTGGACTCACTCTGTAGACCAGGCTAGCCTTGAACTCACAGAGATCTGCCTGACTCTGCCTCCCGAGTGCTGAGGTTAAAGGCGTGTGCCACCATGCCCAGCTATAAAATGTTTTTAATTAAAAAGAAAATCCTGGAGGGCGTGGTGGGACATGCCTTTAATCCCAGCACTCAGGAGGCAGAGGCAGGCAGATCTCTGTGAGTTCAAGGCCAGCCTGGTCTACAGAGTGAGTCCAGGACAGCCAGAGATATCCAGAGAAACCCTGTCTCGAAAAACCAAACATAAAAATAAAAAAAGAAAATTCCATGTTTTGGGGATTCAGAAGCCCAAGCGAAGGTGACAGAGACTGCAAGAGTAGGGACCACATCTAGGTCCTGCCCAAAATCATGACTCCAAGGTGACTTTAGATTAACTAGAATCAGTGTAGTAAATGGGACTCCTGCTGGGAATCAAGGGATGCGGAGAATGGTTTAAAACAGCAGGAGGTAAGGTCACATTCTACGTTAAGCCTGTGGATAAATGAAGTGAGCCAGTGAACGGGGAAACTTTCAAAGCTGGAGCTTTCTGGAGAGAAAGCCGAGCTTCCGGTACCTGGAGCTACTGGCTGGAGTCCTCTCTACTGGGGGTGAGAATAGCATACCGGCACACACACACACCCCCCCCCCCCCCATCCAGATGTGGAGTGGAAACCTTGAGAAGTAATTAAGGAAGGGCTCTGCCTTAAACTGTGGCCCTTGTCTGGGGCTACAGGAATGTTTTTACATATGAAAGCACCTCCTGTAAAGCTTTTTCCTCTGGCACACATTTCGAATCTGCATCTCCACCCTGCTATGTCTGTCTTGATCTAGATGCTATTATTTTTCGCGTAAGTTTTGGAGACATCCTGGCCTGACCTGTTTCCTGTTTCTACTATTTCTGTAGTCATCTTTGGATCTCCTCTGGTCTCCACCTTAAACTGCAGTCTTAGAAGCTGTTGGAGAGGGGGAGTAAACCGCCCTTCCCCAACTCAGGGTCACCCATTTCCTCTCCCTCCTAAATTGTCCCTACCTGTTTGTACTACTTCATCTTGCCAGACTTGCTCCAGCCTCCGTTTCTGCCTTGTGTCTGGAAGCAATTTCCATGGGGTATGCCGACTGTTCCCAGGGTGAAACAGGAACAAAAAGAACATGGATGTCTGTATCTTGGGGAGAGACTAAGCCCACTAGGGTGGGGTTTGGTTTGTGGACATAAAGCCCTGAGTTTTGGACTTTGTCCTGGGCAGTAGCTGTCCAGTGGGTGACCCTAGATGAGACCCTGGCCTGATGCTAAAAGAGGAGGTTAAGATACTAAAGGGTACTGGAAAATGTTTTGGGGAGAGCCTTTTCTCTGAGCCATGTGACCTTCTTCACCCAAAGGAGGAAGATCTGTATGCCTCTACTCCTTCAGTTTTATTTTTTATTAATATTTTTGCAGGTCTGACCACTGTGACCTTGTAGTGTTTTCTCTTCAGTAACTGATCCATGCTGTTGGCCTCTTCCCGCCCCTTGGGGCCTAGGATTTTGAAAACATTTGCAGACTATCATGCAGTCTGATAAAACATTATGTTGAGCGAGTGCCATAGAGATGGCTCAACCTGTAAAGGCACTCACTGACCTCCAGGCCTAAACTCAATATCCCCACCCACATGGTGACTTGGTGAGGAGAGAGCTACCCCTGCCCAGCAAGCAGTTCTCCAGAATTGTACATACATTCACATAAACGCAGAATAAATAAATATAATTAAAATAAAAAATTTAAAAACCTGTCTTCAAATATATGCATTTGTGGGTTTTTTTTTTTCAAAATGCTTTAATAACCACTGTGATAAGGTCTTTCAAGGAAACTTACATGTTTTCTCAAGGCTATGACCTTCAAGGTCCTCTTCCTAAACACAAGCTAGACTTCTAATAGGCCCTTCAACTCAACCCTGTGTCAGAGCTGAGACCTTTGTGGGTTTTTTAAGATTGATCTGTACTGGCTTTTTGTATTGGCTTTTTGTTTACTTTTTTTCCCCAGGTTTGTGTTTTGATATTTCCCTTTTCCCCTTTGTTTTCTTTCTTTTTTGTTTTGTTTTTCAAGACAGGGTGTCTTTGTGTAGCAGAAGGGGCTGTCCTGGAACTCACTTTGTAGACCAGGCTGGCTTTGAACTCAGAGATATCAGCCTGCCTCTTCCTACCAAATGTTGGAATTAAAGCTACCATGCCCATTGGCTGACTTTTTTTTTTTAGGTTTTTGGAGACAAGGTTTCTCTGTGTATCCTTGACTGTCCTGGACTCACTTTGTAGATCAGTCTGGCCTTGAACTCACAGAGATCCGCCTGCCTCTGCCTCCCGAGTGCTGGGAATAAAGGAGTGCGCCACCACCGCCCGGCCGGCTAATTTATTTATTTATTGGTTTTTCGAGACAAGGTTTCTCTGTGTAGTCCTGGCTGTCCTGGACTCACTTTATAGACCAGGCTGGCCTCAAACTCACAAAGATCCGCCTGCCTCTGCCTCCCAAATGCTGGGATTAAAGGCGTGCGCCACCACTGCCCGGCCGGCTAATTTATTTTAAAGACAGAGTCTCATTATGTAGTCCTTGCTGGCCTGGAACTTGCTGTATATAGAACAGGCTGCCTCCAATTCACAGAAATCTGCCTGCTTTTCTCATTTTCAAGCAGTGCTGGAGATCCCAATTCAGGAGCCTCTCCAGTCCCAGATATTTCTGTTTTGTTTTTTTCTCTCTTTTTTTTTAATTTTATGTACATTAGTGTTCTGCCAACATGTATGTCTGTGTGAGGGTGTGAGATCCCTTGAACTAGAATTACAGACATTTTCCCCATATTTCTGCTTTTTATTACTACTGTAACAAGTGACTGAAAACAGATTAGCTAAAAGTAACATCCTTGCAACTCAGAATGTCAGGCAAGATCAATGCCCATAAGCCCAAACTTGAGGTGTTGGCCAGGTGAGATCTCATGTGAAGGCACCAGAGAAAAATCTATTTAATAGTTCATCAAGGTTGTGGGCAAATCTAGCTGCATTCAGCTGTATACCCGAGGTTCCTGTTTTCCTGCAGGCTGATATCTAAGGTGCTTCTCATGTTCCTGCTCCTTCATTCTGTCACATGCCTACCCCATTCTAAGTTTCTGGAATGTTTCTACATCTTCTTTCTTTCTTCTTCTTCTTATTCTTTTTTTTTTTTTTTTTTGGTTTTTCAAGAAAGGGTTTCTCTGTGTAACAGGGCCCTGAGTGTCCTGGACTCACTTTGTAGACTAGGCTGGCCTCAAACTCACAGAGATCCATCTGCCTCTCCCTCCTGAGTGTTGGGGTTAATGGCTAGCAACAACACGCCTGGTTTATTTCCCTTGCTTTAAGCACTTCTGCCTATAAGAAACATTTTCATTACTTTGGAACTACCCAAATAATCCAGGATCACCAATTTACAGAAAAAAAAATTTATTTTATACTGTATGGGTGTTTTGCCTGCATGTATGACTGTATACCACACAAGTGCCTGGTGCCCGCGGAAGACAAAAGATGATTATTAGGGGCTGGAGAGATGGCTCAGAGGTTAAGAGCACTTCTGCTGGCTGCTCTTCCAGAGGTCCTGAGTTCAATTCCCAGCAACCACATGGTGGCTCACAACCATCTATAATGAGATCTGGTGCCCTCTTCTGGCCTGCAGGCATAATGCAGACAACACTACACATAATAAATAAATAAATCTTAAAAAAAAAAGAGGATTATTAGATCTCCTAGAACTGGAGTTGAGGATAGTTGTGAACCACCAGTGGCCAGTAGGATTTGAACTTGGGTTCTCTATGTTAGATTTCAAACCCGGGATCAATGGCTGAGGTGCCTATTCAACATATCAGACTTGACCACCAGATTCTCCCATATCCCACAATCCTACCTGTTAAGGGGCCCTACTGGCTGGCATACCCTCCCCAGCATACCCTATCCCCAACGCTAAACATTTCCACCCCAGGGGTTGGGCTGCCTTTCCCCCAGCTGTCCTTCCCTATATAATCAACCATTTTGGTTACATGGTCTTTTTTGACTACTCTCTATTTTGGATCTACTAGTTGATGCACCTGGTTCCTCTCTCTTTCCTCTCCCTTTCCCTCTCCCTTCTCCTCACACAGTTCAAGGTCCTGACCATTCTGCATTCTCCCAGGTGTGTCTTCCTCTGGGTATGCTATCCCTTTTCCCTTTTATCTACAATAAATTTTCTCCTTCACCATACCTACAAATGGTCATGTCCTTCTCTCTCTCTCTCTTTCTCGCTCTCTCTCCCTCTCTCCATCTTGGAAGAGTAAACCATTCTCTAAACTCAATGATCCCCTATTTTAAGAGCATTTGATGAACAACTGATGAGGTAATGGTATGCATTCTAAATGTTAATTAATTGGTCCTGCTTGCTGTCTGTTACTTACATTGTCTCTGATTGGTTGAATAAAATGCTGAGGCCTGAGATTGGGCTAAGACAGAGACAGGTGGGACTAAGGTATGTGGGCTTCTGAGACAGAGAGCATCTTGGGAGGAAGAGCCTCAAGTAGAAGCCAGAAGCAGGAAGGAGGAACACACACCATGGGGTAGATTAAAGTGGCCTGGAACATCGGCATAGCGTGGAGAATAGCAGTCCAAAGGGATGTATGTATATATGGGGTCATATTTGGGTAATAGAATTATGAGATAGTTTAGATGGGCTACGGTTGCACAATTCAGGCCAAGGCTTGTTAAAATTCATCCAGTGTCTATGTGTATTCATTTATAATGGCAGGTTAAGGACTAACGCTGCCAAACCAATTAATGATAATATACTGTTAAACAATTTAATTAGCCATTTTTTTCTACAAACAACTTTGATGATATCTGTAAAAACTTTTTCATCGGAATATACCTATTCACTTAACATAATTACAGGTTCTGGGGATTTGACCACCAAATCTTTTTGTTGTTGTTTTGTTGTATTTAAAGACAAGGGTCGCTGGGCTTAGTGGCACATGCCTTTAATCCCAGTACTTGGGAGGCAGAGGCAGGCAGATCTCTGTGAATTCGAGGCCAGCCTGGTCTACAAAGTGAGTCCAGGACAGTCAAGGATACACAGGGAAACCCTGTCTTGAAGAACCAAAAAAAAAGAAAGAAATCATTGGACAAACATTCTCAAAGCGTCACTTTTTCCTTAAAGGAATCGAAGAGTCATTCAAGACACAGGGTACTAGGGTTAAGAAAAAGGATTTGATAATGTTTTTTTCAATTTGTCACTGATCTCTGTCCCTGGTTCTCTCAAGAGGGCACCATTAATGAAAAAAGATTAAAAAAAGAGTAGTTGATTGCATGAAAGATCTCTGTGAGTCCATGGAACCTAAGAGGGTTATGGAAAGCTGATTATCATGATAGATGGCAAGAATTCGCTCGGTGCAATGCCACTGGTAAAGATAATTTAAAAACTTGGACTGATAAAAAAACTTCTAGGATTGGCTCCTTTTGATTCTAAAGAGCAACAAGCCAAATTTCCTCCTGGGTTGCTAACTCAAATACAATAAGCCGCCATTCGGGCGTGGCAGACCCTTCCCTCCAAGGGTTCGGCTTTTACCTCATTGTCCAAGATTAGACAGAGTTCCCAAGAACCTTACAATGATTTTGTTGGTCAGCTCTTGGAAGCCACAGAACGACTCTTGGGTGAAAACGAGCCTGAAAACGATTTTATAAAACAACTGGCCTTTGAAAATGCTAGCGCTGCTTGCCAGGCTGCCACATGCCCCCGCTGTCGGGGGTGGGGGTGGGGGTGGGGGAGAACTGTTTCTGACTTTATAAGAATTTGTGCTGACGTGGACCCTATGTCCCGTAGCATTGGCTTGGCCATTGGGGTGGCACTCCGCACTTTGGGCCAGACCCGTTCACAATCTAAGATCTGCTGTAATTGTAAACAACCTGGACACTTCTCTAGAGATTGCTCAAACCCTCGGGCGGAAAGTTCACCCCCTACAGCCCTTTGTCCTGCTAATGATACAGTTTCCATCTGCTGAAATAATGAGGCTTATACCTTTCTGCCGGTCAACTGGACTGGAACATGCGTCCAGGCATTGGACTGGAACATGCGTCCAGACATCTCTCCTTCCAGATATAAACATAATTCCCAGTGATGAGCCTGTGCCTGTTCCTGGTTTTGATCTGGTGTCTGGCGGGCGCAGGTGGGCTGTTCAGCTCTTTTGGTGGGACTGGGAATGTCTGCATTCCTGGCTGCAGGGGCAGTGGGATTGGGAGTCTCTTTACATAAATATAATAAGCTGTCACAACTAACTCTGATCTATTAGAGCTAAAAATAATAGTAATAAAACCAGGGCAGCCAGCTGGGCCTGGTGGCGCACGCCTTTAATCCCAGCACCCGGGAGCAGAGGCAGGTGGATCTCTGTGAGTTCGAGCCCAGCCTGGTCTACAAAGAGAGTCCAGGACAGCCAGAGCTGTTACACAGAGAAACCCTAAAAAAAAAAAAAAAAAAAAAAAAAGGAGGGAACCACATGGGTACAGAGAAGAGCCCCTTTAGCTGAAGAGAAATGAGCAAAGAGAAGGTAGTTCAGTGTGAAGGAGGGGATTCTGTGGGAGAAGGCAAGGTCTCTTTCTTAGACTCTGAATCTGAACAAAGATAAAGGTGCCAGACCATTATTTTGTTGTTTATTATTTCAAACCAGGGTTTCATATGTGCTAAGTTGTTTCCCCAGCTCTTTTACTTGGGTGGGTTTGGTTGTTTTTGTTTTTGCTCTGTGTAGCCCTGGCTATCCTGGAAATCACTCTGTAGACCAGGATGGCCTTGAATTCACAGAGATCCTCTGCCTCTACCTCCCCATTGCTGGAATGAAAGGTTTGAGCCACCACTGTCCTGTGGGTATTTTTTGTTTGTTTTTGTTTTTTCAAGACAGGGCTTCTCTGTGTAACAGCGCTGGCTGTCCTGGACTTGCTTTGTAGACCAGGCTGGCCTCGAACTCACAGAGATCCACCTGCCTCTGCCTCCCAAGTGCTGGGATTAAAGGCGTATGCCACCATGCCTGGCACATGAACAAGTTCTTATAGTTGAAACTGCCGTGAAACTCCCATTCTTCTAGCTTCTCTCTCTCTCAAGCGATAGGATTACAAGCATTCCTGGCTGTTAAAAATTGGGGTTTTGGGTTGGAGAGATAGCTCAGAGGTTAAGAGCACCAGTTGCTGCTCCAGAGGTCCTGAGTTCAATTCCCAGCAACAACATGGTGCCTCACAAACCATCTGTTATAAGATCTGGGGCCCTCTTCTGGTCTGCAGGCATCCACACAAAATACTGTATACTTCAGACAGCATCTTGGGTATAGCCCAGATTTGGTTCAAACTCTGATATCTGGGGGTGACCTTGAATTTCTGTTCTTCCTGCCTCAACCTCACAAATGCTTGGATTACAGGTATGAGCCACTGCACATGATATCTGTGAAGGTGAGGATAAGACCCAAGGCCTCTGAATGCTAGGCAAGTACTCTAGCAACTGACCTATATTCCTAGTACTAGATTTGGGTTCTAATGAGGCTTACCCGACACACTAAACCAAACTTTCAATAAAAACATTTACAATACCCAGCATCTATTCACAATGGAGAACAAAACATCCTAACATCTTCGAGGCACCGGCCGCTAGACTTCACAGTACCAGGAACACGAAGACCCAGGACTCCCTGCCTCTCTCCAGTCCTGCTTACTGGTATCTGGCCTTAACATGGTGGCTGATTGCCCCCAAGAATGAAGGGGGGGGGGAGGCCAAGCCATCCCTTGATAGGTTTTGTTTATGGGTGCCTAGGACACCAAAAGTACTACTTTGAGAGCCGTTTTGGATGACTGTGGCTGTTCTCTCTGGCTATCCAACTGGTCCCTACTGTTTGTGTCTGACTACTTTCCACCCCACTTCATGTCCTACTCTCTATTCTGATCTGTGGCCAAGCTGGGACATTGATTCTACAACCATTCATTTATAGAGCAGCGAATTCCTGGGGGTTTGGGCTGGGGCGAGGTGGGAGCACCAAATGAGGATGCTTCCCTGGGAAGGCAGGTCTGTGTTCTTTAGGGTGACTGCAGGGGAGTTCTACGAAGCGTCCTCATATAGGGTGGGAGACTCGAGAGAACCTTTCTCTCCTGGAGAAGAAAAGCTACCAGTACAGGTCCAGGTGGGATTCAAGCGCCCTCTCCAGACCAGCTGAGCGAACCGAGGGCGTGGCCCGAGAATTGATTGACAGCTCACTCAGATCAGCCCTGAGACGACGGAAGCGTGCTCCAGTCTGCGGAATCCTAACATCTCATCTCCACCTACCCCAGCTTTTGTCATTTTGGTTCTGACGCGGACCAGACCGGAAGTCCTGCCCAGCGACCGCATAGTCTTAATAGAACCAACGGAAACGTGCCCCTGACTATCGTTCCGCCTGTCCCCCGGTCATCGGTTCCGCTTCGCGGCCCGGAAGTGCGGCCTTCAAGTTAACAAGCAGGAGGCAGTCACTGCAGGGCCTGGTGCCTGAGGAGTCGGAGGTGGGGTCGAGGAGGCATCCCCCTGCCTCAGAGTCAGAGGAAAGGCTGGGGCGTGCCGGGAGAGGGACGCCCGCGTGAGGATCGGTGCGCACGTTGCGAACGCAAGAGGGCGCTGTAGGACCGGGGCAGGGTGCGGGCAAGGGTGCAGCGGCGGGAAACAGTGGGTGCAGTCGTAGCGGGTCTTTAGTGGGCTCTAGCATAATGTGGGAGAGAGGTTGACGGAGTAAGATGCATGGCTTGGGTGAGGGTGTGGCGGCGAGAAGGCTGCAGTAGATGTGGGAGAGTGTGCCTTTGTTCTGAGGCCTCCAGGAAGGTCCTGCTGCATATGAGGAGTCCAAGCCTCCGGGAAGTAGGGCGGGGGTGGATTTGAGGGTCAGTACACTAGTTGAAAAAGGAGGCCTCTGGCAGAGGCAGATCCAAAGCCTTGGTCCGTTTGAAGAATTAATTCATCGTCATAGAGGACCCAGATAAAACAGGCTCCCTCTGGCTGCCGCGTGAGGGAAAGGCCTAGAGGTGGGGGGTGTGGAAGGGACTTGCAAGGTAACTTCCAGCAGTCCAGACCAGTGGTAACTGGCACAATGTATAAAATAATCTGAGAGAAAGGGAGGAATTTGGCCGTGCCAAAGAGACGGGCGTGTTTGTGTTAAGGATCTAGAAACGTGGAGTCTGAGATCTCTACAGTATAGGGGCAGGATTTAATGGAGTCCCACTCTGGGCCCATGGCTCTAGACAGGCAGGCTGGTGGACAGGTATCAGGGCATATCCTGTATCTTGATTCTCGCCCTTAGAGCAGAGTTATATGCAGTCTGATCCAAGTGTAACACCCTTGTTTGTTGAATAGGGAAACAGGCCCAGAGACCTGCAGTTGTCTACTTAATGGGTTATCTCAGATTCCCAGTTCCTTTGCGGGGGTGGGTGTGGGTCAGTAACAGGGGAATGCCTTCCCTTTTCCGGTGCCTCACAGTAAATACCAGTATGATAGTCTCAGGTTCATAAGAGGTATGGGGGCCGGCTACGGTGGTCCACGCCTTTAATCAATCCGAGCACTCGGGAGGCAGAGGCAGGCGGATCTCTGTGAGCTCAAGGCCAGCCTGGTCTACAGAGCAAGTCCAGAACAGTCCTTGTTGCACAGAGGAAAAAAAAAAGAAAGAAAAGAAAAGAAAGAGGATCACTCGACTACACTGGTTTTCAGCTTGCTGGCCTTTCACATCCCGTGTGTAGTTTCAAAGCCGAAAGTTAGCACCTCTCAGGTGATGTAAAGAAAAAATAGGGCTTCCAGGCTTCGTTGTATGTACTACTTATTTTCTTTCCTTGGGTATAAAGGACACAAATGCCCAGCCTGAAGAGGTGCTCCCAAATCATTCTGCCAGGAGGCAGTGGCATCCCTCCCTCCTGAAAAGCTGCACACTCCACATACACTAGTTAATGGAACTTGGTTCTGAGGTAGGGGAGAATAGAAAAAAAAAAAAAAAGCCGGAGCGGACAGCATCCTGGATACTTTGGTGGAGATGAAATAGCCTATTGTTCCTCAGGAAGGTCATTCTCAATTAGACAGGGTAGCCAGTTTTGATGGGAGTTACTAGTTTTATTTTGTTTAAACAAGGCTACCCCTTGGGAGGAGGGCCTTCCCATGACTTAAGGATACTAAAGTTGGGGGCTAGGTAAGTTCCGAGAAGGAGGCTAAGTCTGGATCCTCGGGACAGAAAGCTGGGGCTGGACTGATGGAGGGCATTGAAGAGTACTTAGTCCGGGCATGCAGGTGTGTTTTATATGTTGTTCGGGGACTGTGAGGGACTGAATGCAAGGGACTCATGAGGTGAGGCAAGCCCGGGGTTGCGAGGCACCGCATCCTTGTGATAAGGACTAAGGAGACCAGGATTTAGGATGGCGGAGAGCCCTTAGCTGACAGCCCCATCCCCGTTGTGTCCTCACCTCGCAGATGGCAGCTATAGAGGCGGTGCACCACATCCACCTACAGAACTTCTCGCGCTCACTACTGGAGACCCTCAATGGGCAGCGGCTAGGCGGTCACTTCTGCGATGTGACTGTACGCATCCGCGAGGCTTCTCTGCGTGCGCACCGCTGCGTGCTGGCCGCGGGCTCACCCTTCTTCCAAGATAAGCTACTGCTTGGCCACTCAGAGATTCGTGTGCCACCAGTGGTGCCTGCGCAGACAGTGCGCCAGCTGGTGGAGTTCCTGTACAGCGGCTCGCTGGTGGTGGCCCAGGGCGAAGCGCTGCAGGTGCTCACAGCGGCGTCCGTGCTCCGCATCCAGACCGTCATTGACGAGTGCACGCAAATCATCGCGCGTGCCCGTGTCCCCAGCACCCCGGCGCCTCCGCCTCTGCCACCACCCGTGCCCCCTCCGCTCGCACCCGCGCAGCTGCGCCACCGCCTGCGCCACTTGCTGGCTGCCCGTCCCCCGGGTCACCCAAACGCCGCCGCGCACAGCCGCAAGCAGCGCCAGCCCGCGCGTCTGCAGCTGCCGGCACCCTCAGCACCCATCAAGGCCGAGGGGCCGGATGCAGAGCCAGCGCTGACCGCAGCCCCAGAAGACCGAGGTGAGGAGGATGACGACGAAGAAACCGATGAAGAAACCGACGCTGAAGAAGGTGAAGGCAGCAGTGGTCCTGGTGAGGGCCAGGCGCCTCCTCCTTTCCCCGACTGTGCAGGGGGCTTCCTTACTGCCACAGCTGACAGCGTTCGGGAAGACCCTCCTGCATCCACTGGGATCACTGATTATGGTGGTGCCAGGAGAGATTTCCTTCGGGGGACTGCGGTGACTGAGGATGTGTTCCCAGATAGTTATGTGTCGGCTTGGCATGAGGAAGACGGCGGGGGTTCAGAAGGTTGTCCGGTGGAAACCTCTGCTCCACCCGACTGCGCCTTGGCTGGGCCTCGCCCAACTGGCGTGAAGACCCCTGGCCCTACCGTGGCTCTTTTCCCCTTTCACCTGGGTGCCCCCGGTCCGCCAGCGCCAACGCCTACCCCATCAGGGCCAGCCCCTGCGCCCCCGCCCACCTTCTACCCCACGCTCCAGCCAGATGCAGCCCCCAGTGTTCAGCTGGGAGAAACCCAGGCTGTGCCTGCCGCCCCGGCTGCTCCGACGACAGTCATCTCAAGCACTCCCGTGCGCACCCCTGGTGCCGAGCAACCTGCCTATGAGTGTAGCCACTGCCGCAAAACATTCAGCTCGCGGAAAAACTACACCAAGCACATGTTCATCCACTCTGGTGAGTGGGAGAGGAAAGGAAATCGCCTCTACTCGCACAGATTTCTGAGATTCTTAATCATTGGAGATTTGATTCCTGGGTGGGATTGGGCACTTGGTCAGCTTTGTTTTGTGTTAACCCTAGAAGCCTGGAAATTTAGCTCCCTCAGTAAAGGGGTTGATTGGGAAGTGGGAGCCTGCCTTTCCTAAGCCTCCAAGTCCTTTGGAAAGCTAGCCTCAGCCTGGGGCGGTCCGGTTAAAGGAAGTGTAGGTGACAAACTGGTCATTTTTCGGGAGTGGGAGCTTCAGGAAGACTTGAGGTGAAGGAAGACAGGCTTATTTCCGGTTGAAAAGGCTCATAATATGGGTACGAGTAGAGGACGCTGGGGTGAGTTGACAAAGAAGAGTAATTAAGGTTGGGAGAGAGCTGGAGGTGTGGGCCAAATGGGCATGGATGTTTCAGACAGGTAGGATTCCTTTTTCAGGGTCCCCAGTAGACCGTGGCATAATTGAATGGTGATGCAGGTCCAGGAGAGGGGTTCCTTGCAGAGCAGGATTCCAGACTGATTTCCTTGACAAGCAAAGGGGTCCTGAACTGACTCAGACGGGAGAATAGAGGGGGAGTCCCTACCGAGGACAGGCTCCAGGGAGAGCAAGCCGGACTGATGTGTGTGTGGTTTCCTTTGTCGTCTTCAGGGGAGAAGCCGCACCAGTGCGCGGTGTGCTGGCGTTCCTTTTCGTTACGCGACTATCTGCTCAAGCATATGGTCACACACACCGGCGTGCGAGCCTTCCAGTGTGCAGTGTGTGCCAAGCGCTTCACGCAGAAGAGCTCACTCAACGTGCACATGCGCACACACAGGCCTGAGCGTGCGCCCTGCCCTGCCTGTGGCAAGGTTTTCTCACACCGTGCGCTGCTGGAGCGACACCTGGCCGCTCACCCTGCACCTTGATTCGGATCCAGCTGCACACAACGCACAGGCGCGCAGTCAGATGGCTTGCACTAGGTCCACTCCACCAGAAGGCTCCCGCTCCGGAATACGGACCCTTTCCCTTCCCCACTCTGACCCTATTTTCCCTGTGGACTTGGAACCCAAACCCTATTTCCTTCCTTCCGACGTATACTTAGCTTCTCTGGATGGGATATGACTGGGTAGAGGATGGTCAGGGCCCCAGCCACCTCAGATACCTAGGCCATTTCCAGGTTGAGCAGGGCACACAGACTCTTGGAACCTGATGCTGGGTTTGCGCCCCAACGCCTGCCCGGTATGTGGCTTGGGTTGTCTTCTCCCCCAGTGCTGGGCTCGAATTCTCTGACCTCAGCCCCAGTCTGGAGCTACCCTCCCCTCATTGGGCACCTATGGAAGCTCAGATGTACCTACCGTGGGACTTTAGAATTCCGTTCTAATAAAGAACATTGGGCCAGTACATGCCTCCTGGGTTTAAGGGCTATGGAATTGGGGCTTGGTCCCCATGTTTTTGGTTGCACCTTTAGAGTCCCCTGAGATTTTCTGGGTAGGTAGGCACAATTTGGTTTGATATCCTGGACTTGTATTTTGGGATTTAGGTGAGTGGGTAGACTGTATATATAAAACCGTCATCCAGTGTTCAGCCTTGTGGGGAGTGAGGTCCCAGTTCCAAAGCTGGCTGCTACACACATAGTGCAGAAGTGAAATCCACCTTTCAACCAGAAACCTTTTAGACTTAAGATTCTCCCTCCCCCATTTTCTGATGGCCATGAATATTGGACACCTTACGTGTGAGATGCCCAGGAGAGTTTTGGAGGCCATGCTGCTTTGAGGGCATTTGAACTCTGAGTTGGGTACCAAGTACTAGAGAACCTGGAGTGAAAAAAATGGCTGTGTCAGGTGGGTGGGAACCAAGAATGTCTATGACCCAGGTTGTCAATTGAATAAAGAAGGTGACCAAGTGTCAAAGAAACCAGCATTAGATCTGGTGTCAGCTCAGAGAGGCATCATCCTTCCCACCTCTGATATACTGATACCTCATTGTAAGTATTCGGTGCCAGGGGAATGGGGTATATCCTGGAAGGCCAGGCTCCAGCCCTACCTGCTTGTCTTATGGACTCATGGGCTCCTGTGTGCCTGGGTGTCAAAGCATAGCTCAGCCTTCTGAGTTCCAATGTTATGGGGTCTGCTTAGATTCAACACAACTCAAACACCAAGTCAAAACAGGAGACAAAAATTTATTGTAATCAAGCCCGTATACTGATAGATCAGGGATGCCGAACAGAAC
The DNA here is from genome assembly GCA_907164525.1 of Lophiomys imhausi. Lineage (NCBI taxonomy): Eukaryota > Metazoa > Chordata > Mammalia > Rodentia > Muridae > Lophiomys > Lophiomys imhausi. The sequence continues at coordinate 8,588,739 of CAJQZJ010026257.1, forward strand.
CAGGAGCTGAACTGTGACAGGGAGCCAGAATGTTACAGAGTTTTTAGGCCTCAAAAACCACAAACATGGGCTGGAGAGATGGCTCAGAGGTTAAGAGCATTGGCTGTTCTTCCAAAGGTCTTGAGTTCAATTCCCAGAAACCACATGGTGGCTCACAGCCATCTACCTTGAGATCTGGTTATGTACATGGTCCTAATGACACAATACAATTCCTTATACTCTGGCCTCTTCTGGCCTGCAGGCATGTATTCAGGCAGAACACTGCATACATAATATATAAATAAATATTTAAAAAAAACAAACATCTGTGACAAGTTACACTTACTTTATTTATTTATTTATTTGTTTGTTTATTTATTTATTTATTTTTGAGACAGGGTTCCTCTGTATTCCTGGCTGTCCTGGACTCACTTTGTAGACCAGGCTAGCCTTGAACTCAGAGATCTGTCTGCCTTGCCTCCTGAGTGCTGGGATTAAAGGAATGCACCACCATGTCCAGCACACTTACATTTTTCTACCAATCAGGATTCAGGGATAGGGGACTTTCTTAGGGACATTTCCCTATGTGGTACACTTATCCTGTTCCCATTGGTTGGTTTATTCAACTGTGACAGGACAACTTGCCTGGCATTCATGTCTCAACTTGCCAAATAGGATGTCAGTTACCCAGGGAGGTCTTGGGAAATTAAACTTTGCTTGACACCCCCTATTCAATATGGAAGTTTTGCCAGGTGTGGTGGTGCATGCCTTTAATCCCAGCACTCCAGAGGCAGAGGCAGGCAGATCTCTGTGAGTTCAAGGCTAGCCTAGTCTACAAAGTGAGTCCAGAACAGCCAGAGATACACAGAGAAACCATGTCTGGAAAAACCAAAAGCAAAAAACAAAAAGTTTTACTCAAAATGGCTTCTGTTTGGTTCCTTCTTACACCCTACCTCCATCTTTGTCTTTGTACATTATTCAAATCCTTGATTATCTGTTTCAGAGTATAAGGAATTGTATTGTGTCATTAGGACCATGTACATAACTGAGTAGTAGGAGAAAAAGGTGGGCTAGTCGTCCTGCTATGGTGAGCAAGGTGGTTAGTGTAGACCAATCAGAGATTTTGGAACCGGTATCAACCTCTCTTTTTTGTTCATCCCTATCCAACCGGTTGTGTTTTGTTTTTGCTAAGGTGTCTCAGACTATCCCAGAATGATTGGCCTAAAAACAAAAGTTTTCCCCAAAGGGAATTTACTTTTAACTTAGCATTTCAGCCAGTTAAGGGGGCAGGGACAATGTACTTCCTTCTGTAACTACTTCCAGCTGAAGAAACAAAAGTTTTCCCCAAAGGGAATTTACTTTTAACTTAGCATTTCAGCCAGTTAAGGGGGCAGGGACAATGTACTTCCTTCTGTAACTACTTCCAGCTGAAGTTGCGGTGTCTGTTGTCAGGGTCCGGGAAGGCTGAAATGCTAATCAAAGACTGGGCAATAGGGCATTTCAGAAGCATCTGATTACCTGATCCAACTGAAGACACAGGAAGCAATCACACAGGTGTGCGCCACCATGCCCAGCCATTACAGACAGCTGTGAACTGCCATGTGGGTGCTGGGATTTGAACTTGGGTCCTTTGGAAGAGCAGCCAGGGCTCTTAACCACTGAGCCATCTCTCCAGCCCCTGCTTATGTAATTCATATGGGGTTTTTGTTTGTTTGTTTGTTTTTGGTTTTTCAAGACAGCCTTTCTCTGGCTGTCCTGTACTCACTTTGTAGACCAGACTGGCCTTAAACTCACAGAGATCTGCCTACCTCTGCCTCTCAAGTGCTGGGATTAAAGGCATGTGCCACCATGCCTGGCTCTTATGATTATTCTTATTGTGGATATATATAAATATTAGACAAAAAATGTATTATTTAACCAAAAAGGTGATATGTGGCTGAAATTAGTATGCAGTTCAGCCTAGCATCTGGCACCACCTAAAGGAGAGGTTGGTGTCCTTTGAACTTGTGCCAAGATGGACGGAGCCCAGTTGAGGTCATAGTTCTGTGAGAAAGGGCATGGCTAAGAAAGTGCACAAGTCACAGATGACGTAGGTTGCAAGAAGCCATGGGACCACTGGACATCGTGAGAGATCTTTTGGACCCTCAAGACCACTAACCCTGATGACCCTATATATAAATCAGAGAGTTCCACGTGGCACTCTCTTCTTCCTGTCCTCATGGACTGAGAGGTCAATACATGCTGGAGAATTGTACAACAAGGTATGCCATCCGTCAGTATGGAGGCCACACTGTTCATGAGCTGAGAGGTGGAGTCCAAGACAGAGACTTTCACCGCAAGTCAGCCAGAGAGAGACCTTTTGCTGCAAGTCATCCTCATAAGGCTGGGACAAAAGGTGGGCAGAGTTTGGACTAGGCCCTGAAGCCTATGCAGCCTGAGGAGACTACAGAAGTGAGATCAAGTGATGGAGGAAGTCGATTTCAAGTTTAGCGGTTAAAACAGACTGGTCTCATAAACCAGCCACAATCTAGCAGCTGAAATAAACTGGCCATACGAACTGGCAAAGTTAGGCCCAAAGTATGCTAAGCTTCAAAGGGACTGCCTGCTGGGACTGACATATCCAGATTGATAAAAATCAACTTATCCTCCTGTACGGACTTACACTAAAAATATTAATATCTTTTTAAGAAAATTAAAATAGGATTGGTTAGGTATTCTTAGTTATAGGTATTAGGTTTTAGGAATTAGGTTATAGGATATAGGTGTTTTATAGGTGTTAAGTACTAATAAATATAAGTGTTTTAAATAAAATTTTTTGTTACAGAAGTTTAAAATCAGCCAGGCATGGCAGCGAATGCCTTTAATCCCAGCACTTGAGAGGCAGAGGCAGGGGGATCTGTGGTATGAGTTTATTAAAATAACCAACTATGAGAATGTTTTTGTTTAATCTTAAGATACAAGTGTGAAGTATTAACTGTCTCCTGAGCTAGCAGGGGCATGGCTTAGCCAGCTGAGCAAGTTTAACTCAGAGGACTTTGAGAAAGGGATAACTCAGAGGACTTTGAGAAAGGGATAAAAAGCCAGAGCCCCAAGAAGTGGGCTCTACAAAGAAATAGGAGAAGGGGCTCTACAAAGAAGTAGGAGATGGGCGGTGGTGGCACACACCTTTAATCCCAGCACTTGGGAGGCAGAGGCAGGCGGATCTCTGTGAGTTGGAGGCCAGCCTGGTCTACAAAGCGAGTCCAGGACAGCCAGAGCTGTTATACAAAGAAACCCTGTCTCGAAAAACCAAAACCAAAACACACACACAAAAAAAAACAAGAAATAGGAGAAAAGGCATTTCAAAGAAGGAAAGGGGCTCTACAAAGAAGAAGGAGAAAAGGGGCTCTACAAAGAAGAGAAAGGGAACTCTACAAAGAAGTAGGAGAAAGGGCTACAAAGAAGAAAAAGGTTGCTGCTCTCCCCTATGCTGGTACTCCCTCAAACTGCTGTTTGTTCTTCCTGCTGCTGTCTCCTGGTTTGCTGGACTTCTACTGAGACTGGCATTACCCACAAAGAACCCAACGACCCTAATCAGCAGGAAGTAGCCTAAAGACAACCACGCCCCCTTTCACCTCTAACCTTCTTTCTATCCTGCATACTGTTGGGGGGTTGGGAGGAACAAGAGGTAGAAGGGAGGTAATGGTATCAAGTACAGTAAAATAAGTAGAGTATATAATTAAGTTTAGTAATAAAAATAGTAAAAGCCTCTTGCTACAGAGATCTCTGTGGGTTCAAGGGCAGCCTGGTCTACAAGGGGAGTCCAGGACAGCCAGGGCTGTTACACAAAGAAACCCTGTCTCAGAAAAAAAAAAAGGAAGAAGTTTAAAATCTCTCAATTGTGTGTTTTTGCAATATCAAAGTAAAGTACTTTTTTTTTTATTTCAAGAGTGAAGACATAGAACACAACCATAATTTGTAGGAGGAAAAACCTAGTTTTAACAGTGTAAACAACTTAGTGTGTCTAAAACCAATACCAAGTAGATTACCCTGTGCTGCAAAGTTTGGCTCCCAGCATGCAAGATACGTTCTTATATACAAACTTGTGGAGATGCAGCTTTTTATTTTATTTTATTTTTTAAAGTTTTTCGAGACAGGGTTTCTCTGTATAACAGCCCTGGCTGTCCTGGAACTCACTCTGTAGACCAGACTGGCCTTGAACTCACAAAGATCCATCTGCCTCTGCCTCCTGAGTGCTGGGATTAATGGTGTAGGCCACCATGCCCAGCCATTACAGTTTCAAACTGCCATGTGGATGCTGGGATTTGAACCAGGGTCCTTTGGAAGAACAGCCAATGCTCTTCCAGAACTCTATTAAGAGTTTAATCCCAGTGGGGCCTCCAAATGTTATAGTCCATGAATAGTCATACAAACAAGTCACATATCTCAGTCATATATTGATGGTTTATTGAATGCACACCCCAAAACTGGTCATGGCCAGAATGATCAGGGTCACAGAAGTCTCCGAGCCTAACTGTGCCATTAGTCTGTTTCCAAGTTAAGCTTTTTAAAGAAAAACCATATCCAGGTAACCAGATGTAAGAAACAAACTGCATCCAGATAACAACCAAGTTTGTGTATGAAACAAACTACATCCAGGTAACAACCAGGTAGGAAGCAAAGGGATGGCAGCATTACATCATTTTGACGAGCTAGACAAAGCATTTCTTTTCTTTCTTTCTTTCTTTTTTTTTTTTTTTTTCAAGACATAGTTTCACTGTGTACCCTTGGCTGTACTGAGCTCACTCTGTAGACCAGGCTGGCCTTGAACTCACAGAGATCCACCTGCCTCTGCCTCCGGAGTGCTGGGATTAAAGGCGTGCACCACCATGTCCAACTACAAAGCATTTCTAACTGACTTTTAATTTTATTTATCCCAAGTGGAGCTGTAGGTGGGGACTCTTCAGAGTGTCAAGGTAACAAAGTAACCAAGTATGAGTAATTTCATCTTATAAATGAAGACAAAAATGGCTGCAATTATGCTAAAGAACCAGGCCCCAACATTAACTACTGAGCAATCTCTCCAGCCCTTGAGATGCATCTTTAACACCTCATTAAACAAGTATTGTTTGGTCTTGTTTTGGTTTCAAGACAGGGTTTCTCTGTGTAGCCCTGGCTGTCCTGGACTCCCTTTGTAGACCAGGTTAGCCTTGAATTTACAGAGATTTCCCTGCCTCTGCCTCTTAAATTCTGGGATTAAAGTCCTGCACCACCATGTTTGACAGAGAAATATTGTTTTAAATGCTATCTGTTATAAACCTGTTTGTTTTGTTTTGTTTTTAAATTTGAGACAGAGTTTCCTCTGTATAACAGAGCACTGATTGTCCTGGACTTGTAGATCAGGCTGGCCTTGAGCTCACAGAGATCCTCCTGCCTCTGCCTCCTGAGTGCTGGGATTAAAGGCCATTATGCCTGGCCATAAATCTTATTTTTAAGACAGGACAAGAATTATTTTAAAATCTTAAAAAAAAATTTTTTTTTGCCAGGCATGGTGGCCCACACCTTTAATCACAGCATTCAGGAGGCAGAGGCAGGCGGATATTTGTGAGTTCAAGGCCAGCCTGATCTACAAAGTGGGTCCAGGACAGTCAAGGATACACAGAGAAACCCTGTCTCAAAAAACCTAAAAAAATTTTTTTCTTTTGTTTTTTATTTTGTGAGTTTCACATCATGCACCCTTTTCCCTCTCCTACCTCCCCTCATACCCACCCCCAACCGTTAAAACCTCTCCCAACATAAAAAGAAAAAAAATCTCATTGTGGAAGCTGTAGTGGAGTCTGTGGAACTGGCCTCGTTATGCACTCAAGCAGTTCATCCATGGTGTATATGTTGGTGTGGGCCAACTCAAAGGTCTGGTTCTGGGCCTGTAACCCCCACATCCAGGGCTAGTTCTACTGTGCTACTCAGATAAGATTCAGGGCCTGCTCTCCTGAGTGCTACAGCTTGTGAGGGGCAGGGACAACTCTCCTGTTCTCATGACCCCATCATGGCCAGATCTCCTGTCTGCTACTGGTGGTGAGGGCAAAGGGGAGGGAAGGAGATCTCTCCCTCACCAACACCACTGAAAAGCAGACAAAAGGTAGGGCTGGCTCTCCCACATTCACACCCTTGAAGCTGGCTCACCCACAACCTCCACATCCAGGGCCAGACAGGGTTAGTCTCTGACTTGCTTCTTGTCCTGGGAACCATTTGGTGTGCTCCTGTCCGGGCTAGGCTCCATTGCACCAAACTGGTGTTTGTCTCTGACTTGCTTTTTTCCAAGCATGTTAGGCTACATGTTCATAGGTCAGAACACTGAAGATAGACATAGTCTCTCTCCTCTCTGCCACCTATTTATGCACATGTGACACAGCAGCTACACCTGCAAAGCTAACTTTTTGTTACAGATATTTTTTGTTTTTGTTTTTTCAAGACAGGGTTTCTCTGTGTAACAGCCCTGGCTGTCACTCTGCAGACCAGGCTGACCTGCAACTCACAGAGATCCACCTACCTTTACCTCTCGAGTGCTGAGATTAAAGGTGTGCACCACCATGCCTGGCCATTACAGACAGTTTTGAACTGCCATGTATGTATGCTGGGATTTGAACCCAGCCTATGCTCTTAACTGCTGAGCCATCTCTCCAGCCCCTTGTAACAGATTCTTAACCATACCCAATAATTTATAAGACAATAATCTATAACCAAGACACACAGAACATAGTAAATTCACATATTTAAGACTAGTCAGAAACAAACACGTAGTGGCCACATACATTTATACATTTAAAACAGAAAGATAAAGCCGGGCGTGGTGGCGCACACCTTTAATCCTAGCACTTGGGGGCTGGAGAGATGGCTCAGCGGTTAAGAGCACTGGGTGCTCTTCCAGAGGTCATGAGTTCAATTCCCAGCAACCACATGGTGGCTCACAACCATCCATAATGAAATCTGGTGCCCTCTTCTGGCCTGCAGATATACCTGCAGACAGAACACTGTATACATAATAAATAAATCTTTAAAAAAAAAAATCCTAGCACTTGGGAGGCAGAGGCAGGTGGATCTCTGTGAGTTTGAGGCCAGCCTGGTCTACAAAGTGAGTCCAGGACAGCCAGGGCTTGGTACACAGAGAAACCTAGTCTCTAAAAACAAACAAAAAATAAAACAAAAACTAGACATAACTTTCCTTATCTCCTTCAGCTGTAACTTCACTGGAGGAGCACTTCGCTTCCTGTTTAATCCAATTCTTTTTTTTTTTTTTTGGTTTTTCGAGACAGGGTTTCTCTGTGTAGCCCTGGCTGTCCTGGACTCACTATGTAGACCAGGCTGGCCTCGAATTTACAGAGATCCACCTGCCTCTGCCTCCCAAGTGCTGGGATTAAAGGCGTGCGCCACCACCACCCGGCTTTAATCCAATTCTTACTGGAACAACAGTTCTTTAGTTGGAGTAGCCCCCAGCTTCCTTACCAGTACCAGCTCAAGCACAGCATTCTGCAGCCACATTATTTCAGGTATTGGTTCTGGTCTCCCTGCGGCAGTGGCAGGTGGTGATTGGCTTAAAGGAGCTGCAGTTAAATTTTTGAAATGAGTTAGGACTAAGTCAAGGGGTGAACGGCCAACAGGTGATGTTTGGCCCATTTCTCCGAATATGAAACACAGAGCAACAATCAAAGTAAACGTAACTACAGACACAAACTGACAGACATGGACAGACCAGCAGACTGGGGGAGGAGATGGAAGGGAGCCATTACAGGACTCAGACCAGATGCCCTACAATAAGGTCCTAGGAGGTGAATGAGGTGTCCCTCAGTCCCCTCAGACGCCAAAGAAAGCAGTTCTGCCTGCAATTTCTTTCAGTGAGTCGACTAATGATGCACCAAACGGAAGTAGAAACAGGCTTACCTCCAGAGGTCGTAGATTTCAAAAATGAAGTCTCCGGCTGCAGATGATTACAAACCAGGGAACTGGGTAGAGTGGAGTTTGGGTTCCCAGCCAAAGCACCAAATATTATGGGGTCTGCTTTGATCCCACACAACTCAAACACTAAGTCAAACCAGAAAACAATAATTTATTATAATCAAGCTGATACTTATTGATCAGGGATGCAGAACAGATTTGGGAGCTGCACTGGGATAATGTTAGAGCCAGAATGTTATAAAACTTTATGCCTCGGTCCTGGAGAGACAGCTTAATGGTTTAGAGCACAGGCTGCTCTTCCAGAGGATCCAGGTTCAATTCCCAGAACCCACATGGCAGCTCACAACTTCTGTAACTTACAGTTCCAGGGCATCAAATGCCCTCAGACAGACATACATGCAAGTGAAACACCAATGCACATCAAATAAAAATAAACAAATCAGAGCCGGGGGTGGTGGCTAATCCCTTTAATCCCAGCACTTGGGAGGCAGAGGCAGGCAAACGTGAGTTCAAGGCCAGCCTGGTCTACAAAGTGAGTCCAGGACAGCCAAGGGTATAATGCAAAATCAACAACAAAACAAGCAAAAAATCAAAACAAAAACAAAAAACTTTTTATGCCTTAAAATCACAAATATCGGGCTGGAGAGGTGGCTCAGAGGTTAAGAGCACTGGCTGTTCTTCCCAAGGTCCTGAGTTCAATTCCCAGCAACCACATGGTGGCTCACCGCCATCTACATTGAGATCTGCCCGGGCATATATGTAGAGCAAATACTGTATACATAATAAATAAATAAATAAATGTTAAAAAAAAGATCTATACTTTAAAAAAAAAAAATCACAAATATCTGTGACAAGTTACACTTACATTTTTCTACCAGTCAGGATTTGGTGACAGGTGACTTTCGTAGGGACAGTTCCCTCCCTATGTGGTACACGTATCCTGTTCCCACTGGTTGGGTTATTCAACCATGGCAGGGCAACTTGCCTAGCATTCATGTGTCAATTTGCCAACCAGATGTCAGGTATCCACATATATCTCTCTTTCTGCCAAACAGGATGTCAGTTACCCAGGGAGGTCTTGAGAACTTAAACTTTGTTTGACCCCTATTCAAAATCGAAGTTTTACTCAAAATGGCTCCTTATACCAAAACTCAATCCATAGGGTGACCAGAAATGAGGCAGCATCCCAGTGCATCAGGCTCATGTTGGAGAACAGAAGTGTGTTTAAATCCAGATGATAAAGGTGTTCTAAGAATTTTCTGAGCTGTTACTGTCTACCTGACAGGCACCCTGTGCCCCTTCAGGGCGAGGGCTGGGTTTCATAAAAGGACTTTAAGTAACATAAAAACATGGGCTTGTTTTTCTTACCTGGCTCTTTCACTTGGCTGCAATTAGGCAGGTCTTATTCTCTGTCTCCCTAGTTTCCTATGACATGGAATGGAGACAAATGCTAACCAGCCCTGGAGAGGAGGGCGGTTGGTGGTATTCAAAGGAGGCAGGGCAGGCCTGGTGATCAGGCAGGGGGCTGGAACTGTATAAGGACTCCCAGCCAGTAAGAACCAAGTAGCAAAAGGACAGAGTCCAGGGGTCAAGAGCAGCTGCTGATAGTGCCTGGTCATTTTTGGGGAGTAGGGTAGGCAGATTTCCTTAAAGGCAGAAAGGGCTTCAGAGCTCTGCACGCTTTCAGTCACTTCAGAAAGAGCCACTGTCATGGGTGTTTGGCAGAAACTGACCTTCCTGTTGCTGTTGTTGCTTCTGCTGGTTGGCCTGGGGCAGCCCCCATGGCTGGCAGCTATGGCTGTGGCCCTGCGTTGGTTCCTTGGACACCCTGCATGCTTTATGTTGCTTGGCTTGGCATTACTGGCCAGCCCCTGGATCAGCTCCTGGATTGCCCACTGGCTGAGCCTGGCAGCCGCAGCTCTCACATTATCCCTGTTGCCTCCACAGCCACCCCCAGGACTACGCTGGCTGCACAAAGATTTCGCCTTCGCATTCAAGCTCTTTGCCTTTGGCCTAAACATCAAACGTCGCCTTAACAGACAGCCTCCAGAGACATTTGTGGATACTCTTGAGCGGCAAGCACAGGATCGTCCTGACCGGGTGGCCTTGGTGTGTACAGGGTCTGGTGCCTCCTCAATCACGAATAAGCAGCTGGATGCCAGGGCCTGTCAGGCAGCGTGGACACTGAAAGCAAAGCTTAAGGAGGCTACAGGCCAGCAGGCCAGAGAGACTGGAGAGATTGCCGCCATCTTAGTGCTCCCCTCCAAAGCCATTTCTGCTTTGAGTGTGTTTCTAGGGCTCGCCAAGCTGGGCTGCCCTGTGGCCTGGATCAACCCACAGAGCCGAGGGATGTCCTTGTTACACTGTGTGCTAAGCTCTGGAGCCAGTGTGCTGATTGTGGACCCAGGTGAGTGCCCAGAGGGCAGAAAGGGACAGAGAAGCAAAGGAGGTCAGAAGTTTCTAGAAGCTGGGCAGAGAGCTTTTTGTTGTATATACTCCTGTGCCATGCAATTAGGGTCAAAATGTCCGTTACCTGGAAAGTAATTCTAGAGTTACCACTTCGAATATTTTTCTTCCCTAAATCTTTCAATTATATTTGACTTTTTTTTTTAACTGAAGTTTCTGTTTGTTGTTATTTTTTTTCAAGACAGGGCCTCATTACGTTAAGTTGTGGCTGTCCTGGAACTCAATATTTAGGTCAGGCTGGTCTTGAACACACAAGATTAAAGGTGTGGGGCAATATGATCAGTTTTATTTGACTAAATTTATTGTTTCTCTGTGTAACAGAGCCCTGGCTGTCCTGGACTCTCTTTGTTGACCAACTAGGCTGGCCTCTGCCTACAGAGTGCTGGGATCAAAGGTGTGTGCCACCACTGCCTGGCATGACAAGGTTTTTGTTTTGTTCTTTTGAGACAGGGTTTCTCTGTTTAGGCCTGGCTGTCCTGGAACTCACTCTGTAAACCAAGTTGGCCTTGAACTCACTGAGATCTATCTGCATGCCATCAGGCCTGGCCCATAAGGTTCTGTTTTGTTTTGTTTTTTGTTTTTGTTTTTTTGAGACAAGGTTTCTCTGTGTAACAGAGCCCTGGCTGTCCTGGACTTCCTTTGTAGACCAAGGGGGTAAAGTTCTTTATCCAAGAACAAGGAAGTGTTTCTCTGCCATATGCTTTTTTGTCTCTGGTACTTGTGTCCTCCCTCTCGACTTTAAAGGAAGGTAAGAATTGCCTCTTTTTTCCTCTAATGGTCCTTGTAGACCTTCAGGAGAGCCTGGAAGAAGTCCTTCCCAAGCTGCTAGCAGAGAACATCAGCTGCTTCTACCTTGGCCACACCTCACTCTCTCCAGGCGTGGAGGCTCTGGGAGCTGCCCTGGATGCTGCACCTTCTGACCCAGTACCTGCCAACCTCCGAGCTAAGATTCATTGGAAAAGCCCGGCCTTATTCATTTACACTTCAGGAACCACTGGTGAGGATGTCCGTGGTTCCGTCCGTGGTTCCGTCCCTACCCTCCACACTCTGATCTTGACCCCACTCACCTTGCCCCATGCTTCTGTTTGTCCTCTGATACCCAGCATTGATCTCGACCTCTGACTTTGACTCTGACCCCTATGTAGTTCTATTTTGTTTTGATATATTTAGTCTCAGCTCTGAAAACCAACCAGAGAGGGGGATGTGGTGCTGCTTACATTGTAAATCCTGGCACTCAGAAGGTTAAGAGACAGGAGTATACAGTTTAAGGTCTGCTCCTTTCAGTGGAGCACATACTAAAATTGGAACAATACACTAGGCGTTCCAGATCCCAGTAGCCTTTTTCAGGGTGAACTTTTAAGCACAAAACCATGTTCTGGGTTAGCATGCTTCAGTTAACAAGAACAGTTAGCCAGAAGCAGAACTACAGAAGCTAAAAGCAAGGTTGGCCCATTCAGAGACTCTCCCAGAACTATGGGCTTTGATGGCTTAGGCTTTTGTTTTAGTTTTGGCAGGTGGTGCTGTCTGTTTGGCAGGTTTTACAGTCTAAATGGTACTTCCATCATGGATTCAGCTGTGCTAAGGTCTCAGGGCCTACTAAGGATTGGGGCCCTGTTACAGAAAGGAAGGAAGGATGGATTGAAGGCCAGTCTGAATTATGTAGTGAGTCCAGACTAGCTTGAGCGGCAGAGAGAGATCTTGTCTCAACCCCCCACCCCCCGCAAAAAATAAAACCCCAAAACAAAAACAAAAAGCAAAACCACAAAACATGCAGAAAAAAACAAAAACAGGGGAGCGGAATGTAGAAGGGAGACAGAATGGAGCAGGGAGGGACAATAATATGGATGTTTATTCCTTTGAAGATGCCCCATATTTTTTTTTTTTTTGGTTTTTCGAGACAGGGTTTCTCTGTGTAGCCCTGGCTGTCCTGGACTCACTTTGTAGACCAGGCTGGCCTCGAACTCACAAAGATCCGCCTGCCTCTGCCTCCCAAGTGCTGGGATTAAAGGCGTGCGCCACCACCGCCCGGCAGATGCCCCATATTTTTAAAATGTTTTTTTGCTTAAAAAAAAGCAAAACAAAAACAAAAAGATACTGAACCACAAGTTTCATGCTTATTGTTATTTGTTTGTTTGTTTGTTTTGGTCTTTTGAGACAGAGTCTTGCTCTAGAAGCCCCAACTGGCTTTGAACTCCCTATATAGTTGCCTCTTTCTCTCTCTCTCCCTCTCTCTGTCTCTCTCCCTAGACAGGGTGTATCAACCCTAGCTATCCTAGACTCACTTTGTAGACCAGGCTGGACTGGAACTCACAGAGATCCACCTGCCTCTGCCTTCTGAGTATTGGGATCATAGGTTTCCATCATCTTACCCAGAGAATCTTCATCCTTGGTCCCCTTTGAGAGGTTCAAACCCAATGGCCTGACCTATGGTTGTGGTCTCTTTCCCTACCAATCCTTACTGCTCTTTCACCCTCTAGGACTTCCAAAGCCAGCCATCCTATCACATGAGCGGGTCATACAGATAAGCAAGGTGCTGTCCTTCTGTGGGAGTACAGCTGATGATGTGGTCTATAATGTCCTACCTCTATACCATGCAATGGGACTTGTCCTTGGAGTCCTTGGCTGCTTAGAACTTGGTAAGTTCCCCCAAGGATTTCTCTAACCCACGGGACCACAGAGGATGTTAGTGTAGGGCAATCAGAAGGACAAGCTTCTATACTCTGTACCTTGAATTTGTTTTCTTCACCCCAAATTTTGGGCCACATAGCCCAGGTTGGCTTCAAACCCAGTATGTAGTTGAACGTGGCCTTAAACTTCTGATCCTCCTGACTATACCTCCAAAGTGCTGAATTACAGATGTGAACCAGCATGCCTAGTTTTAGATACTTTATTTATTCATTTATTTCCTTGAAAGACAGGGTCTCACTATGTAGCCCTGTCTGGCACAGAACTCAAAAATCAGACTGGCTTCACAGAGATACCCTGCCTCTAACTCTAGAGTGTTGGTATTAAAGGCATGTATCACCATGCTTGGCTAGATGCCGTTTTCTTTATGCTTATAAATATTACAGTATGCATCTGTAATGAAACTGATGCCTAATGAAATTAATGGTGACCCCTTAATATCATTTGATGCCTATACCTTGTCAGATGATCCAGCAGCTGTAATTAGTTACAGTCTCCCCAACAGTGTGCTCCTCTTTTCCCTTGCATTTCCTGTTAGATTAAAAATGTCACTGGTTTTTACTGGTGACTAATACCAGTAAGCTCAATATAACACTCAGGAGGAAGAAGCTGGAGAACCACTGCAGCTTAAGCTCAGTTTGATCTGTATACGTAAAGGCCTAAGTCAACCATAACTAGTGACTCAGTAGTTAAGATCACCTGCTGTTCTTGCAGAGAACCCAGGTTTGGTTGATTCCCAGTACCAACATCAGAGGACTCCCAATCACTTACATATACATATACATATACACATACACATACACACACGCACATACACACACATACACATACACACACACACATACACATGCACATGCACATACACATACATATACATATGAATGTCCTCAGGCATTACACATACACATAAAAACCAAATTTTTAATAAAAAATCAAAACAGGACAAAACTAAAATGTCTTCTAGAGGCTACTATAGTTTATTTATTCTTCAGGGTTGGGTTGGAACCCAGGACCTTGTATACTAGACTTCTCTCTACCATTCAGGGCAAGTGGTCTACCATTAAGCCACACCACCATCCTCTCACTGGGGAGTTCTAGGCAAATGCTCTACCATTGAGCCAAACTCATAGCACCTCACGTGAATTTTAGGTGTGTGGGTCATTGTCACAGAGTGTGGCATTATGTTGCATTTGAAATGCCACAACTAGGTAATCATATAGCTTCTCACAGTAACATGGATCATAATCACCCATTTATTTTTTTCCCTACCAGGAGCCACCTGTGTTCTGACCCCCAAGTTCTCAGCCTCCCGCTTCTGGGCTGACTGTCGGCAGCATGGTGTGACGGTGATCCAGTATGTGGGCGAGGTCCTGCGGTATCTGTGTAATGCCCCTGAGGTGAGGTTGTAAGATTAAGCCTCCAAAGTGAAACTCATGGAACTCCAGATAAATATGTAAATAAGGAGTGAAGACATGACCCAGAAGTCGATTATAGGCTTAGCATATATGAGACCTGACATCAAAGACAGAAATAATTTGGTATGGGTCTCAAGCAAGATCACTTCTTGGCTACACAGAGAGTTGAATGTTAGCCTGGGCTACACTGAGACTCTGTCTCAAAACAAATTCTCACAGATAAGTTCCAAATACTTTTCACACTTTCTTTTTTCTTTTGGACTTTCAGACAGGGTTTCTCTGTGTGTCCCTGGCTCTCCTGGACTCACTTTGTAGACCAGGCTGGCCTGGAACTCACAGAGATCTGCCTGCCTCTGCCTCACAAGAGCTGGGATTAAAGGCATGTGCCACCACACCCGGCCACTTTCCTACTTTCTAATGGGCTGCTTTGATGGTTAGTGTCCTGGGCAGGTGTGTCTTAGTTTCCTTTTGTTGTAAAATACAAAAACAACCTAAGGAAGAAAAGGTTTGTGTAGCTCACCATTCTAGGTTATAGTGCCTCATTGTGGGGAAGTCAGGGCATCAGGAATTGAAAGCAACTCTTCATATCACATCCACGGTCAAGAGCATCGAGGAGTGGATTAATGCATGCATGTCAATACTCACCTTGCTGTTTCTCCTTCATTCAGTTCAGTCTGTAAAATTGGGCCATCCACATCCAGGATGGGTCTTCCAAAGTAAATCTCTCACAGGCACACCACAGGCCAATCTAAACTACACAGTCCTTCACTGAGATGCCCTCCACAGGTGTTTCTAAATTGTGTCAAAATGACAAAGCAATTATGGCAACAGGTGACTTTACCTTGTTCAGTTTCAGTGGCTTCATTTGGAAACCATAGATAAGAACAGTCCCAATCTGGACCTTAGTCAGCCCTGACTCTCAGTTTACAAATACAACAACTAATGGTAGATACTGGAATAAAAAGCATAACCCCTACCTGAAAGGGGCACAGTAAACATGAAATGAATGTACTATATATAAAGTAGCTAGAACAATGTGGCTCAGGGTAAACATACTAGATACAAGATCCTCCTCCTCCTCCTCTTCCTCCTCCTCTTCTTCGTTTCTGTTTTGTTTTTTTTTTTGAGACAGGGTTTCTCTGTGTATCTCTGGCTGTCCTGGACTCACTTTGTAGACCAGGCTACCTTCGAACTCACAGAGATCTGCCTGCCTTTGCCTCCCGAGTGCTGGGATTAAAGGCGTGTGCCACCATGCCCTACAATTAGACAGCTGTGAACTGCTATATGGATACTGGGATTTCAACCTGGTCCTTTGGAAGAGCAGCCAGTGCTCTTAACCTCTGAGCCATCTCTCCAGCCCTGATGCTCTTATTCTTATAAAGCAGTGTGGTCCCTAGGAAACTGTCTCTAGGCAATATGCCCCCTCCCCCAGTCTCTCCCCACCCCTTCAATTTCAAGTCAAAAGCTCCACGAAACTCCTTCCCAGTAAGATACCTTCCATAGGTAACAATTCAAAATAAGGTTTCAAGTAACTCTGTAGTTCACTATAGATGAATGTCACCACCCAACAGAAACTTTTGTGGATAATGCTTCCAAGTAACAACTCTCCTAAGTCAATGTTCCTGGTAACTACCCCACATAATGTCAGATGGTCAAGTGTTTGCCTGATGTTAAGATCAAAAGTGGATGATGTCTCCAGTTAATCCTAGCTAGGTAACTCTGCAGATAAAGACTACCCCCAGCAACTTTTTCTAGGCAAACCTCCCCTATAATGTCTGCAGGAACACTTGAATAATTTTTTTCTAAGATAGGGATCTCCCTATATAGCCCAGGCTGGCCTGCAATTTGTTTGCTATGTGGCTTATTTCGATCTCCTGCTTCAGCTTCCTGAGTGCTAGGATTAGAGGCATGCCCAGCACCACATCTGTCTTAAGTACTCCAGGTAGACTCCCTAAGTATAGGTCCCACCACCACCACTTCCTAGGTAATTTCCAATTAACACCTAAGATACCTTCTCCAGAAAGAGTTCCCAGCCATACCCACCAGGGCACCATCTTCTGACCCTTCCTGGGATGTCCCTGCAGCAACCAGAAGACAAGATACATACAGTGCGCTTGGCAATGGGCAATGGACTTCGTCCGGATGTGTGGGAAACCTTTCAGCGACGCTTTGGTCCCATTCGGATATGGGAATTCTACGGCTCCACAGAGGGCAATATGGGCTTAATGAACTATGTGGGACGCTGTGGGGCTGTGGGCAAGACCAGCTGCTTCCTTCAAGTGAGTTGGGGGACTCCCAGTGTAATGGTGGTCCTGAGGCTGAGACCCTAGTACCTTCGACAACACTTCCCACCCTTCATCCCAGATGCTGACTCCCTGTGAACTTGTTCAGTTTGACGTAGAGACGGCAGAACCTGTGAGGGACAAACAGGGTTTTTGTATCCCTGTGGGGCCAGGTAAGGAGGTCAGAAAGCCTTCTTTGGATGTGTGAGTAGTTACTTTCATTTCCTTGGCTGGAACAAGCCATCCAAAGTCCTTTTATTTATGTATTTATTTATATTCAGATTTTTGGGCAGAATGTCTCATGTAGCCCAAGTTGGTCTTGAACTCTTTCTCTCTCTTTTTAAATTTATTTTTATGTACATTTGGTGTTTGGCATACATGTATGTTTGTATGAGGGTGCCAGATCATCTAGAAGTGGAGTTACAGTTGTGAACAGCCATGTGGGTGCTTGGAGTTGAACGTGGGTCCTCTGGAAGAGCAGCCAGTGTTCTTAACCACTGAGGCATCTCTCCAGCCCCACCTTATAGGATTTTGGCTCTGCCCAGCTCCTGTTCTTCTATCTTACTCTACTGCATCGGTGTGTGTCCACTGGTTTTCTTGAGCTTTCTGTAGGGGTCAAAACCTCATAGATATCAGCCCCTTCCCCGTACCTTCTCCCGGGGTTATGCAAGGGCTCAGTTATATCTTTCTTTCAACTCCCATTTGGCATTTCCTCATCCTTGCCCTGTTTTCTCATGGACACCCTGATGCTACTTGATTTTCCAAGTTTCTCTGTCCTCTTGGTGTTTCAGTTTCTCTCAAGTTCAGTCTGTGTCTCCCCTCAACACATTCTTAAATTTTTATGTTATGCATATGAGTGTTTGCCCACATTTATGCATGTGCACCTAGTGTGTGCTTGGTGCCAGAGGAAGGCAGAAGAGGATGTAGAATCCCCTGGAACTAGAGTTACAGGTGTTTGTGGGTCACTATGTGGACTGTGGGAACCGAACCTTAGATCCTCTGAGACAGCGGCCAGTTTTTTTTGTTTTGTTTTTTTGTTTGTTTGTTTTTGAGACAGATCTCTGTGTATCTCTGGCTGTCCTGGACTCATTCTGTAGCATAGAACAGGCTGGCCTTGAACACCCAGAGATTCGCCTGTCTCTGCCTCCCTAGTGCTAGGATTAAAGGTGTACGCCACCACGCCCAGCGCAGCCGGTGTGCTTAACCTATCTATCGTTCTTAACTATCTCTCCAGTCTATCAATACATCTAAATTCTACCTTCGGCTGGGTGAAGAGTCTACCTGAGGAACCTCTAGCATGGGCGGCCTCGTGAGCTGGTCAGGGTTCTCATTTGGGACTTATTTTTCATATATACCTCCAGGGGAGGCTGGACTTCTTTTGACCCAAATACGAAAGAGCCAACCCTTCCTGGGTTACCGCGGTTCCCAGGAAGAGTCCAAGCGGAAACTGGTTACGAATGTAAAGCGCGTAGGCGACCTCTACTACAATAGTGGGGATGTGCTGACCTTGGACCGAGAAGGCTTCTACTACTTCCGGGACCGCCTTGGTGACACCTTCCGGTCAGGCTTGAGTGGGTGGAGGGAGGGGTTCTGGTGTGTCCTGCCTCCCTAGAGATGGGTGGGACCCTCTATTCCCAAGGATGAAGCATGACTTTTCTGGGGCATGTCCTCTCTTACTGGGGTGTGGCTTCTATTCCCAGAGACAGAACACCCCTTCCTGGGGCTGGGGTCTCTCTTGGGGAGGATAGTATCCCTTTTAGGGGGCGGAGCATTCCTACCCTGGGGCATGGCTTCCCGCCTTGCAGGTGGAAGGGTGAAAATGTGTCCACGCGAGAGGTGGAGGAGGTGTTGTTGAGCCTAGACTTTCTAGAGGAAGTCAGTGTCTATGGTGTGCCTGTACCAGGTATGGAGAGTGCCTGACTTTAAACATCTTGCCCCTTTGTGGGTGGAGGGTTGTCATTACAATTAGGGTCACTGTTGGGGTACAGAGAGGTTAAGAGTTACTATGTCCAGTGACCAGTGTGCTTTCCAGGGTGTGAGGGTAAGATTGGTATGGCTGCTGTGAAACTGGCTCCTGGGAAGAGTTTTGATGGGCAGAACCTATACCAGCATGTCCGCTCCTGGCTCCCTGCCTACGCCACACCTCATTTCATCCGTATCCAGGTGAGCAAGAGGTAGCAGGAGTAGATGGATAAGGGAATTGGTGTCACAATTGGGGTCACAATTACTGCTTTGCAGGACTCCCTGGAGACCACAAATACCTTCAAGCTGATAAAGTCACAACTGGTGCGTGAGGGTTTTGATGTGAGGGTCATTGTTGACCCCCTATACATACTGGACAACAAGGCGCAGACCTTCCGGAGTCTAATGCCAGACATGTACCAGGCTGTGTGTGAAGGAACCTGGAAGCTCTGACCACCTGGCCAACTGAAAAGGCTATCCAAAAGTGTGAAAATCAACACCAGCCAGGGTCCTCAGTGTCACCTTCACAAAGTTGTCAGGATTCTGGATGTCCGTGGCCTAGTAGCACTTAGAGAATAAACTTGAATGTGCATGCAGAAGTCTGTGTGTGGATTTGAAACAACAGATGAATGCAACTGTTCAGTGCTGCCTGCACCCAGCCTGGTACAGGCTCTCTGCTAGGGACTATATATATATATATATATATATATATATATAGAGAGAGAGAGAGAGAGAGAGAGAGAGAGTGAGAGAGAGCTGTCCCTGTCAGCCCAAGGGCTGGATCAGATGGGATACCCAATATAGATGATGGACTATGATGGACACCCAGTTAACTGTTGTCAGGAGGAGGATGTGCATGGAAGGGCCATGGGAGCACAGTCTGACAAAGGCAGAAGGGGCAGTAGACAGTGAGTGGGAAGGGACTGGGAGAAGAGTGTCCCTGGAAGGTTAAGGCCCTACAGTATATTTGTTGAGGGGGATTAGGAGGATGAGACTGATCTTTGTGTGTAGCCCTGGCTGGCATGAAACTCACTATCTGGTTGGGCTGGCCTTGAACTCAGAAATCTGCCTACTTCTGCCTGTTGAGCGCTGGGATTAAGTGATTTCTCCACTATGCCCAACTCCCTCTTATTTTTTTATTATGTGTAAGCATGTGTGTGGTTATGTGCATTTGAGTACAAGTGCCCACAGAGATCAGAAGTGTCAGATCCCCTTGGAGCTGGAGTTCAGGCAGTTGTGAGCCACCTGGTGTAAAGGCAGAGAACTGAACTCAGGCCCTCTGCAAGAGCAGCATGTGCTCTTAACCACTCAATCATCTCACACCCCTCATATGTTATTTTAAAGCCTAAGGAGTGACAAAGGTGATGTTTTACCCTTCTAGTGTTACCAGGTGTCTTAGGATTACTTTTGGTATGATGAGACACCATGACCAAAAGGAAAACGGAGAAGAAAGAGTTTATTTGGCTTATATGTCATAGTCACTCATTGAAGGAAGTCAGGACAGGAACTCAAACAAGAGCCTGGAGGAAGAAGCTGATGCAGAGGACATGGAGGAGTGGTTGCTCCTCATGGCTTTTTACTCAGTCTGCTTTCTACTAGAACTCAGGACCACCAGCCCAGAGATGGCCCCACCTACAATGGACTGGGCCCTCCCACATCAGTCACTAATTTAAAAAAATGCTCTATAGGCTTTTCTACAGCTGGATTTTATGGAGGTATCATCTCAATTGAGGCTTCGTCTTCTCTGATGACTCTAGCTTTCGTCAAGTTGATATAAAACTAGTCAACACATGAGGGAAATGGCAGGTGGGGCCCAAAGCCCAAGTGGCATCTAATGCTACTATAACATTCCCCTGTCAAGAATTGAGAACTTAAAATCATTTAGGAGATGGGCTAAAATTTGGGAATTGATATAAACTGTGAAAACTTAGAGATCCAATTTTAAAAGTATTCACCAGAAGAGACTAGTGTCTGGACTGGAAATTAGGTCTCACTCTCACATACTGCCTCTGGGCAGGAAATGCTGGTTTAGGGGAAGGAGATAAGAACATAGACCAGGGTTGGAGAGATGGCTCAGTGGTTAAGAGCACTAGCTGCTCTTCTAGAGGACCTGGGTTCAATTCTCAGCACCCACATGGAAGCTCACAACTGTCTATAACTCCAGTTCCAGGGGATGTGAGACCTTCAGACAGACGTACATACAGGCAAAACACCAGTATATATAAAATAATAATAAATAATAAAAAAACATAAACAGGAATATTTATCTAGCATCTTTGGACTCTAGCCAAGTCAGGATTGATGGCATTTCTGGCTGAGAACAGAACTGGTGGTCCTTCACACAGAACAGCTGGGACCGGAAATGCCCCTGAGAGTGACTCCAAGAACCACAGGCGGGAAGTGTTCACTGTAGGTCACTACTCAAAAGTGTTTTGAGGGACTCAGTGTTGAGTGGTGGGAATGGAAACTCCTGCTGGAGTTGTGACACAGCCCCCAGGGCCAGTTGTTAGTGGGTGAACTATAGGCCAGCTCTCCCCTACTCCCCCCACATCACCACCACCAGAAGAAGTGCAACCAGTTTGTTGGTGAACAGCCCTATCCAGCTAGCCCTTGGTTAGGAACCAAGGGCTGTTTCTGTGGGTTCATGAGTGCAATGGTCCTGTTGCTTCTAGAAGGCCATTTTTATTCAGCACTCCACACCAACCTGTGGCTCTTACAATCTTTTTGTTTGTTTCTTTGTTTTTATCTTTCTCTGTGTAACAGAGCCCTGGCTGTCCTGGACTCACTTTGTAGATCAGGCTAGTCTTGAACTCACAGAGATCTGCCTGCCTCTGTTTCCCAAGTGCTGGGATAAAAGGCGTGCACCACCATACCCTGCTGAGTTTTTCTTTTTTAAATGTATGCTCTGTCTGCATGTAAACTGTATGCCTGAAGACGGCATCAGATCCCTTTATAGATGGTCATGAGCTACCATGTGGTTACTGGAAATTGAACTCAGGACCTCTGGAAGAGCAGCCAGTTTTCTTAAACACTAAGCCATTTCATCAGCCCCTCTTAAAATCTTTCTACCTCCCTCTTTTGTGATGATCAAACTAAAAGTCTGTAGGGCCTTACTTTGCCAGTTCATAGGGCCAATTTATTTCAGCTATGTTTGGAGGATTGTGTTGGTTTTGTTTGTTTGTTTGTTTTGTTTTGTTTTTTGAGACAGAGTTTCTCTGTGTAGCCCTGGCTGCCCTGGAATCACTGTGTAGACCAGGCTGGCCTTGAACTCACAGAGATCTGTCTGCCTCTGCCTCCCAAGTGCTGAGGTTAAGGTGTGTGCCACCACACCCGGCGACTGTGTTGTTTTTAACATAATCTCAGTGGTTCCATTTTACCAATAAAGACCCAGGATCCAGTAAG